>LPNX010638513.1:292438-484200 GCA_001517045.1 Pseudotsuga menziesii | reverse complement strand
TATTATATATATTAAGTATTAAAAAACCAAAACTAGTAATCATCCAATTGTTTTTATAATAAGATGTTAAGTGGTTTTGATTTTAAATAAAGATTTGACATATATATTTTAAATATTGAAAAACTAAGTACATAATTTTAGTTTTGAATAGACAATTTATTTTTTGATACATGTAATTTATTTTATATTGAAATATAAAAAAAACTACATTTAAATAAAACATTTAGTTTTTTGGTATTTGTAATTTATTTTATATTGAAATATAAAGAGTACATTTCTTTTTGTATATTGTTTCAAGTAATTTATGTTATTGTTTTGCACTCTTGTCTTTCGAGAATAGATGATTGATTAATATGTGGAACGATTGAGTTGTGGAATGTAATGATAAGATGTTACCTTGAAATTTATAAATATGTGTTCATGTACAAGCATACATGAATTTAATGTTAAAGCAATGAGTAAGTTGGTGTTAAGAGTATCATTTTGTAAGGGGTAAGTAATCTTACTTAAATCATAAATAGTTGTCTGCCACATCACTTTGTTGGTTACATATAAAAGGGATTTTTGTTATAATTAGAAGTAATGATGGTGTTCAAAAGAGTTTACATTAATATTATATAATTATAACTAGCATCTAAGGAAAGAGATACAAAGAAGAGTAATATTATAATCTATACTTTTTGAGGTTATATTCTTAAAATAAGTACTAATTGTAAGAAGGAAAATACTAACCTTAGGAGGCTAGTTACATTCATTATGTTTGATTTGAAATCTTAATTAATGGATGAATTGAACGCTAGTTGAATTAATGAATGGAAGTATTAAGATGGAATTAATATTTACAAGTGGTTGAATAATGTTAGATTACTTGGCTGGATCAGTATACTTCTAACATTTAAACGGTTAAGCAAAAACAATAGATAAAGAATATATATCATGTTGAGTAAAGGAAAAAAAGGCTACTTTATTTAGATAATGTTAAAGGAATTTTTTCATACCCCATTTCCTTAAATAGTAATAAAGATTTTAGTTACATTAAAATTCTAATCCCTTACCTTCAAGCCTTTTATTTTCAATCCTAATATTTTGATTTATAGATATTTCTAGTTAGGTAGAAAAGACAAGTTTGGCAAAAAACTGAACACATATCCATACACAAATTTTTAAACGAATTTTTAGGGGCAAGGACATGAGAATCACGTTTCAGTTTAATCCAAATCTATCTTTACATTCAACCAACAAAAATACTCTAAAACAAGTGAAATTGGTAGCAAAGCTCCTTACACCTGCCTTAAAAAATGGTTTAATCTAATAATTTAAAAATGTTTTAATTTAATAGTTTTACATAGCTAGGTTTAATTTAATAATTTAAAAATGTTATAATTTAATAGTTATTTATAATCCAAATTTAATCTCATAATTTAAAAATGTTTTGATCTAATAGTTATATAGGCCAAAGTTAAAGTTAAAGTTTGTCATAAAAATAATTGGATAATAAATAAGAAGTTATAAGAAAATGTCATTGTTATTTAAAGATATTAATTGTGTAATAATTTATAAAGATTTTATAAAATTTGCATTTCTTTATAAACAAAATTTTAACAAAATAAAATATAATTTTTTTATTAATAATAAAAAGGCTAAATAAATGATTAAACTTTGATAAATCTCTAGTATAATGTCAACTAATTAAAATATCAATCATCATTTTTGTTTGAATAAACCAATAAATATTTTTTTTAGAAATTAAAGAAAAAAGTCAATATTTAGTTTCATTAATATGTTAGTTTATGAAATGTAAACAAAAGTTTAATTGAATATCAAAATAAATATTTGAAAATTGTATCTAATAAATTTATATAAAAAATATTATAGTATGTTAAATTTTTTGATATATATTTAAAAAATGTATATATATCTAAATAAAAGTTCTATATAGTGATATAGCTATATTCAATTATTGTGATGTAATTGTCACATATATCAAGATTAGTCATGACAATTTTAATAAAGAAGACATTTTACATTATTACATTTTATTCCTAAATTTTTATAATAAAAAAAACATTATAATTATTGATGTTTATTTATATATTTTAAAAAATTATTATATTTAAATAAAAGTTGAATATAGTGATCTAGCTATAGTCAATCATTGTGATGTGATTGTCACATTTATTAAGATTAGTTATTATTACTATTTTAATAAACAAGACATTTGACATTGTTATATATATATATAACAATTTCATTTTCACATTAAAGAAAGTTTGTCAAATCTTTAAAATAAACCAATCATAAAATAAAAAATAGATTTAAAAAATAAAAAAATATAATTTTATTTTTAAATTATTGATTTAATATATGAATCTTATAAAAGTTATATAAAACTTTTGAAAAATATATAAATTGATTAAAATCAAAACTATTTTTACTATTTATAATAATATTCAACACTGTTTTTAGACACTCTGAAATAAAATGATTAAAAGAAAATATTTTTTCTCTAAAAAGATACAAAAATTATATATATATAATTAAAAAAATCATTTTAATACATTATTTTTAATTACAATAAATATTTAATAAATGACGATATCATAAATCATTTATTAATTTTAAATCACATTTCAATTATTTTTTAAAATCTTTCATTTATCATATTATCCTTTAAATCTATTTCATTTACCATACAATATATTAAAATATATTTCATTTATATAAATTAAGTCTATTCCATTTATCATAGTAATAATTTATTTAATTATAAAATAAGGTTTTTAATATCTTTTCAAACATATGATATTTTGGTAATTTCTTTTAATTATAGAATTATAGTAATGTTTTAATAAATATATATATATATATATATATATATATATATATAAAGGTCAAGCTAGATTAGTATAAAGATACCAAGACCTGGTTAAACTATTGGGAGATCCATTAAAATGTTGCATTGCAAAATATTAATAACATTGAAAATATTGTTACTTCTAAGTTTAAAGAGAAAATATGGTGCGGGAAAGATTTAGAAGCTAGAAGAAAATTAAGATATTATAAGAAGATCATCAACCCTACTTTAAAAGATCAAAAGTATCTCTCTGTTTTAACTAATTGAATGAAAAAATTTAATATAGCCAAGATAAGAACGAACTCTCATGAGCTCCATAGTGAAAGAGGTCTTTGGGCACTTCCTAAAAAAGCATGGGTGGAAATGATCTGCCATCTCTGTGAGAATATGAACATTGAGGATGAAAATCACTTCCTCTTAGAGTGCCTTGGGTACACCCACAATATATCTCATTTCATTATCTTTGTTGCAATACCGACCTTCCTAGCCTTTTAACATGTCAAAATTATAGTGAGCTTGGGACGCTTCTCTTCAAGAGCATAGAAATACAATTTTAAAACAATCTAAATAATTATTTTCTTTAGGTCCCATAGATCAAAGGTTGGTCTCAGGGACCGGGACGGGGACCGGGACCACCACCATCACCTATAATCTTTTAAAAATAAATAAAATATTATAAATAATTTATTAATTTTAAATATCAACTTTTAATTATTTTTTTAAAATCTATTTTATTTATCATATTTATATAGTAACAATTTATTTAATTCTAAAATGGAGTTTTTAATATATTTTCAAACATATTATTATTATTATTTATTTATAGTTATGGAATTATAATATTTTTTAAAAATTATTTTATTTATTATGTTATATAATAACAATTTATATAAGGGGTGGCAGGTGTGGGGGATCTTGCTGGATCCTGGAGGACAAATGGAAAAAACCTTCGCTTGGGGGCTGGACCACAAGACGAATAATGAAGTTGAATGGATGGCTCTCTTGCAGGGTCTAGAATTCTCAGACATAATAACTATCCCTAGGTTAGCAGCCTTTGGAGACTCGAGGCAAGTCATATACAAAATAATCAATGGATATTCCACAGGATCCATCAACTGTAGAAGGTTGTATGACATAATCACTTCCCTCCTCTCGAGTAGAGTTGATTTCTTTCACATTCTCCGAGCAAACAATGCTCTCGCGGACGCTTTGGCTAATCAAGGGGCCTCACTTCCTCAATGTCATATTCGCATAAACGACTTAGACATTGTTACCAAACCTACTCCCTACTACAAATTATGCACACTCCTATAAAATTTTTCCCTATCCTGAGTCTCAACTTAATAATTCTTTTGGATTATGGTTTAATGTTTGAACTTTGCTTTGGAGACATGTGGCCTCCACTTACTCTCAGCCCCTCCACGCATCCTCTTGCTTTAATTTGCCATCCCCTCAGGCTTAAATGCACTTTCAGACGACACGCTCCACGCCAACCTCATTGATGTACCATGGATTCGTCTGGAAGCTTCATCTACCCCTTCGCCCTTCTTGATAGCCATTTTTGTGTTAAACCTCATGCTGCCTCTCCAAAAGAAGACCCACTCGTTGTTAGGTTTGGTTTTGACGAAGGCATTCTCCCTCAGCCCGATTTTGCGCAGGTTTCCCTTGGGAAGCCTTGCCTCTGCTAAGGAGTTTCGTGAAAGAGAGACTTGCGCTAGCTGCATTCCTAAACTGTTTTGTTCAACTTGCAATGTTCCTGGGTCCTTTTGGTGTTCAGCTGCAGGCCCTGTGACCACGTAAATCCTCTTCGGGAAGCTCCTCCTCTATTCTGACCCTTGGTTGTAACTGCATTGGTTGGGAGGAAGATTCGATAGGTACTCTCTCTTGTCGAAATATAACGGATTGTGACATTCTGCAGCAAGAAATTTCCATTCTCAACTCTGTTTTCAACAATTTGTCCTCTAGAAGTTGGTGTTGCAGTCTCTGCAGTGGACAGGTTTTCGTTTCGTCCAGTTCGGTGCTCAATCAACTGTCAAGCCTAAGCCTTTACAGTCACAGTCTTGGTCAAGACATTCACCAAATCTAGGAAATGGACCGCGCAGGGGAAAACGATGGTCTTGCAGATTTGAAGGTGAACATACGACGTTTATATGAAATGGTGGCCATAGGAATTATGGACAATAGAGAGACAACTAAAGAGGTAAAAAACCTTGTTGATGTAGTTGGATACACTTCTTACCAGATTAGCAATCATGATGCCAAGATAGATGACAATGAAATGAATCTGAAGGAAATCATGGGGAAAGTAGACCACATTCAGGAGGATCTGCAGCGCTTGGTGCAGATGAATCAGGGAAGCCAAGCTCATGAAAATCCAGCATGAGCAATACAAAACATGGAAGAGGAATTCGTCACTAAGCCCGTGGGCCACCCAGGCAATCCTTAATGTGTCTTTTAAAAGTCTATGTTTTTTTGTATCTTCCTTAATCAACACTTTGTTCGAGTTTATACTACGTCTGTAATTAATTGAAATATAAGAACTCTCTGCGGCATACTAGGTCTATCTTCTGGCCCAGTTTTGTTTCCTTTTTCTCAGATCTGCAAGAATACTTCAGCTGCTGTTTTTTTTGTATTGAATGGCTGTGCACAACCTGTTTAATATTACTCTCTTTTTAGTTTCTGTTAAAAAAAAACAATTTATATAATCTTTGAAAAATATATATTTTTAATATCTCTTTTAAGCATTTTTTTGAATTTTTGTTGTTGAAAAAATTGGATAAATTTGGGTTGAAAGTAAAATGGCACAATGAAATAATTAAAGAAAAATAAATATAAAAGATATATAGAATAACTATGCAAGCCAATTCAACATGATTATTAGTTTATTACAATTTAATATTTTGATTATGTAAACAATTTTTTTTTAATATAATTTGGTTTTAATGTCTTAATTTCAGATTTTAAGTAACTGTTGTTTTGATATGGCTCGGCTATTGGAACTAACATAGATCCTTCTTAAAAGGATGGAGAATAAAACCAATTAAGAGCATGGAGAATAAAACCATTTAAAAAAATGATTTAAAAAGTGAAATCTTTATTTAAGGTTTTGAAAACGAAGGAAAAAAGCATGGGATTCTTCTTAAGTAGCTAGTTAGCTGTTAAAGAACTGGAATGGGATCCTGTCACGTGTAGGGAGATCACCCAAAGAGAGAGAATTGTATTCCTTCTTGTGAGGAACAACCAAATTCTTGTGAGGACTTCACTTTTCGGTTGGAAGAGAATTCGTACAACTCGGTAACCAAGTGGAGCAATGCGAGGAAGAAAGTAGACTTACCTTAATGAGGTAAATCGATTGCTATTTTTATTTAGTTTTTGTCTCAACTGGTGGAACAACTTCATTTCATTGGTTGAGGTTGAGGTTTTATGTGTAATATTTTTTTTAATATTATAAGAGGTTGGGAAAGATTTTTTTTTAATATTTTATATAATTATATATAGATATCTAAAAGAAAAGAACATTAAGTCTACACTTCATATTTATTGCAGAAAGTTGAGTTGTTATTTAAATGGTTAAGTTTTACTTTTGCATATTGTAAGTCGAACACTTGTTTGTGGAAACAAGATTAGTTAACTATGCTACTAAGCTTTTTATTTGTGAAGCCGATCTTGTTGAGGAATACCAAATGATAGGTTTTAGGTGTGGTAATGAGCTTGGTAATGTAAAGACTTCAATGAAACTTACTTTTCATGCCTTTTTTTAGTGGATTCATGCTAGCTTGGGGTGGCTTCATATTCTAAACTGATGGCCAATGATTTAGTATAAATATGTAAGATACGAGGCGATGGAGCCAAGTAAGTTTATAATTGTAGTCCTTTATCATTTCACTTGGGATAGTTTAATTGGAAATATTTGGAATTGATTTAGATGGTATTATTTCCCTTTTAAATAAAGGCCTTGCAATAAGGCTAATTAGTATGTTGATATTGTCATCTAGGAGAGAGATTTGAGGATAAGGAAGATGAAATGCAGTACGTTCACTGCAGTTTTATAACCTTTTGTTGAATAATTAATATAAACATTAACAATTTTGGTGGACATAGCCCCTGGTTAGGGGTGAACCACGTATATTGGTGTCTTTCTTTTATTTGCACTTTATGTGTTTCATCTCTACTTTATTTAATAGTTGTGAAATATATAATGATTTGTATTTTATGAGCGATTATAATCAAAAGATTATAGTATGTAGAAAAATATGTGTAAACGCGTGCTTTTACTTTAATTTGGTCTATACTGTTGTATTGAGACTTTACTTAACCTTTTAGCTATACTTCCAATTAGTAAGTTAACTCAATGAAAATCAAGAAGACTACAAAAGCATGCATATGATCTTTGTTTAAACAACTAAGTTGTTCCTAAAGATTATTGGGTTACACCATGATGCTAAATTATGAGTAGAGATACCATTACACGCCTAGAGTGAAATCCTTTTTAGTGTTGCAGTGAAATAAGGTTTGCTGTGAAAACTTGGAACATTATTCAGAATAAACTTGCATTTATTTGTGATAATTACCTTTGGGTAATAATTATGTCCAAGTAGGTAGTTGTGAATGGTAAAGGTTGTATGGTAAGTAGTTGAAGTGAATGTTATTCAGATGTCTATCGCTCATAAGAACCGCTACTTTATAAGAAATTTGCACTTCATAATTAGTTGATAATGTTATATCATCATTGGGTCTAATATTTATGATTGAAGCACAGAGTTATGAAAAAATTATCACATCATCCAAAAAGGTAAAAAGGAGATTGGGTTTGTTACAGATAAATCCAGTAAGTTCCACTTTATTGAATGTTTGGTAAGTATAGGCCTTATAATCACAACTAATGTTTTGGATATTATAACCATGAGGGTTATCTAAAATAAATAGGGAGTATTTCCTTTTAGGAACAAGATTTCTAATATCTACATAGACACCTAATATGACTTTATATTGCACAGTGTGGAGCCCATTCCAAATGTAACGATCAATGGTATCTTCAAGTTTAACATTTGCAAGGCGATGTTTCTTTGTCATTCAAAATGACTTATTGAATATAACTTTTAAAGGACTTTGGTACTCCACCTGTACTCTTCTATGAAATCTTTCATAAAAGCAAATATTATAAATAATAAAATAGAAATAAATTAACTTACAAATAAATATAATATAATCTAACATTAAATCAATATGTATTTTTGAATACAACAAAAAATTGTTTTAGGTTTTCTATGGAGCTTGGATATGGATAGTTGGATTTAACATCATCCCAACTATTTTCTTTCAAAATTTTAACAATTTGCTTTTGTATTTTCATGCAAATATTGTGGCTTGGTGAAAAATAAATAATGTTAGAATCATATTCAATGTAATAAAAACTTAAAACATATCATATTAAACTCGAAAAATAAAAATTTTAAACCTAACATAAAAAAATCAACAAACTTACTCCTCAAATTCAGTAGATATTTCTTCCATTGATAATTTACCCGACTTTACAGGTGATAATATTGTTGTGATTAGTGTTTCATCCTTCATTGCTTGCATGGACATCCAATGTGTTATAGTCATGCCTTTTGGCAAATTCTTGACATTTGGCCCTACCTTACCAATGCTTTATGCTCCAGCTTTAGACCTTTTCACTTTCTGATTTTTTATGTTGATGTTCTCCAATAAGTTGATGATCTTATCAATCAAATACCATGTTTTCTCCACTCTAAATATCAATTGGAAATATCTATCTACAACTCTAAATGCATCTCTTCTTTTGGCACATTTTGGTTTCACATGGCCATCTTTAATTGGGAAACCTATTTCCATACAACATTGCTTCTGAAAACTTGCATCAACATTTAATTTGTACCCACCACATAGATGTATGAATTCATTATGAATAAATCTCACCCTTTGAACGAATGCCATAGACATCCCATATTCACTATCTGTGTTATGATCCCATGGCAATAACTTTGCTTCCGAATATGTTAAACCAACATAAATGACGTATTTCACTATTTCAAAAAGAGGGTTATTGGAATAATCTTGCACCAATTCTCTTACATCCTCTTGTTATATCTAAAAATGACACTTCTCCATCCGTGACGACTCTTACATGTTTTTGTTGCATGACGACACTTCATGAAAACTCATGTCAGTCATTTAAAAGACACTATAATGGAGGAGCCATATCTAGATTTATGTAGATCTATTTAACCTCTTCTCTATACCATTGGAAAGGTATCATACCAAGGAAAAACTTTCTAGAAGACACCAACCCCTGAAAATGCTTGGAAGTATGTTAAAAAATGGATTTTTTGACCCACTCGTGAGTTTTCCGAAGAAAACCTGAGTTTCACTCTCCCATTTGCTTGAGGAAACCCATGAGGATACCCTGAAGTGGCCAAAAAAATATTAAAAAATGAAAATCTCGAAGTTGGGGTGGTTTTGGAACTTCTCCTTCGGTTGTAACTGATCCCTATTCGACCCTAACTCTTCAAAATAATATATAAGAGATAGAGAGGGGTCCATGAAATGAGACTTAGAATTTACATTGTTATGCTGGTGAAATTGAGACTCTCATCCCCTCTCCCTTTTCCCAAGCAGTCATCTTTGTTGGAGATCTTGGAGGCTGAGATTCTTGGAGAAGAGAAGCAAGAGATCGATATCAAAGGTTTCATGAGGTGCCTTGCATGAGGAGAATGTATATCTTGTACTTCTTCCACTTGATAATAAATATTTGATGCTCTTCCCTTTCCAAATCATTGTCGAATGGATGTTATATATATGTTTATGATTATATGTTGATGAATACTAGATTAGATTTTAATGTTATCTTGATTATCATTGTTGTATATGTGGTCAAATTTCGTTTGAGGAAGGTTGAAGCTTATTTTGCAGGTCTCTTGGATTGAGGAGAAAGAGGAGCAAGAGGAGGGATAGAGAAAGCTTGTATCAACCTTCAGTCTGCAAGGTATGAACCCTTCTAATCCTTGAATCTTGTCTATATTTATGTTTTCAATACCTTTCCTCATCATTCTTTATACCTCTAGTACGTTGGTGGCCTTGAACCCAACCATAAGAACACTTTCCCTAACAACATAACTGGCGACTCCACTGGGGAATCCTTCTCTGTTTTGGGGTCTCCTTGCCTTGTTTTTCAGTCTATTTAAGGTTCCGAGTCCTTCTTGCAAGTTAGGAGCTACTCTTAAGTTTGTTTAAATACCTTCTTTTCCCTTTTAATGTTGTTTTTGACCTTTTTTAGGCTTTCCACCACCCACTCGTGACTGTGAGGATCTACAGTCTCATTTTCCTGAAGCACACACGACTTCCCTTAAGGAAATATGCGTGTCACTCGCTCCTTTTCTTAAGTAAACTCACGAGTTCCCTTGTTCAATAATTTTTCACCCTTTTTGGGCCTGTTTGGGGTTGTTTGCTGTTGGTTGTGAGTTCTTGTTATGTCCCATGTCTATGTATGAATAGTAGGAAGTGGTGTCTCTTCTTGATGGTAATATTTAATTGATTTGTAAGAACTTTATGAAGCATTTGGGTTTTCTTTTTGCTCTTTACCCCACCTCCTTGCTTGGCATGAACTTTTGGTGCATGGTTTAGATCAGCCTATGTTAGCAGTCATAGTCTAACTTAGGAGCTTTTTGGTCTTTGTTTCCTTCACTCTTGTTGATTAACTTCTTCATACCAAAGTGGTTGGCTTGTCCCCTTATGCAAGTCTCCCTTCCAAGTAAGGTCTAATATGACTTTAGGGCAACCTAGGGTCTATTTGGTGGTTATAGAACATAAGTCCTTTTACTTTGTTTATAGTATCTGCATGCATTGAGTTTGTAGGTTCTTTTTCTTTTTCATTTATAAAGAAAAAGTAAAAGGGAACAAGTATTTGCTTTATATGCATTCAGGCTAGCGTTTGGTCATAGGTGCATTGCATGTCTTTGTTTCTTGAAATACAAAAAGAAATCTTTGAGTTGTGGCTTTCACTTTCAGTTTTGAAAAGTAAAGAGAAGTAAAAAATTTCATTTTGATTCTCTTTTGAATTAGTTATATTGTTTCTGCTTTCAAGTCAAAACACCATTGGTTTCATTTCCACTACCTTTGAGTAATCAACAACCCTTAAAAAGAACGCTAACATTTAAAATATATTAGTAACATTTTCTTTATAGGGACGACATGCACTACTCTAGGCTAGTGTTTTGGGTTAGGGACATCTTTAACTTCCCAAAATTTTAAACTCAAACCTAGTGGCCTTTCATTCAAGAAATCTAATCTCATAAAGAAAGACACTTGAAATCTCCTCTAACACAGGATTCAAGAACGAGGTCATGCACTAATGAGTTGTGGAGATACCCCTCCTATACTCGGTTGATCATGCACCAGAGATGCTGCACGTTTGGGAACTTACTCAGTACATCCTTTCGGCCCCGTGTGGTTCCAGGTACTATTTGAGTTTGAAGCTTAGCTACCTTTCCCAAGTGCATCGGCTGGACTGACGAATGTTTCGCCAGACTTTCTTTGTGATTTTGGTAGCCTTAGCATCTATAATTCTAGGACTCTACACAGGTTATGGTGGAAGGCTATTTCCACTATACCTAGGATAGGCTCAGGAGGAAATCCCTTACATAAAATTTGGGAAAGCGGTTTGGTGATTCAAGCGCTTGGACCCAAGGCAATGTAGTGGACCCCTAGTAACTGTTCTTCATCCTTCACTAGTTAGTTCTGGGTCCTCATCATCCTAGAATCTCCTTTGGAAGGTATACTTGTGTGCCTAGTCTGGATACTTAGGATTTTCTGCTAGTGGTGTGCTCTTTATGCTGTTGGTTTCCAGTTGACCTCATACTTTTATTTCTTGTTAAGTCGGAAACTATGGCTAGTACCCTATGGACACCAATAGGAGACCCTCATGCTAGGGGATTCTTGTGCTTTTCCTTTTACTGGGAATGTTGGCGTTCCTTTGATGGCCATTTGAATCTTCCTGGATTCACCCTAGGGCTACCGGTTTGGTTGTTTTCCGCTTCGAATGTCTTGAATACTTCTGATGCTTCTTAAGCAAGCACCTTATATCAAGGTCATCAAAACAATGTCTCCCATTCACCAGTATCGAACTCTTTTCCTCCTTCTACCTCATGCGATGAAAGTTTTGATACTAGTAACCTGCAGTCTAAAATGAGTAAAAGACAGAAGAATGTGAAGAAGACATGAAAGCAGGGGGGAAATCACCCAGCCTCTGAAGGTCATGCTGGGAGAACCTATCCAACCTCTGCAGGTAATGTTAGACCCAACCACCTAGCCTATGGAATTCATGATGGGGGCACCTATAGAACCTCTGCAGGTCATGTTGAACCCACCAACCCAGCCTCTGGAATTCATGCTGGGGTCACTCACTTAACCGATGCAAGTCATGTTGATCTTCACCACCCAACCTCTGGAAGTCATGCTGGGGGAAAACAACCAGCCTCTGTAAGTAATGTTGGACCTAACCACCCAGCCTATGGAGGTCATGCTAGGGGAAAACAATCATCCAATGCAAGTCATGTTGACACCGTTGAGAAAAGTAATCGTTCAAAATGCAAGCCTAAGTTCCCTTGTAAGCTTTGTGAGGTAGAACACCTTACTCATCAGTGCCTTGCTATTGCATATGTATAAAGAGTGTGGTCCGAGTCTCAAGGATATCCTTCTCTCAAACAACTTGTAGTTTCTCGACAGCCTATTCAACCTTCGGTTGATCAAGTGGTTGAACCAATGTAATCTTTGGTCTGTCCCACTCTCCCTTCAGAGAGTGACCTTTATCAAGTTATTGAACCGATGCAATCTTTGGTCAATCCCACTCTTACTTCTTAGAGTGACCTTCATTAAGTGGTTGAATCGATGCCATTTTCGATCAATCCCACAGTCCCACTCTTCCTTTGGAGAGTGAATAATTTGCTAGTCATGTTTTCTTCACTATCATTTTATAACCTTCTAGACAAGGGGGAACTGACTTTTCTTCGAATGAAACCCCTTTAAGCCCTCAAATTGCTTCTTTTAATTAGGATAACATAGCTGAGCCACACCTTCTTTCTGATGCACCTTTTCAAATAATGTTCCAAATTGGACATTACACGATTGATCGTTGTATTGTAGATGAAGGAGCCTTCGTTAGTATTTTATATGCACGTGCTTGGAGAGGCATGGGATCTCCCAACCTTCTATCAAATAATAGTCAGTTACTGTCTTTTGATAGAAGAACTAGTCAAGCTTTGGGAATTCTTACTCAAACTTCAATTACTTTGGGTGGGAAGATCGTCTTAGTTGATTTTATGGTAATAAAGGACCCCTTGGACTTCAACATGATCCTTGGGCGTGATTATGTTTATGCTATGCAAGCTGTGGTTTCTACACTCTTTCGTGTAATGTAATTTCCTCATAACAAAATCATTGTCACTATTAATCAACTGACATTCATTGATCCCTCTCCTAACCCAACTAGAAACCAAGTCTTTCCATTGTTGATTCCCAGTGTTTTGATAATCACTACCTCGCCACAGGTGAATTATGTGGCCTCATATCCCTTGTGTCCAATTGACACTGAGAAGAAGCCTCTGGATTCATGCTTACCTTCTTGGCACTTGGTCCCATCAATTGACCAAGTGATCCATTCAATGTGGACTTTGGAGCTTGCTCTCCACCCTATTATCCAACTGAATGTTTAGACATGTATTCTATTTGGGATGATCTACTTCCTTTTGATGAATTCTTCCTAAAGTCTTTGATACAGCTTGACCTTCTTACAGATGTTGAGTTAGTTGTAGTTAAGTCCATCCCTTATTTTCTTATTAAGTATGATCCTTCTGTTGATCAATCTTCTTATGTTGACATTGTTGAGTGTTTAGAATATCCCATTGAACAACAAGTTAGTGATCCCGATGAGTTTGATTCTTCTTATAGAATTTTCGATTCCTGTGATATTGAATTTGTTCCTGTAGACTCTATCACCCTTGACAACTTTAGCTATCATTTTGAGGTTGATCTTATTAATTATAAATACTCAGGCCTTGGCACTATAGAGACTTCTTCGGTCGATTCTTCCTTAACTACACATTTTGTGGAAGATAACAAAGTTGCAAATGTTTCATTAGGGGAATTTTGAGGTCTAAAATGGGCCTCATAAGAGATATAATAAAATATTATGAGTTAGGCATTTTGTGGGGAATGTATATTTACAACTCATCTCTTACACTATAACCAATGCAACTATGGTTAAGTTAAATTGAAAAGATGTCTAAAATAAAACCAATAAAAAAATCATTTTTGATATGACTAACAGTAAAGTACTTTTGAGTACATAAATTACTTTTTTAATATAATATGATGAATGTACTTATAAAGTAATGTACTGATAAAATAAAATATATTAATTTTAAAATTTGAAACATAAGTTATTTTTTCAATATTCAAAATATGTTTTTCAACCATGTATTTATAATTTTGAATTTTAAACATAAAGTTAAATTTAAATGAGTAAATTATCATTTCTTACACACACACACACATATATATATATATATATATATATATATATATATTAAAAATAACAATTAATTTTAAAATATAAATATAAAACTATAATATAATATTTCAAAAACACGTGTAAACTCATTTTTAATAGTTTTTTATGATATATATGTAACAAACACAAAATAAGATAATCATTAAATAATTAGGTTAACTAAGTTAGGTTATGAAATGAGGTGTCTCCTCATTTCAAATGCCCAAGCCATATTTAAGGCAGGGCCACCATTGTAACATATAATCTCTTATCTTATCATTAATATATGTATTTTTCTTATGGATTATCTCATTTACCAAGTTTTCTGGTAATATTATTTGTATGAGCGAATAAATATTCGGCTCAATATATTATGTATATCACATATTGTTTTTAATGTAGTAATTAACCACATCATATCATTTTTGAGTGTTAATATTGGGATGAAGGAATAGTACATAAATTTCTACCACTAAAAAATTGAGTTAATATTAAGCAAATTAGATTATATGTAATAAACATTATTATTATATGTAATAATTTTTTTAATAATATAATATCTTATTATGATATGATAGTTCATTCAAATTGCTACATTAAAGTTTTATGTATGTATTTGGTTTTGTAACTTGAATGTACGTGTCTAATTTATATTGGTATAAATGCAGGTATTTCAAAAGTTAAAAGTTGATAGTAAAATATTGAACCTTGAATAATACCTAAATTTTAAAAGAAATGGTATTAATATTAAAATTCAACCAGAATATATATAGTAATTTATTATAATATAATATTATATATATATATATATATATATAATAGACAGTAAGTATTAAAAAGCCAAAACTATTAATCGTCCAATTGTTTTTATAATAAGATGTTAAGTGCTTTTGATTTTAAATAAAGATTTGACATATAAGCATCCTTCTCAACTATTATAGATGATGCCATCCTCTAGAATGTGATTGGTTCTTTTAAAGTAGATTTTGATAGTACATTTTTTGTTTTGAGGCCAATTTTTTACCTCAAAATTCTTCTAATGCTACCAAAGTGACTTGCATTAGATATTTTCTTTGGAATATGATCTTGATATTGTTGTTTCATGGAGACAGGATTCTTAGTTGGATTCACAACTACTTACTTGCCTCACATTTTTGTTCAATTTGTAACTGCATTTGCATGTACCTTTCTTGCACTTATGAGCCTGATCTTGGCTACCATGTTTTTAGCTTGCTATTAAAGCCCTCATCTTTGTTCTCATCACCGCTCAACTTTGTACCACTTTACATTTGCAACTTGACACCCTTTACCTGGAGGTGACATCCCCCGAGTGTCCTTATCTTGCTTATGTTTAGGCTTGTTCCTCATGCTTGGAACTAGTTTTGCATGCCTCTGACACTCATTTCCTCCCATTTAGAGCATTCTTCCTGCTTTCTTTCGAGCTCGTTAAAAATAGTAAGGAGGCAAAGAGTTTACTTTTCTGGGCTTGTTAAAAATTTATGGGAAAGGTATGGAGTTACCTTTAAACTCTGGCATGACTCCTTAAATATGACTAGATTGTTGAGTTTTCTTGTCCCTTCAAACTCTTTAAAGGATGTGAAGGAACATCCACATAGATATAAGTTTATCTCTTTTTCGGGCCATGTGGATTACTTACGAAATTGAATACTCCATTTTCTTCAGAAACTAGAAGAGTATCTTCATATATAGGTTTATCTCTTTTTCGGTCCTGGAGGAATAAATTTACGAAAAAGGAACCTATTTGAGCTTACTTTTCTCTTTTTGTGCTCTGGTTTAAACTATGAAAAATATTTTGAGCATTCTTCATGCCATTGGTCATGCTAGCTAAAATTTTAGGACAAAAGCATCGAGTGATCTTGCTTCCTTTCACACTCGTTAAAATTAAAGCATTCTGCTTACTTTTGAAAAAGCGTCTGTATGGTGATAGTTTACCCCTTTTTTGGACTTCGTCGAATAACTACGAAAAATACATACCTTAGTTCATCTGAGATAAGAGAGTTCTCCTCTGGATTGTTTTATACTTTTTCGGACTTAGGAGATTAAACTTAAAAAAATTTCCTCCTAGAGTCTTCTTTGGCGTCTTTAGATTCTCAAAACTATGAAAACACCAACGAGCATATACTATTTTGGGATCGTAAAATCCATGAATCAGTGCTTTGTCAAGCATTCTTCTATCTCTTCTTTGAGCTTGCCAACAATGAAGAAGATCCCGAGTTTTCTTTCTTGGACTTGTTAAACTTTTATAAGAAAGAGGGAAAGGAAAGTCCATTCAAATGTATTTTGTACCATGGCAACAAGTCTGTTCTCCTTGAACAAAGCACCAATTTTGAGTCTATCAACAGTTGGGTTATAGTTTTTGCCTAAGGATTTATCCCGATCTCATATTTTTTACTTCTCCAGTTGGTCACTTTTCCAATTATTATATGGAGAATATGTCAATTGTCTCCTACATTGTAGATTTAAATTGTTGGTCCATTGGTGTTAAAAAGTTTCCTAAGTCACTATTGTGTCGTGCTCAATGTTCAAGGATAAAACCTTTGTCGCCCATTTTGTAGTTTCCTTGGCCTTTTGTATCGGCCACTCCCTAGTATCAGTGCATTACATCGACGGTCCTTGCTGCAAAACTTTGTTCCAGTTTCAGATTAAATCAGTCTTTGACTTACATCATGTTGGATGATGGAGGATGCCTTAATGCCTTCCTTCCAATGTATCTCTTCCTATCGACTTCAACATGTCTTGCTCTAGGAATGAGATTTAGAGTTTATGAAAGTACCTTGGGGATTGCAGTCATCAGTGGAAATTTCCCTCACTATTCAATAGTGGGAATATCTTAATGTCTCCTACTTGATGGATTCTTCAGATGTTCAAATTCAAGACCATTTATTCACACCTGTTAGAATGTACTATATACCTTGGGGACCATTTTCATTAATGGTGGTTTCCCTCACATTTGTTAACGGTTTTCATCAACGATGGGTAATCAAACTGTTTCCTCCATGTTTGACTTCAGATCCTTTATTCACATGGTTAGGATTCATACCTTTGGGCGGTTTGGATTGAAGACCTTGGGTCAACAGTAGCATCATCATATTTCTATATTTCCTGAGTTGCGCAAGACCTTGTCACACTTCATATGACATTTGCTGAGACATAGATCCACCTTGTATTTTTGTGGCTAGGATTGATTATTGAGCATGGATCCACCTTGTTCATTTGTGGCCATGACTACTTCAGATTGTATATGGAAGCATTTTGCATATTGTACGACCATGATAGTTACATCGGTTATACACATGTTGGATCCACCTATATATTTATGGAAATCATTTTTATATGGACAGGTATGTCCCAGAGATCAATTTTGTTTGACATTTATCTCTCTTTTAGGTACCTCTGTTTGAGCCTTATATGATTTTGGATCCTTCGTCTCTTCGACATCTCGTCTTAGCTGCTTCCTTTTATATAATGTATTTCATCTATCATCTTCCCCTCTAACCTCATACATTAGGGGGTATCTATTATAGCCCAAAATGACACTTCTCATGAATTTTACATGTTTTCGTCGCATGACGACACTTCCATGGCGACACTTCATGAAAACTCCTGTTAGTCACTTAAAAGATACCTATAATGGAGGAGCCATATCTAGAGTTTTACAAATCCACTTAACCTCTTCTTTAGACCATTAGAAATGTATCAGACCAAGGAAAAACTTTGCAAAAGACACAAATCCATGAAAATGCTTGGAAACCTTAAAAATGGCATTTTTTACCCACTCACGAGTTTTTCTAAGAAAACCCGTGTTTCACTCGCCCCTTTTCTTAAGGAAACCCGCAAGTATACCCTGAAGTGGCAAAAAAAATATTAAAACATGAAAAATATCAAAGTTGGGATGGTTTGGGTGGTTGTGGAACTAATCCTTCGGTTATAACTAATCCCTATTCGACCCTAACTCTTCAAAATAATATATAAGAGGGGGAGAGGGGTCCATGAAATGGGACTTAGCCTTTGCATTATTATGCTAGTGAAATTGGGACTCCCATCCCCCCTAACTCTGTCCTTGCAGTCATCTTTGTTGTAGAGCTTGGAGGCTAATATTCTTGGAGAAGAGAAGCAGGAGACCCATATCAAAGGTTTCACGAGGTGCCTTACATGAGGAGAAGGTATATCTTGTACTTCTTCCACTTGATAATAAATATTTGATGCTCTTATGTTTCCAAATCATTGTCTATTTACCATTATATGTTGATGATTATCATATTATCATGATTATCATTATTGTATATGTGGTCAAATTTGGTTTGAGGAAGGTTGAAGCTTGTTTTGCAGGTCTCTTGGATTGAGGAGCAAGAGGAGGGCTAGAGAAAGCTTGGATCAACCTTCAGTCTACAAGGTATGAACCCTTCTAACCCTTGAATCTTGTCTATATTTATGCTTGCAATACGTTTCTGTATCAGTCTCTATACCCCTAGTACGTTGGTGGCCTCAACCCCAGCCTTAGGAGCACTTTCCCTAACAACACCTCTATAGAACGATTTTTTCCATACACATAATATTTATAGCCAAAGCATTTTGATCGATCAAATGCATGCTTAGTAGGAACTTGTTTTGGGTCGACAAGAACTAGGTAATCAACCATATGTGCATATGGATTGTACCTAATCATTGTCTTTAAGTTGTGAATTTTCAAGTGGTGTGGATTTCTTGATCCAAATGGGTATAGGTGGCCACCCACATATTCCACTGGCTCAAAACAATTTTTCATTTTTGCAATTTTCTTGTAATTTTCTATGGTTTTTCGGGTCCCAAACTTCTAGGGTCGTTTTAAGGCCCTAAATGATGTTTTTTGCGATTCGGGGAGTCAACTAGTTTTGTGACATAAATTTGGCTCCAGTCAAAAGTTGCAAAGCGTGGACAAACTTTTGCAACGAGCTATCGAGTGCCCCAAACATAGATCGTATGTAAAAGATACGACCCTGAGAAGTTGATTGTTCAACTAACCACCTTGGGGCCGCAAACTTTATGTCGATTAACCTCCTAGGGTTAGGGTTAGGGTTTTCTGTCTCTCCAAGGATTTATGATAAAAGGCCCTTTGGTCTCATTTTGTATTCAACTTGTCACGAGTGAGCATAGTCACCATATCTCTTCACAGAGATACAACTACCACCATTCTAGCTGCTTTTGTTTTATAATTTGTTCTGTTTCATTCATTTAATAGAATTTGAGTTTACTGTATCACTGTGTTTATTGCCATATATATGTGTATGTGAATCTATATGCTTTTTCATTTCGTTCTCACATAACTCTAGATAATTTCTAATTTGAAAATTTTCTTGGCCTTCTATGGGTTTATAAAGTTGCTTCAACATTAATTGAAAATTATGCCCATTGTCAACCACTTTGTCCCTTCTCAATTGATCTCGAATGACATTTTGTGTATATTTGATAACAACATTATCTAGATCAGTACATGGAGTTATGATTTTCCCTTTTACATGTTAAAGGAGTTTCATCTAAATCAACAATTATTAAATCATTAATAAGAATGGAAACATCCTCAAGTATAGGTCTTTTGAGTTTCTCTTGTTTCTTATTCTTTTGAGTTAAAGCAACAACTTCATTGACACCAATTTTAACAACATCATCTTCATTTGGGATTGCTATACTTCTAAATTTAACCTTTCTAACCTTATTATATTATTGGATTTCCTTTCCGTTTTATTCTTTATGTCGTTCCACTTTCGTAGTTTGTACTTTTTACATTTTTTTTCTTATTACTTACTTGTGCTTTCTTTTGAAAGGACTCAATGTCATCTATACAATTTTCTTCATTATAATAAATTCAACCCAACATTTGTGAAAGTGGCATAGAAAATCCATTTTATAATTTGATACTATCAAACAATGTCCGATCTTGGCATATGCCTTGCCTTGTTTCACGAGTGCATAAACAATTCTGGCGTATGGCACCACACATATATATTGCAACATGCCCAATACTTTATATTTCGATTGCATATGTGCAACGTTTGGATAATACAAGTACATACTTTCTTCGCTCTTGTTAGGATACTTGGTTTTCAGAAACAAAAAACAGTCCATTTTGTTTTTCTAATGCAAGTTTCCAATTTCTAGCATTCTTTTTTACAAATTCATTTAACCAATCTTCAAAAGCTCTAGTCTTTTTTTTTCACTAACAATCTCATATGCCCACGTGGCTCTTTTGGATACCATGATTGCAAATCTTGATCCTCTTTTTTTTTCACTAACAATCTCATATGCCCACGTGGCTCTTTTGGATACCATGATTGCAAATCTTGATCCATAGCTTCTTTGATGCCATTCTTCATGTACATAAACTAAAATAAAAACATATTCATTTTAAAATAAAAAATTTCCAATAATTAAAAAAAATTAAAAAACTTATAACATTCGTTTATAAAATATTTACTTAATTTAAATTTGAATAAATATAAATTTTTGTATATCTATTTTTTTTCTTCTAAAAGCATACTCACGAATAGGGAAAACAGTTCTGAGTTAAGGAGGATAAAGGTTCACAACTTTCCATAAGCGGTACTATATTAGCGATCTTGGTCGAGAAAAATATGAGGTCATTTGGTGAATGGGCCACAATATTTCCGTCAACCCAAGAAATGATGACCGGCTCGTGAATTTATTACTCGAACTAATTATATATGTTCAATATTCTTTTGATACTTGTGTAAAGTTTGATGCAATTAGGTAAAATTCATCTTTTAACGCTTGGATCCATTCCACATTTTTATGTCCCCGACAGGGGATATATATGAATCGCTCAGGTGAATTAATTTAGGAGGTAGGTTAAACATTTTGGCATTTGAAATGTTTTTGCTATAGTTTGTATCAAATCTTTTTGGGAGGATTATTTAAATTTGATTTATCTTGCTTCCTATTCGTCTATATAGGTGACGTAGGCCTCAGACTTTGTATCCCAAGACCCGGAGGCGAGCTTGCGTAAGCAGAAAATGATCATTTTGTGGACAAATTGTTGTTACAGTTAATTGCTTGGATTCTCCAAAATAAACCATCAATGTTCTTTTCAACATGCTATTAAAGATATGAATGGCTTAGATTCGTGTGCCCCAAGACCCGAAGGCAAAGTGATGTCACTGCAATACATAGCTTTCTCGGTTGAGAACTTATTTTATTTTTTCATACCATTTGTCCACCTCCTAATGTTTACCGTTTCTGACAAGCCTCATTAAAGTGGAGCTGAAGATTCAATTATGTATTGATTTTCAGGAAGACACCCTCCCAGCTCAGGAGAACAACCAACTTTGAAATGTGATCCATCGTTTAATATGTCATTATGGAAATAATTCGTGGCAGTTGGAGCAGTCTTTTTCGGCCTTGAAAAGATATGCGGTGATACATGGTAGTCGACAGGCACCTTAAAATTTTCACTCGGACGAATTTCATTCAATCATTCCTGCTAGATGGACAATCTCTTTTTATTTTTGAAAATTGATGAAATCTCTTCCAAGAGTTTGGCATTCTGGATTAAAATGATCAAATTTATGTAGGTTATCTTCATTCGCAAGGGAATTTGATGGCGCCTGTATTTAGATGAGACTATCATACAGCTCTATAGCGCAACTATTCTTTTTTCTTGTACAGTGGGTTGATTGCAGCCTAGCGAGCACATTAGGACTTCTGTACATACTAATATATAAGGTCCGGTGCTTAATTTTTTCCTAAGCAATTCTTCCAGTGTTTGATTGGCTTGATATTTAAAGATCCCTTCTGTGCAACCTAGAGTCTTTCTATGCAGTCTGAGAAAATCTAATCTTTGTTAATTATCCACTTGTTATTTATTTATTTATGTATCTCGTTATATTGTTGTTCAATTCATTGCAGCATTGTTATTCTTTTATGCTTTCTAATACTACAATGTTTCCATTTAGCAGGTGTATTCAGATGGAACAACAATGTCTACATATGAAAGAAAAGCTAGTCTTCTAGAATTCTATGGTAAGTTGTTTTCTATTTTTTGTTTAAAAAAAAGAATCAAGGAGTTATAATAGGCGTGATATAATGGAGATGCTGTCTTGGCAGCTGTCATATATCTTTCCTTAAGGCAGCTTGAAGGAGGTCTAACAGAGACGGAAATGGAAGATAATAAGCAAAAAGTGATCTGCAAAGAAAGAATACCTATAATGATCGTAATGATTAGCTGCCCTGATTTCAACAATTACAAGAGTACCTATAATCTGTATTTAATTTGGTTAGTTTGACTTCTTCTTTTTTTTTGTTGATCATCAAGCTCTCAATACTAGCTTGTTCTTCTCATCCACAAAACTTGTTTAGTACCCAGATATATTGCCACTTTTTGGAGACCAAGACTTTAGAGTGGCAACCTTCTGTAATTTGAGCATAAGTTCATATGACCTGCATTGCTCCATATCCAAAGAAACTATAAATCAATTGCTAAAAGAATTTCATAAAATGTAAAGGCTATTTTGTCTAAAGGTGTCGAGGTCCATTAGTACAATTACGAAGCAATAAAAATCAAGCATACTCACGATGTGATAATTACCCACTATGAGAAAGTCATTCAATTTAAATCCCTCAGAAATGTCAATATCAGCCATTCAATGATTAGACGTAGAGATATTTTGAAACTTGGTAACACCAAATTTCACATTTACTAGAATGAAAAATGTGAAAAGTAAAACATTCAAATCTGAGTAAGCTTTTATTTACACACTGAATTTACCACTTTCATAAATCTGTGGGATTAAGCTTAGGATAAAAACAAATCTACAACTCTGCTAAAGCCTATTTTCTTACTAAGGAGGGTACTGTCTATAGCTTCTCTTTAGGCGTTCTCCGCTTGGTTTATATGAAATTATGTAATAAGAGCAAGTAGATGGGACAGGTTCAAATCCCAATAAGTTTGATGACATAAAAGTTGATGGGATGCATCAACTTTGCCGAAATAATTGTTGGGCTTCAAAGCTGGCTCGTTGTGTGTGGGCTACAGGAAACGTTAAGGTTTTTTTTTAATACAAAGTGTAAAAGCAAAATTAATCTTACAATAATAAAAAAAAGTGTTTAATAAAGTTTGTGTAAATCACCTTTTAACAAGTGTAAAAGAAAAATTAATTTTACAATATTAATTAAAAAAAGTGTTTAATAAAGTTTGTATAAATTGCCTTTTTTTTGTTATGCTAGCAAAAACATTTTTTTATAATTTCAATTGTTATGCTTAAAGAAAAATTAATAAAAACAAAAGTGTTTAAAAAAACTTAAATGGACTTTTTCCAGATTACTCTGGAATTTGGCAAAGACCAATCTTGAGTTGAGTTTTGATTTAGGATTCCAAAAACTTATTTCAATCTAGTTATTGCATTTTAATATTTTGTACAGTTTTGAATCGATTGCTAAACACGAGAGCAGCATGGTAAAATCATAATGTAAATAAAGGGCCTATAAGTTTTAAACATGTGTAGAGAAGCAAAGCATACCGATTCTTTTAAGCAAAATAGAGATCACAACACATCATTCACACATAAACACAGAGATTTACCCTGGAAACCCTTAACCGGGAAAACTAAAAAACCTTGGAGCCACACCTCCTATTTTCTCTTCATTCCATTATGAGATCCTAACAATACAAAATATAGGTATTCCGCAACATCCAAATACCCTAATTCGTTAACCCGGATTAAAAAAAGAATCCAATCCCTTAACCGGGATTAAGTTACATATTTGTAGACAAATTCTAAAAATAGCCACAAACAACTATAAATAGCCATAAAATCTATAAATAGCCAAAATGTGAATTCCTAAATAGAACAACATTCATCATATGGAGCTGCAGCGCTGACATGTGCACCTCCCCTCCATATGCACATGCAAAGGATATAACATATACCCAATAGGGCCAGGATACACAAAAAAATCAATCATAAAAAATAGGACATTTTACACTATTTTTTTTCCACTGAGCAAAAAGGCACTCAATAATTGTGAAAAAGCATGGATGATGTCCACAATGTACAAATGTCCACAAGAAACACAATTGAGAACTTACAAGTTTCACAAAACATGAAAATCAAATGTAATGTAAAGTTTATGACGATTTGTTTTTTAAATTCAATGGATTATAGATGTCCATTTTGAACTAAGCTTTATTAATACCACGAGGAGGGGTCCTTTCATTGTGAGGTAGAATGCAAAGAATAACAAAGCCACTGCGTACATAGAGGTACAGGATTTTCATACGTTGGTTGTATTGATAGGATTGATGGATTGTCCCTGACTACTTTCTCTGCATATTACCAGATGATATGTGAATCGAGATCCTGCAATATGAACAAATTTGGAGTGACCCAACTGCAGAGTATGGAGAAATTTGGAGTTATAACATTCTAAGACCTCTTGAACTGCAGTCCATCAGGGTGCAATCCACAAGGTTCTGGTTATTTTGTTAAAAAGATCTTTCTCTTAGCAATTTGCTAAGCTGTGTCTACTGAAGGAGCATCGTCTTCAAAACTTAAAGTCACCTTAAAGTTGCACGTAAACTCTTCCCAGTCTACTGTGCCTATGCGCACTTCCAGCTCTGTATACCAATTCTTCAGGATTGTATCCAAGTATGTGTAAACAAATGTGTGGTACACTAAGCAAGGTGATTTGTAGGACACGTCAAAACTTCCAGCGTTAGTAAATAGAGGTTGTTAAATAGAAAAGGTGGGTGCCTCGGTGGTAACACTCTCGACGAAGTGCTGCTTAAAATAGAGGAGGGGGCAGTCTTATATAGGGAATGTCCAGTCGAAGGCATGAGCGGCTCAATCGTTCATTCGTTCCTTATTTAAGGTTGGTTTTATAAGTATAAAAATGATTATATGAGATAGGAGGATATCAAACTCTCTGTTGGGTAGAGTTGTTCCGCTGATGGAAGAAGGGTGAATTGTGAGAATTGTCCTATCAATATATTTCTCAGTTTCCCTCCTTTGTTGGGTTACCGGAGTGGTTTGTTTGACTCATCCCATAGGTTGGTAATGGAAGACGTGGAACTGCAAGAAGACCCTCATAAACATACTGCAGATGATCTTTCAAGTGAGTTGGATTTTCGGTTATTAAATTTAGTTTGTTTTATGGGAAGCTTGATGTTTCAATTATGTTTGTATCTTATTGCTTTTGTTTTTGTGGTTTTGAGGAGATCATGGTTTTGTTATAAATGATGTCTCCATTGTCGGCGTTCTATAAGCAGTAGTGATCTTCACTGTTATGTAGAAAACAATGTTTTGATTGTGTCCGTTAATGTTGTTTTTAAAATTAGAACAACATCCTCACCTCTAAATATTGTTCGTTGTCGTAGCATCCATACTTGATGATCTTCAACAAATTTTGGTTTGGATTTTTGTAGCTCTTGCAAGATGGATTAAGTAGTCCATGTTTTGCAGAATTTTGAATTCCTATCATCCTTCTCAAGGAAGGCATGGTAATTTACTGAAATCTTATAATTTTCCAAGTTTATTTTCAAAGGTTAAATTTGGAGAGTGTTGAATGCATGTGGCATGGTAATTTCTTGGAATAGCCTCTCTTAAATTTTGTAAGCTTGTTTTTGAATGTGAAATTCGAAGACTTTTGAAAGCCTTCCATCTTGGAATGCCTAGTAATTTCCTGCAATTTGTCTCTATCATAGAATTCAAAGTGAAATGATTGTTAATGATGGGTAAACTGCGTATGTTCTATATAATCTATACTATTATTCAAAGGGTTTCCAATTGATTACATTATTCATATTGTGCAAAGGTTTTCCAATGGATTGCATCATTCACATTGAGGTGATGAGTTTTTAACTTTATTCTAACTTAGGAGTTTCCAAAGTCAATTTTCAAACCACATTTTGTTTAGTAAATGATGTAGATAGGGGAGGTTTTTATTTAGGTCTTTTCAATTCAATGGTTGTTGTGCATATGCGATGTTTTTTTATGTTCATTGTTTGGTTTTAAGTCAAAACAACCACTTGTTTAATATTATAAACATGATCCCGTAAGGTTAGGGACTTACGAAATTCCCTTCTTGTAACAACCACTCGTTTAATATTATAAACATAATCCTGTAATGTTAGGGACTTACGAAATTCCCTTCTTGTACCTTCTTGTATTTATCATCTATAGACACAATAATATTCAAATGAGATGTACATCCATCTTATTGCAGAATGCAGAATGAGTAAGTGTCGTGTTTATGATTTGCAACTGGCTATGTTAGTTTTTTTTGGTTTAATGTAATAATGTGGACTTTGAGGTAATTCAAGAGTGGTTTAATGTAATAATGTGGACTTTGAGGTAATTTAAGAGTGTCATAGAATGAGTAAGTGTCGTGTATATGATTTGCAACTGGCTATGCTAGTTTTTTTTGGTTTAATGTAATAATGTGGACTTTGAGGTAATTCAAGAGTGTCGCAGAATGAGTAAGTGCCATGTATATGATTTGCAACAGGCTATGTTAGTTTTTTTTGGTTTAATGTAATAATGTGGACTTTGAGGTAATTCAAGAGTGTCATCTCTTTAGAATCTAAAATGAAAGCCATCTCAATTACTTTTTCTTTGAGTGCTTAATATTACTTATGCTCTTGGTATATCTCTCATTCAAATAACCCCCTTGCAAGTTGGGGGTGGAAGCGCCTTTCTCAGTTTAGTATGAGAGGGCAGCGAAAAAATCCATCAATGTTAGTGAATTTGATACAGGTTTTGCATTAACTCCAACATTTTTATTGACTGGATTCATGTGCAAGGTCCTCCTAAACCATGAACAATAATTTTAAAAAATATGACCTTGATGCATAATAAAAACCAAGAAAGGGAAACAAATATATGCAGCGAGTTCATCCTTATTTCAATTGATTCTTTTAATTTCACATTTTTCTACTTCACACACTTTCAATAGCTTTCCATAGAAGGTATTATCAAGATTAAAAAAATATCATGGATTAAGTTAAGATTTGAGTATCTTAGTTTAATTATAGAGAATTTACTGTAAATAAGTTTTTCATGTAACCCTTCCACTTAGAGAAAGGTTTCACGATTTAAGGAGGAAATTGGTGTACTCGGTTAAGTTACTATAACAATAGGCATGGATATATTCTTGATAAGAACTTTTTGAATAAACTTTTAGGTTTGAAAAAATATGCCTTGTTCTTCATATGATGAATGTTGTTCTATTTAGGAAAATGACATATATGAAATGACTTGATTTTCAAAAAACACTTTGGTGGACCTAAATAAGAAGATGGATATTAGATTCAATGTTATAAATTATGTTGTCATATTTTGAACCAAACTATTTATATGTTACTAGAGTTATATCTTAGAAATGTTGTAGTTCTTGTTCTTTGGTACATTATGAGGATTTTAAAGTATTTGAATTTTTGAGGAAGCAATTCCAAAAAATATAATAGGATTAGGAGGTTGAAGGAGAGTGCTACTTCTTGTAAGAGCTTGGTCAATTCAATATTGATGGAAAAATTCAATGAAAATTACTGGTGTTACCTCTTCTTGTTGATAATACACCTTAAAATAAAAATAAAAAAAAGACATTTTTTGTTATGGTTAACTCTCATTTTTAGATTGATTTGTCTTATAGCAACAACTATAAACAATGGAGGGGACATTGCCACCTCATGGCTCTTGTTTAATTAGTAAATTCATGTCTCCATATTTTGTTTAATTAGTAAATTCATGTCTCCATATTTTATGGATCCATTCCACATTTTTTTAAGTGGTAAATTCATGTCTCCATATTTATGGAAATTCATCCTTTTTGTTATTTACTCTTAAAAAACACTGGTAATAGGCACTCCCTTAGTGTTTGGAATTTGGTTTTATTTTACTGGTCATGAAATGTTTTGTTTAAAATTTTATCTTTCAATCATGACATTAAATGATGTAAAATTTTCATCTTCAACCAAAACACCAAATGATATAAAGTGTTTTTTATTTATAAAAGAATACATAATAAAATAAGAATTGATTTATAGAGATACAAAATAGTTCTATATGTTTTTTTTTACCCTTCAACAATGACACCAAATAATGTGAAAACTTTTTTATTTTAGAGAAAAAATACATACTAAAATAAGACTTGATTTATAGAGATAAAATATAGCTATATATGCCCCTTTTTTCTGTATATTATGTTTGAGCATCGTTTGTTTACAAGGCTATTTTCATTCTAAATGTTGCATATAGAAATCATGTTTCTCAATGCCCTTATTTAGTACTTGTCTTCACTAAAATTTTGAATCTCTCACTAAAATTGAACCATGAGATAAATACAAAAAATGTTTATTTCAATTTCAATGGGAGTTTTGGAGAATTAATTGATGCTCTTTGAATCCAAATATATATATTTACTGAAATTATGGAATAAATCACTAAATACAAACACTCCACATACATTATTGTTGTTATTTAAAATTATTAAAAAATACACAGACATAATCTATAACAATTCTTCAAAATCATAGAATTCAAATAAATCTCTAAATCTAAACAAATCAGTAAATATAATGCCAAAAATATAGTGCATTACCTCTAATAATTTAAATAACTTTCAAACTCTGTTTCGAAGGCCCTCTAACTCCCATGAGTTCCACCTTCAAAATTTAATATAATCAATGAGCATTGAGCACTCAAATTGTAGAGTTTAGATGCTCATTGTAAAAATTTAAAAATTAATAGAAAATTGATTGAATTAAATGAGTTTTTATGTTTTTAGCAAAAATCAATGCAACCTGTAAATAGAAAGTCAACTAAATAATTCTAATTTAAAAGATGTTTCTAGTTTTTAGTAAATGTATGCTTTGGAAGTTGGAATTTAGAAAGTATAGTTTTATATAAGATAAATATATTAATACTATTAGTAATATAAAAAAATATTAGTAACATAATAACGGTTTAGAAATTTTATTGCGCTTCAAAATTACGTTTAAAATATTTTATTACCCGGTTAACAAAAATTTGAAGTCGTATTTGACGGGCATTTTGCCTGTCAAATTCCATCATTGATCCTGCTGCAGAGTCTTTAAGACTCTGTCAAAGGTATTCCATGCCATGGGGTATTTATCCATATTGGCTCACCGATCCTCATCCCCATGCGGTAGCAACATACATGTCGTATGTCCATAGCCGATTCGCTCATATCCACTCCAACGAAATTCATGTCTAGTGAATCCAACGCCGTTGTTTACTTCATACACTCCTGCATCCTACCAACCATCACTCTTAAATGCATCACATATTCAAATTGGGTTAATGGGTGGGCTTAATGTGAATTCTTGCTTGATTTTAAAATCACGGATTGAAATTTGAATTCCCATCAAGATTAGGGAATTGATGGGGGTGAAGAACCGAGAGTTGCTAGGTGGGTACTAAGCCTTTTGAGACCAAGGATCCCAAGCTGTTTGAAAGAGCAAATGATTATGTTCTTCATTGGTTCATGGATTGGGAAGGAGAAAAGATGTTGAAGCATATTCTCTCGTCTAACGACTGTGAAATAGAAGAAACATCAGCTGCTAACAAGCAATGTGTGGGGAAGGACATTGTTGTTATGGTGGCTCAGTTGTTTGTAGTGTACTTCTTCCTACGATACGATTTGTATACCATAGACTAGTCATCCTCCTCCGTCATGTTTACGACGCTCAAGAAGGCCTCTCTTTGAGAGCAGAATATGCAAATGTAGGCATTGTAGATAATTGTATTTGACTTCTTTTCAAAGATTACAGGTTTCACATGGATTTTAAATAAATCCAAAATCTGTCATTCTAAGTCTAAAAGATATCTCTGTATTGTCTATATATAAGTTTTTTAAAGTTGCCTATTTATGTACGTGTTTTTCTTGATGTCTAATGTCTCGTCATTTTTTTTAACAGAAACTATAGAAGAGTGTATATTACAAGGGTTGTGCACATCCATTCAGTACAAAAATATAGCTGCAAGAAGACGATAGTTGGAAAAGAGAGTCTGAAACGAAATTAGGCCAAAGGGAGGGCCTTCTAGAGCCGCTATAGTAGTTCCTATTCTGAATTATAACAATAGTAGTGTAAATTCAGATAAACTACTGATTTAAAACTATACAAAAAACAATGTACTAGATGGAAGTCATTTGGGTTTTCCTAGAAACCCCACATGCTGGGTGACAGATTCTTCATCCATTCTCTGAGCGGCTTTTCCATGATTATCTTGACCGTGACTGTCCTGGTTCAACTGCATCGATTTCTGGAGGTCTTCCTGGATGCAGTCGATTGTACCCATCATCTCTTTTAGGTCCCTATCATGGTCATCAATTCTTGAATCGTGGCAATTGGTCTGATAGGAGACATAGCACACATCATCCACCAATTGCTTGACATCTTTTGTCGTTTCCCTATTGTCAGCAACTCCAACAGCCACGAAGTCTACCAAACGTTGGATGTTTATCTTCAAATCATCAAAACCTTCCCTAACACTGTGCTGAACTGGGTCCATGCCTCTGCGCTCCATGCTGACTACAGGGGGATGATTGCTGCTATGTAAATTCTGACAAAGCTCATGAGGAAGAGCAGTAAGCCTGTCTAGAATTTCACCAACGAACGACTGAGAGAGAGCACCCTCTACAGGAGCCACAAATTTCTGAGCGGACTTGAGAGATAAAACAATAGGCCTATCCATTGTGTCACCGAGGAGCCCCACAAAGGAAATGCGTGAGCACACAAACAGAGAGGAGAAGTGGTTCACGAGCTCGCCAATTACAGAATCCAAAGGCAGGGTAAAGGTAGGACGAGAGAAACTTAGAGACAAGAAAAGCGTGAAAAGAGACCACCCATATGGAGGCCAAGAGAGATTATGCAAAGAGGAGCACAACTCAACGCCAGGAGGGAGCTCGAATCCTGTGAGAAACATATGCATAAACGGAGGAGGAAGACAGAGGTTATTCAAATCCCTTCTGGAGGCCATTGCGTGTGTGATAGGATAGGCAACAACGTGGGAGTAGGGTGCGATGTGAAGGAAGGGAAGGACATAATTTAAGAGAAGGGACAGGTTGTAATGGAGGCAGGGTGGAGGAAACCACACATCCTAGCGTGAGCTGCACGGGCTGCCAAGAGGCAACACTAATACCAAATCCAAGATCATGAGCATTGACAAAATGAGGCCTGATGATGGAGAAGGAGAAGGCCCTTGGGTAGACTTAGGGAATGGGTTTAAAACAAACCTCTAAACCATTGATAGAGATGGAACCTCAGGGGAGAGAGGCACCTCTATTTGCCAACTTATCAGCCTTTGCATTACTCACTCTTAGTATGTGGTAGTAGGAAATGCTAGGAGGAAGAGGTAAATGAGTGATCCTGTCGTGATACCTCCTGCATTTTATGGAGGCTGCTGAATAACCTGCTCGCATATTGAGGATAACATGGCGATAATCCCCGAAAACTAGCAGGCTAGAGATGATTCCTCGATCTACCATTTCCAGCCCTTGAAGAAGAGCCAACCACTCAACCTCATTGTTGGTCTTGTGTCCCAATCCCCACGCAAATTTCTTTACAATTTATCCTCTAGGGTCAACGATGACCCCTCCCACACATGCCTCCCCTGGGTTGCCTCTTGAGGCACCATCAAAGAAAAATGAGTATGAGTTTTTCTCTTGAATCCATTGAAAGGGATCATCAGAGTTTTTCTTGATTTCCCAAGGCCGTATTGTATAGAAAATTTTGGATTGAGGGGAACTTCTTTGAAGGAAAGTGTTGCACCATTTGGAGACTTGGGAAGACAAATCCTCTGAGTCATGAAAGCCCAATCCTCTTTAGGCTAGTTTTCCTACTGTCATTCCATTTATTTTTGAAAAGATCTGATTTGGGGTCACCTTTTCACCTTTGAAAATTACTCCATTCCTGGCCAACTAGAGATTCCAACATATGTTTTTGGGAATGTAGTCCCAAATTCTATGCAATATGGGTTTCTTCCTGAGGGATCCAGGGAAGTGACTGCTCCAGGATATAAGGAGCTTCCCTAGATGTTCAGGAAGCTTGAATTGAGAGAAAATAGGGTGCAAGATGGATCTCCAAACTTGAAGGGGTACGCTGCATCGAAGGAAGAGATGAGATGTTGTCTCTGAGTCGACATTGCATAAAGCACATCGAGATGGACCTTCTATTCCTCTTTTGCTGAGGTTGTCTGCTATGAGTAATTATTATGCATTAACAACCAGATGAAACAATTGACTTTAGGAATGCAATCCGGATTCCAAACCTTTTTCCAGATATGTGTAGTGGCGATGATTGGATTAGTTTGAAGCAGCTTATAGCCTTCCTTGACTGTGTAAATACCCTTACTACCCCATCCAATGGAATATATGGTAGATTTGTTGATGGGAGCTATGCTGTGAAGGAGCGAGAGAAGGAGATCGACAACGTGATTGAGATGCTCAGGAAGATGGATATTTTTCCACCCAATCCAGTTTCCATTTTGATCCCATGTGGAGATATCATAGAGGGTCAGTATGCCACTGTCACTGGTCCATTTGGAAAACTCCTCCAGAGAGTGAACTGAAGATAAAGAGGGATGCCCAAGTATTTTGTGAGCCCAAATTTTGATCCTTTTACCATTACCAAGAATCCAATAGAGCTCATTTTGTATCAGCTTCAGAGAAGTTTTTCAAAGCTTCCAGATCGACATGCCTTGCGCTTCCCATTTGTAGTTCAAGATTTTGGATCGAGGCTTTCTTATGTATTTTTTCCTTCACCAATCACTACTTCTTGTCGCCATTCTCTAGACCAGTTTGGATCCTAGAGCTTTGTTCATTTTCTCCAGATCTCTGATGCCCAACCCCCCTTTTAGCTTAGGGGCCTTGACAGTATCCCAGTTTACCGAATGGAACTTTTTTCTTTTCTTTTCTGAACTCTACCTCCCTTCCAAAGGAACTTTATGATTTCCATGCATATGTTGTTCGTGACCATCTTTGTGGCAAGGATCATCGAGTTGGTGTAAATAGGATAAGAGGAAAGGACTGATTGGATGAGAATGGTTTTCCCTGCTAGGTTTAGCCATCTGGAACCCAAGAAAAGAATTTTATTTTTGATTTTTTGAATAACAAGTCTCCACATTGTATACGAGAAGGACTTTTTGGTAATGGGGATGTAGGTGAAGTGAGTCCAGTCATGGTTAAATTTTATATTTAGGATCTAAGAAATGTCTTAAAGAGTATTGACATTGCAGTTCCACCCATAGAGATGAAATTTATCTAGGTTCACCATACTGCCAAAGGAATAAAGGAAGAGATCAAGGGATTGGAGGAAATTCCTGGCAATCAGAGGGGAGGCACTACCCAGTAGGATGGTGTCATCAATGAAAAGATCATGGTTAATGGGATGAACCCCTGGGTTAAAAGAGAGACCTAGAATCTTCCCCTCCTCTAGGAATATGTTAAGTCTTCTGCTCAAGGAGTCAGCTACAAGAATATACAGGAAAGGAGAGAGGGGGAAACCTTGCCTGATTCCTCTATTGGATTTGAATAAATCAGAGGGCCTTCCATTGATTAAGGGGGCTATCCAAGGTGAATTGATGCAGGATTGGATCTGCTTAATGAATATAGGAGAGAATCCATAATTTTCCAAGATTAGAAAGATAAAATCATTCCTTAAACGGTCGAAAGCGTTGGCTAGATCAAGCTTTATAGCCATACTAGCTTCATGCCTCTTCAAGCTCGAGTGTATTGTTTCTTGAACTAGGAGGATGTTGTCACTAATATGATGCCCGACAATGAATCCTCCCTGATTTGGCGAGATGAGAGAAGGGATAACTGCTTTGAGTCTCAGGGATAGGATTTTGGAGAATATCTTATAGGAGGAATTGCAGAGAGAGATTGGCCTGAAGCGTTTTATGGAGGTGGGATTGATCTCTTTTGGGATTAGAGCAAGGATGGTAGAGTTGGTTTCCTAACCCATATTCCCTTTGGACATCTAGGAGATAAGATGCACCAGATCCTTTTTAATTAAATTCCAACACATCCTATAGAAGTGGATTGGGAAGCCATCTGGTCTAGGGTATTTGTCTAGATGGAGGGTCTAGATGACCTTTTTAATTTTAGCTTCATAAAAAGGGGCTTCTAGAGCTTCAAAGTCTTTAGGAATGATTAGGGTGGGAATATATTTAATCATATCTACCATGTCCTCCTGCGAGGTTTCCCCATCTTCATTGTAAAGTTTCTAAAAAAAACTCCTTACCTCAATGATGATCTCAGCCTGATCTGAAATCGTGGTTTCGTTGTCCTTTTTAAGCTCCCTTATTATTTTCCTCTGCTGTTGTTCTTTGTACTGATTGTGGAAGAACTTGGTATTTTGATCCCCACTTATTAGCCATAGGTTTTTGGATTGCAACCTCCATCTTTCCTCCTCTTTCCTGAGAGTGGTTTGAATTCTCCTTTCAAGCTCTATTTCTTGATCCAAAATTTCTCTCGTTAATTATCCTTTCCCCATGATTGCTTGTAGAGTTTCCATCTGTTTTACAAGTTCTAGATTCCTTATTTTGGGCTCTTCATAATGTTTCATGGCCCATTGTTTGAGGGCAATCTTGACCTGCTTCAAATTTTGCTCCCAAATATAGGCAGGGGAACCAAGAACAAATATGTTCCAGGCGTTATGAATGATGTCCATGAAACCCTATGACTCAAGCCAGAGGGGGTTGAAACGGAAAGGTAGCGGCACAAGCTTACCTATGGAGGATATGAAGAGGCAAAATGGTTTGTGATCAGTGACGGTCGAGCATAGAAGTTTTGTTTCTGGAAAGGACATATTCTTGAGGAAGGGGGTGCTGACCAAAACTCGATCCAATCTTGTTACAATGTGTCCCAGTCCTAGCCTTCTGTTATTCCAAGTGAAATTACCATTATTAGGATTGATATATAATAAGCCCCTAATTGAGACCAAATCTTCCAACCTTTATCCAAAAGGGTCCCTGATTTTGGAGCCACCCCTGCATTCTTCTTTTGATATGGTTACGTTGAAGTCACTTGCAATAATGCGAGGAATATGTTTTTTCCCTACGCATTGATCTTCCAGTGAATTCCAAAAAACTTCTTTATGAGCCTGTATGGTGGGACCATAGATATTCCCAACCTAAAGGACTTCCTTGTTTTCCTTGTCTTCAAGCTCCATGAAGAGCCAGTTCCTGTTTTCTATGGCAGAGCGCATTGAATATTTTCCCTCGTCCCACTAGGTGAGTAAACCTCTTGAGGTCCCAGTCGTGTTGACTGCTTTCCATTCTCCTTTTGCCCAATTTTTTTTCATTGTTGAAAGACTGTCTTCAGCAGACTTTTTTGTCTCATGGATGAGGAGGATAGAGTTGGATTCCATTGATTTGTATCTTTTGATAACTTCTATTTTTTGTTGACCTAATCCTCGGCAGTTCCAAGATACTAGCTTCATTATTTCTTATGAAGGTGGAGCTTCCTTTCCTTTTCCTTTTTCTCTTCTTCGGTGCCAAGGAGGTATTTTCTAGCTAGTGGGTTTCTTACCAAGAAGTCTAAACTAGACTGCTTTCCTGCTACTCTGTCCCTTGTAGCTTCCTGTTCTATGGCAATCTTATTGGATTGTATTCCCCTTTTGGCTTAAGGCCCTTTTTCTTCGTTGGAGTTTTCCGAGATTTCCTCCGTATGCTCTTTTGCCCTTGATAGAGTAACTGAACCTATGGTATTTGTAGAGGATTCAGGCCTTGCTTCTGGGTGGATTTGGACAAGAATATTGTGACCCATTGGTTCATCCTGCACTGATGGAGGCGTTTCTTTTGGATTTTCCTCTTCCTGGGGGATGATAGTTTCCTCTCCATCCATAGTTTCAACAACTTCAGTATCTTGATTGGATAAAACTTGAAACTTTTTTTCGGTTGCGTTCTTTGCTGAAAGGGGGTGTGATTACATGGGTGCTGCCTTTGCACCTTTTCTTTTGCTAACTTCATTCCAACCTTCTTCAATGTTTTCATCGACGTTAGGTTTGTCTGGATTTTTGGGGCAGAACTTAGCAAAGTGCTCATATTCATGACAATATTTTCATTTAAAGGGTATTTGCTCATAGTCCACAGTATGCAGATGATTCCATTCATCCATTGACAGATTGATGGCTTCAGGAAGCCCTTTCTCCAAATCGACTTCTACACAAATCATGGCACAGGAAAACATGGGGGTTTTGGGTTCTGATTTATCAATGTATTTCCCCAGGGTATGTCCAATTGAACAGAAGTCCTCATCATTCCACCAATGTAAGGGGTGGTGGGGAAGCTTCACTCAAACTGGGATTTCCTTGGGGATGTAATTTTCAGGATCGAAAGAGAGATCCCATTTGTTTAGGTACATACCCCATTGGGCCCATAAAATATGGCCCATTTATGAAGATGAGATCTCAATCTTCCTTTTTCTCAAAGATGAAGACAAAGTAACCCTTCCCACAAAAGATTTGTTGTACTTATCCTTAGATGAGGGGTCTCTAGTTTTTTCTAAGCCAAATTTCAACAGATCTTGGGGAAGGCCAGAGCCCCATAAAAAACCCAATCAAACCTTTTTCCGACAAAGTGACTGCTTTTCGCTTGGATGCAGCTGAAGAAAGCTTGACATCAGGAATTTCAGTGTGTTTAATGAAATGAGAAGAGGGAGGAATGTTGGTTGCGGGGGGAGTTTGAGAGGCCACGATAAGGAGGAAGCATGTGTAAATACCGTCTCGGGGGGATCCATAGGCGTCGGCTGCCAAGAGTCGAGCTGCAAGCCCTAGCAAGTGCGACCGAGAGAAAACCCTAGCGAAACACTTAGAGCAAATCGTAAACTACCCTACGAAATGGTAAGCTTAGATTGAAGTTTTATGTCTCATCATTATCAATGAAAGGGTTACATAATTTTAAACTCGGTAGGGCACACAATCCTAAAGTGCTGAAAAATTGAGAGACTGTTCTTCTGGTGTTAAAATATTTCATGACAGTTCAATTAATTTTAGGTAAAGATAATCACGATAACCATCTAGTCCATAGGAACAGGACATTGTCTATTAAACCTGGGATGTCACACAGTCCTAACATGCTGAAAAATTGGAGACCGTTCCAACAAAATTTAAATACGTCCCAAATTTTGAAGTATTTTTATGTACTCTTGGCAAGTGTTTTCAAAAGGATCTTTGTATAGTTGTTCGATCCATTGATAATATATAGATCAGTTGGTATTACTTTTAAATTTCTATATTTTCTTGGTTTTAGATAAGAAACTCTTTTATTTCAATACTCTACATAGTGTCAAAGATGTATAAAATTCATAGAACTTCCACTTCACTATTCCACATAAGATTGGTTGGGAATATCGAAGTGTGAGGATTTTGGTTTATGATAGGAGATATGTCAAATTGCTTGGAAACATTGAAGTGTAAGGGTATGGCTTCTGATTTTACATATTTCAAATAAAATTTTGGGTAAAATTCAGAAAATTTAGACTTTAATATTGCACATAAAACTTAGAAAACTTACCCTTCAATATTCCAAACATAATATTTATCATAAAACAAATTAATTATGTAAATGTATTTACTCGAATTAATCTCACTATTCAATATTCTAAACATAATATATTATAAAACAAATTGTGAAAATGTGTTTACTCAGCTTAGGTTCACTATGCAACTAAAAAGTTAGACAAATCACTTTTCAAATAAAATTGAAAATTTTATATTGATTATAAGTTAATAATATTTTAATTATTATTAACATAAATTATTGAAAATTTTATATTGATTATAAGTTAATAATATTTTAATTATTATTAACATAAATTTTTGGTTTTAAATTGTTTTTTATTCTAAATCACAATCTTAGTTGTAAATCATAATCTTAACTAATAGTTTTAAATCAATAGATGTCTTTAGAGTGGACATGTTATCTATTCTGAACATTTATATGAAGCTATTGCAAGAAGAAAAGAAAAGAGAGTGAGGAAGATTAAATAGAGGAGAGAATTAACTCTTTGAAGATTTAATGGAGATAAAATGGATATAGTTTTTAAGAACATATTTTTTTATATGTAAATATAATAAAAATATTTATCGATTAGAGTTAATAAAAATAATAATATGATTTTAAATTTAATTTAGTTATCAAATATGTAGATTATAGTAGTAAAAATAATAAAATTAAAATTTTAGTAAATAAGAAATAGGAAATAAAAAATCTAAAAAGTAATAAATCAATGGAAAAAATGATAATAAAATAATGTTATAAAAGATAAAGAAAAATATGAAAAAATAATAATTAGTTAGATGGAATAATAAAGGAATTGCATAAAAAACTTTTGTATATAAGAACAAAAAGGTTCTATTACAATATTATTTGTGGGCTTGTATACTTAGCATATTGCTTGTTCTATTTTGTTTAGAGTTTAGTTAGAAATGTTTAAAAAATCTTAGAATCATATATATTAGTTATGAAAATTGCATAATTTGGGTGCCATAAAAGAATTTGAGGGTGTTGAAATTTATTTATAAATTAAAAAAACATAATTTAAACACTTCCAAATTTAATTTTTACCCCCTAAAATTACCAAGATTCTAACCAAACCTGTTGTAACATCTAAATAGTAAAATAAATAAATATACTACACCTCCCACTATATATAAAGTGTGCTAAATATATTATAATAGAACCTTATTTTCTTATATAAATATTTTTAAGTGATTAGAATTTTGAGTTAAAATTAACATTAAGAATGATGAATTTAAAGAAAAATAGAAAAGTAAAAATTATTTAAGAATATTTTTAAAAAAAAGTAATAAGTTGAAAAGTAAAAGATTTTTGTTAGTAAATTATACAATAAATTAAAAAGTTTAAGTCAATCAAAATAGTGGATATCATAATGCCAATTAATTAATAGTTGAATTTAAAACATGTTAATAACTTAAAATATAAAATAAATCTCTAACAAAATGAACTCTATTTTTTAAGATCGTCATCGAATTATTTTATAAATTGAAATTTTATTTAACCCATTTGTTTATTTAATCATTTTTTTATTTAATCATGAACTCAAAGAAAAATTGTCAAACCACTCTTATTTATGTCTAATATGATGTGTTCTTATCAACAAACTTCACTATGTCCAACCATTATTATTATGTCCCCAACAGGGATAATATAGTTTTCACGAATGTGGTATTATTCATATATGTGGAAGTAAATTTTTTGTATTTCTAAAGTCATGACTATAGTTTGTAATTTTATTATTATTTTACTAACCATTTTTCTTAAATGGGATTGGTTCGTACCGATGATATTATCCTTGTAAAATGGTGCCCAAGACGTGGAGGCGGACTGAGATCATCATGCATTTATTAAAATCATGGCACCACTTTAGGTCATGGAGCAGGTCATGTCAAGGTAAAGCGAGGGATCCACACCTTAAACTCAAAACTAACCCTAATTCTTTGCGAGTCATGATTGCTCGGGCCTTTAACAACTTTCTATGTTAAAATTCAGAAATATGGCACATACTTAATGTCCTACAACCCATTAAGAATATACAAATATACCTTATTCGAGCCAAGTGAAATCTAGTTTTTATTAGAGGAATTTTCAACTCAAAATGGGCCTCCTAAGGAAAATTACTAAAATAATAGTTAAAATAGTAAAATAATATTTATTAATTTTGAAGGAAGAAAAGAAAAAACTACTTCTTTGTTCGTATTTTCGACATATCTCCCTGTGTTTTTACTCAAATTTCGATCGAGAGAGCTCGTTGGATGAGGAATTAAATTCCACATCCAACGAGTACCCACTCGGCATACTTTTGACGAGCCCCGCTACCCGAAAAACAAGAAATACCTGAAAAAAATGTGATGATGACATCATCATCACGGTTTTTTAGGTATTTCTTGTTTTTTGGGTAGCGAGGCCTGTCAAAAGTATGCCTAGTGGGTACTCATTGGATGCAGAATTTAACATCATCATCACCGTTTTTCAGGTATTTCTTGTTTTTTGGGTAGCGGGGCCTGTTAAAAGTATGACTAGTGGGTACTCGTTGGATGCGGAATTTAATTCCTCATCCAACAAGCTCTCCCGATCGAAATTTGAGTAAATATACAGGGAGATATGTCGAAAATACGAACAAAAAAATAGTTTTTTTTATGATACCTATCCCCAAATTTATATTAAATATTGTTTAAGAGGTGCTCCCTTTTTTAATTTTAAAGAATTTTGATTGGCTAATACATGATGGCATGGAATTTGTATTATTTTTGGAAGGCCCATTTTAAATTGAAATTTCCTCTAATGTTATGTTATGCTTTAAGCCTTAAATAAACTAGTTTTCCTATGTTTTTGGCTTCAACCCTCTTATTGTGTGTATTACCTTTTTGTTTTACAGTTGGCTCTGGCACCCCTGACAACTCTATAATCGATGCCCTACATGCACACTGCACTCACTGCTGAAAATTACTAGCCCCAACAACCTGCTTGTCCTGACACTTATGGAAATCATTGTCATGTGGGGTTACATGCTCCCCTCAGAAGTAATGTCCTATTGGCGCAAACCCAGCCAACAAAACCAATTGACAGGGGTTCCCACTCTGTCAACGCTCAACTCACCGTGATCTCCCTAAGCACCGGCCTAGACAAGTTTTACCCTGCTCAGCAACACCCGCAAAGTAGATGAAGTCTCACCCGAGATGTTCGAGGGAGAGTTGTTAGAACCAAGTTTCCGCAGAATAGAAGAGGACTATGTGCATCAACAACTTATCTATTTATTCAACAGATCTGACCGATTACTTAATCATTAACATGACCATTCATCATCGCTCTTAACATATCGCATCATTCATTCACAACTAACATACGCATACCGTGGCACAAATAGATCTAGAAATATAACCGCATTTAGAAACAAGAAACATCGCATCATAGATCCATGTCGCAAATCCACTTAACATTCATCATTGGATTGCAGAAACGGTAAGACATAAAGAGATAAAAGGAAACAGTAATTGAGATCAACTTCCGTCTTGTCATATTACTTCCACGCAATGATCCACAGATTTAAAACAATTCACAATTCAACAAGTGCTCTTCAATTTCCTCTTCCAGACTCTCTCAAATATATCTAACACTTGCAATTCTACGCCTATTTATAGGCTTGTGCCTTTACATTGAGGGTTCTCTTCTAACTAACTCTTAACCAATTCTTAACTGAATCTACAAAATCATGACCAATATCTGCAAAATATGGTCCAAAGTACAAAAAGGTGACACAAAATATGCAAAATAGTCTATTCTTTGCTTGTGCGCCATTCTCCACTTGCACGATGTCTTTTGAGCTTGCGCAATATTCGCGATGCTATGCAACTAATGTGTCCAAAACCCCTTCCAACAGGCCGCCAGCACAATCTTGTAGCTCTCCCTTGAGCCATGTCAGGTGGACATGGTGTACTCATTGATCTTCAGTATGAAGTCTGCATACTGCTAAGTGATATCCTTGACTTGTGCTTGAATTCTCTTAGCAATGTCCTGACTTCCCAGCAAATCCTGCTTCAATGGGTGCTCCACCATATTTCCAGCGACTTCCTTCTTACCTTCTTGCACAATCGTTAGTGTGGCAACTACCTTCATAGACAATTGTGCCCCAATTTCTTGGAACTCATCGAGTTGGTCATTTCTCTTCCATTGGAGCTCTTGAGCCTTTTCTACCCGTTGCTGCAACTCTCTGAGTTCAGTCGACCGCGTAATCGAAATGACTAGCAGCATTGTTCTCAATGCAGTCTTCAGTGTTGCTAGTTGTTCTTCGGCCTCCTGCAACTACTTGGTCAATTACTCTAACTGTGCGTCTTGGACGGTGATGCCCCAAAATTCTGTTGTTGCGTTAGTGACCTTTTTAGATTCCTGCTCTAATGCTTCAAGTTGTGCCACCACTTCCTCTATGGCAGTCTTCCTCTCGACGATTTTCTCAAGAGGTGTGTCTGGATAGACCAGAGCATTCAAAATGTTGTTATACTTCTGCAATTACACAATAATTTCCTCAAGTTGCTTTGATTTCGTGACTGTATCCAGTTCCGCGGTGTTTTCACAGGTGTGCTTACAAGCGTCCACAGCTGCTGCTTCTACTTGTACTCGAATGTCGAAAAGATGGGCCTTTTCGACAATGAGACGATATGTCTCCTTCTTCAGCTCTGTGATCTCCTCAGCAGTCTTCGTCTTCGATTCTTCTTGTGCTTTCTTCAGTTCTTCTATCTCCTGTGCTTTTTCTTCCATCAGCTTCTCCTTTGCGCTCCATAGTTCATCAACTTCTTTCTGTGTCGCCTCTGCTTTCTCCTGCAATCGTAGAAATCGATTGGTGATGTCCATTTGTCTATCTACCATTTCCTGGCTGGGGACATGCTACATGTGTACTAACGTATGCATGGGCAACGTGTTGATATCCAATGATATGCTATGCAACTGTTGCAGTGAGGTATTCAAGTCCTCGGTTTCAGAGTCAATCGTAGTTGGGGGAATTTGAACATTCCTAGCCCTGGACTTAGTACAGATTGACGTGGTTTCCTACACATTCATACTCTCTGGTGCTCTCTTTGAAATAATGTCATATACAAAATCTAGTTTGGGTCTTACCTCGATGAATCCTTCCTATGCCGATTTATTCATCTCCTTGGAGGTCGCATCAGTTGCATCATTAACGACCTTGATGAGTCGGTTTAACTACGCTTCTATTGATGTCCCAGTGCTACTGCTTGAAGCCTGATCTATGCGTGTCTTTGTTCTCAGTTCCTTGAATATGCGATGCGTTTCCAGGTCAGCAGGTGTCTCTATTGACGATTCTTCATCATATTGTTGATCATATTTGCGCACATGCTCAACAGGTGCATTCGCCGGAGGTCTTGTCGATATTTCTATTACACTGACTAGTTCTCGCAATCCCTTAGGACAATCATTAATCATTGCCTCCAGTTCTGCATTAGCTACCTTGTACCTCATTTGCAACCATTGCTTGGCAAGGTCTCGCCATGATTGAACATGAACATAATGAGGTTCAATTGCGAAACATGTGATCCTTTGATATTTTTTCGTGTCTTCCTTCGTCAATCTTGGAAATTTATCGCTGCCACTTGCAGCGCTTCCCAGTAGATCCAAAATTGGATCGCACAGTCTACCATTCTCTGCTTATTTGACCCACCATAAATTATGATATCCCGCACCCTTGAATACCTCTATTTCTTTTACGTCCATCCCCTGGTAATCATCGTGCTCCATCCAAGCCACTAACACAATCAAAATGAGGATCCAATTGTATGCGAATGGTCTTTCACCTGCCTACGCGACCACTGGGTCCTCCACTAACTGGTTCATCAGAAAAAGAGACAAATTCATCTGTACGCCTTGCGCACACAACTCAACACATTCAACCACCCCAGAATTTCATTGAACCAGGCAGTTCTTTCTTACGATTTTACTTACCAAAATCCTTGCGCCAATATGTACCGTGTGGTCATTGATACTATCAATGCGGTATGCCATCCCATCACTCTCTAGAGCATAGAGCTTCTTTAGAGTCATTTCCAACTTCTAGTCTTTATCTTTGCCGTGGATATATTGTGAGGGGTATGGACCATCCTTGGGTAGCCCCGTTATCTATGAAATCAACCCCACTATGACTTCAAATGGCTCATCTAACCAAAAAAATCCAACATGGAAGCATGCCAAAAGCTGCTTCATGCATGTATTTGCTTTAGTCGGCTGCCCAAAGTGCGACATGTTGATCAGTCTAAGTAATTTGACTCTAGCCAACCCGCTCGCCTAGTCCTTTCGGATGCACCCTATCGGCCCTCCTCAGACTGCTACCATGGACACATATGGTTCATTATCAATGTCCTCTAGGGAAAGCAAGTCATGGTATTCATATTTTAGCTGCATCGGTGCAGGAACGATGTCAAAAGTGCATACCATCCCTTGTGGGATCGACGACATCCTTATCTGATACTTCAGATTCTTTGTGGGCTTCTTAGCCTGTGCACCAGGCTGACTAGGAGGGATATATCCAGGGATTTCCTTGACAGACACCCCTGCTCCAGCTGTAGACTCCACCACCCCGTTTGTTTGGTGTATTCTTCTTGCGCCCTTACGAATGTTCTAGTCCGTCTCTTCTATGGTGTCAGAGAGCTAGGATTCTGCACCTTTCTCTTCCCCTTTGGAACCGTTAACGATCCAACTTGCATACTAGCTACTTCTTCCATAATTGCAACTGGTTTGTTTGGTGAATCTCGCTCACTCGAAATCTCTACAGTATCTGAGTTACTCTTCATGTTGTATCGATTCCCCTCAAGACTTAATAAGCACACACCCTTTCTGGACTTAGCAAATTTCTCACTCTTCTCAACCTTTCTCAACAACCCGCTCTACAACTCAACTCAATTCTGCATAATGGTGTCTTTTGACCATGTTGAACTTGTTCTTATAGCACCAACTCAATTCATAGTCATCATTACCACATCAAAGGATCATCATGACCAAATCATGCATTAACTACCCAAATCTGCCATCGATTTTTCCACCTGATGGGAAGATCCGCCATCATTACGCGTCACTTCCACAAGTGCCATCGGTTAACTACTTTTAACTATCTTCATTTATCACTGATTTGACGTCTGCTGGCATCCCTACGGCTATCGCAGCATGACCTCCTAACTGCTCTACTAAATCCTACTCTTGCACAAGCACTTCCTCTTTGTGCACCTTTCATTCTTCCATCATCCTATATACCATTTTTTTCATTGCACAATGCCTTACGCAAGGCATTGCGTAGTTCTAACCCTGTCCTATAGGGCTTCAACCTGCTACCATTCACTAGCTTGGGCAGCATTGCACCATCTAACTAATGTAGTTGAACTGCACCTCTAGAAGTAATAGAATTAATAAGATATGGACCTAACCAATGCATCTGTAACTTACCTGGATGCTTCATGAACTTGCTATCGTGCAACAATACCAAATATCCTTGCTGAAACTATTTATTCTTTATGTGGCGATCATGCCAAGCCTTCTTTCAATCCTTCTCGACATGCTAGTGGAATCCTGTAATAAAACGGTCATCTTCGAGGTGTATCAACTACGCCATACGATCCTCTAGCGCTGCTTCATCGTCCATACCTGTCGTTGCGGCAATGCGTAGACTCAGAACGGTTTCTATCCTGTCAATCTCTTGCAAGTGGTGCGATATGCCCACAACACCACTAGAATCTTCAAGTCCTAGTCATCACGGTTAACATTACATACCTTTGTAAGTGCATGCTTAGAATATCTTGTTGAAAGCTTCTACTGTTCCATTCGCCTGTGGATGATATGGGGTACTTTTCTTGTGTTGTATTTGCAATTCCTCTGTTAACACGCTTACTATACGGTTGATGAAATGTCTGCCCTGGTCACTCATCAATATCTTTGGACATCCAAACCGTGTCACAATGTTTTCAAATAGGAACCTCGCTGCTGTCACAGTGGTGCAATCAACGACTGGTGCGGCCTCCACCCATCGCATCAAATACTCTGTCGCTATGATTATGTACCGCGCACCAGCTCTCTTCCCAGGTGGGTTGATTGGACCCACAAAGTCCACGACCCATTTATCGAATGGATGCAATGTTACTTGCAGTACCAGTGGCATCCCATCCATCCGTGATGGTTTTCCAGTGCGTTGATAGATATCGCAACTCCACGCATAATCCGTCACATCATTATGTAAAGTGGGCCACCAAAGCCCTGCGCGAAGCACCTTCCTTGCAGTAGCTTGTCCTCCATAGTTTCCACCAACAACTCTCGCGTGGGCTTCCTCTAAAATTTGCCCTTGTTCATGCGGTAGGACACATCGCTGTAAAATCTTGTTTGGTCCTAGTTTATATAGCTGGCTAGCGATCAACTGGAAATTCGAAGCCTTAACAACCAACCGCTTCTTTTGACTTGTTGAAAATTCCTCTAGTGTGACTCCCGTCGTCAAGAACTGAATTATTTTATCATAATAAGCATCTTCCATGTCAACTCTGAACCACTGCGCATCCAACAATCCGTCTTCAATATTTGTGGGCTCCTCGCCTATCTCAATTTGAGATAAATGATCAGGACCCACATTCACGCGACCTAGCTTCACAATTATCTCAAAATCAAATTCCTAAAAGATATGTAGCCATCAACATACCTTCCCCCCCAACACAAGCTTATTGACTAGGTACTTCAAAGCAGAATCGTCGATAAACTTCTTAAAGTTCCGGCCCAATAAGTAATGCCTAAACTTCTGTAGCACATATACCATCGCTAGACCTTCTCTCTTTGTGGTCGTATAGTTTTTCTTAGCAAATGACAACTTCCGACTAGAAAAAGCGATTGGTTGATCTAGGTCCCCCTCTCTTCGTTGCGCAAGTACCACTCCTAGCGCAATAGATGATGCATCCACATGAACATGGAATTCCTTGTCCAAATCAGGAAAAACCAATATTGGCGCAGAAGGCATCTAGGCCTTCGGTGTGTCGAAGCTTCCTTGACATTCTTGGCTCCATACAAATGGTGCATCTTTCTTTAATAGCTTCTCCATAGGGGCAGTAATCGCAACATAACCTCTGATGAATTTGCGATAGTATCCGATGTTCCCCAGCATCGCCCCAAGCATCTTCACATTCGTCGGTAGTGGCAAGCTCAAAATGAGCGCTATCTTCCTAGGGTCAACCAACAATCCTTCCTTGCAAACAATGTGACTCAGAAACATCCCAAAAGGTGCGCATAAAATACACTTCTTTGAGTTCAGTGTGATCTGGTGCTGTTGACATCTTTCCAACATCAGTCACAGGTTTTCCAGATGATCCTTAATCGGGCCATACACTGTCCACTCATCCATATAAAATTGCAGGAACTTATGAATAAAATCTTTGAATGTAGCGACAACAACCCGGAAAATATCACAGGTGCATTCTTCAATCAGAAAGGCATCGCTGTGTACTGAAAACAAGTCCATTCAGTAACAAAGGTAATTTTATGTCGATCTTCTTTTGCAATCCTTATCTAGTGATATTCGGAAAATCCATCTGTAAAAGAATACATCTCCTGACTGCCTACTTCTTCTAGCACTTCATATGTGAATGGTGTTGGAAATGGATCGTGCATAGATGCATCGTTCAATTTTCTCAGATCGACACAAATCCGAACTTCACCGTTTTTCTTGTCTTGGACCACCATAGGACTGACCCATTCCAATTCTTCAACTGGCTCAATTATTCCAACATCCAACATTCTATCTAACTTAGCTTTAACCCTCTCCTTGTATCGCGGATTCAAGCGTTACGACCTCTGCCTTACCGATTTCACGTCTAGTCTTAGTGGGATCTTCATCTTCCCTAAATCACCCAATATCCCCTTCATTTCAGAGAACTTCGTTGAAAATAGATCTTGAAATTCATGCAACAGATCTGTGATCTTTTCCATGGTTTCTTCGTCCCAATAGTCCCCAACACTTGCAAATTTTGGGTTCTCCTTTGTCCCAATGTTGACTTTTCTAATCTCCAGCAGCTGGTTCATAAGATTGGTCGGTATATCTGGTGCTGCTACATCCCTACTCCCTTCTGTTTCAGGAATATTGATATTCTGTAGCTCATCATCGTCCTCAAGTCCTCCAAACACATTATAACATTCCATCATCAACTGCATGTAGCAATGCGCATGTGGACCCACTGGATATGCAACTGACACAACCTTCAACACCACATTGCGGATGAGCTGAAGTACACTATGGACATCGGGATTAGCAGCTGCGAAACAGAAGGTATGAGCAAAGAAAATTGTTAGCTCTTCCCAAGTGGTTATTTCTCTGCGCAAATCTGCTGATACGCACCATGATCTTGGCATTTCATCCAAAGTGTGGACAAAGGCATGGACCCATTCATCCTTTGGTTGCGATGCCCACAAAGTCTGACATTCCATTAGATGGCGGTTGGGGTCATTCTTCCCATCGTACCTCCCAGTGTGATATACTTCTGTGTCGCCAAATCGAACTATCATATGTCATCGACACTGTGCCCATCCATTAATCGTCTTCTTATGGGTCACCCACTTTTCTTTTCATTTTTCATAAGTTATAAACCGCTTCTTGATTTGCTCAATCTTCCTCCAAGATTCTCTAGAAATGTTGCACCTCCATACTTCACAACCATACAAGAAAATAGGGATGACAAGAGTTTCAAAGAGGAACTTCTTTTTATCCCACATGACCAGATTGGATGATTTACAGTTATTTTCAAGACCAAAATAAACTTTCCACCCTCCATTAATAATTTTCTCAATGCTATAGTTTCAATTACAAAATAAATAAAAAATCTTTATTCAATTTTGGGGATTTTTCTTTTAAAGATTTCATGATTCTATTTGAATGATTATGACATGAAATATTTTATATATTTTTTTATTATAGCATGTTTGTATAGCCACTTTAAAAGATTGTTTGAATTTTTTTATGAATCATTTTAATTTTTTTTTACTTAATATATGATTTGATTATAAATAGTATCGGAAATTATTTGATTTAAATATGGACAATGTAAAAATATTTTTGTATTAAATAATGTGTGTTTAGTTCAATGCAATTCAATGGAGGGATTCAGAGCACACCAATACCTACTAAAGGGCCATGCTATTGAATTTATGTAAGAACATATATCCGAATGACGATGGAGATTAATAACAAGGCATCCACAAAGCATGAGTTTCACAACACAAGCAAAGGGTGACTTAAACCTTATGATAAGTGTTAATGAATTAAGGAGCAAATTTCTTGACTATGCAAATCCTTGGGGTTACAAGAAATCGCTCAAATTTACAACAACTTTGGTAAATCAAGGGTAAAATCCCTCTATATATGCTAAAGCGTCTTAAGAAACAAAAAGCAAGAAAGTTGAAAAGCACATTTTACAATATCCAAACACACATGAAATACATGGGAACCAATTGTTCAAGGTTCATTGAATCTTCAAACTTGCTAGAATTACAACAAAATAGTTCCAATCTCTGATAATCCAAACCTTTTATGATCAAAATCACTTATTTTATAGAACCCTACATCCTTGAAAATTGTGCCTCAACTCCATAATTCTTGTGCATGTTGTCTAGAACATAATAGGAACAAGATGTAACCCCCTCAGTGCACCTTTTATCTCGAACTTCATGTTGTCCATGAACCTAGGTGTAATCATTACCATGGTTGCAACTGTTGGACACAATGGCCACACTGAGAGAGAGGGTGAATCAGTGTATGAACAATTTATAGACTTTCTACCTTTTTTTAGTCAATCGGAGCATATCAAATACATTAGTTAAATCAACCATAAGTCACGAGCATAAACATCACACCAAAGAGACACACGAATATTTGTAATTTGATTTTTATTTATTGTACATGGAAGACACGAATCTTCTCGATTATAATCAACACCAACTAATAGAAATAGCACCAACTCTACAATTACCTGACCCAACATGGTTTTCTTATCTCCAACTAAGAATGGTTTGAGGAGTCCAATCCTCAAGTGCAAGCCACTACTTGCAAGATTGATGCCAATCTCTGATTGTCATCAATCTGCTACATAACTATCTCTACTTATCAACCTCAACTCATTCATCTCAGCTCATCCATATGATTACTCAACCTGTCAATTTGCTTTTCAACTTACTCATCAAAATTGTTGGTCAATCTTTGCTCAACAGTCCTCATCAAGGTGACTCTACGCAGATTCATTGTTTATGTGAAAAAGAAGAGAATTCATGGTTGGATGCAGCTCATAGAAGATGGAGTTCTCTGATATTGATCTTGTTTTGACAAAGGAGTTGCAACAATCAAATAAGCACGACTCACAAGTGATGCTACAAGAGGAGTCTATGGGCTATCCAAGTTTCTGTGAACTCATGAGGTTACAACTCTTATAGAAAGAGAGGTTACATCCACTCATCGAAGGAGAAAGTATCTACCATTTTCAGCAATATATCAATACAGAAAAGTCTTTTGAAATGGAAACTTCACACGATAGCGCAAAAAACAGAGAGAGTATTACAACGTACAGTTCCCAAGAATTCAAAGATGAGCGGTAGAATCCAATCATAATGCCATAGATTGCGTGTCACTACTCAACCCCAATCTGAAGACGGTTTTAGAGTCATCTCAATGTACCAATAGTATCCATTTCGACGTAGTATGTCCACACAGTAAAAACTCCAACATAATATCAAGTAATATCACTGCTCGGATTAGGGTTTCACGATTTTATAGTTCTAGGAATTGCACAAACTTCTTCAACGCGGATATTTATTAAGATATCCAGGATACAAAATCTTAAAATTGGTATAGATGACACTTCAGAACTCCATGGTGCACAAGCTAAGGAGAATTCTCAGTCTTCACTTTTTTTGTTGTAGATAGATTATTCTTCAAAGTGATTTCATGAAGTCAAGAAGGTGAAGCTATATAATACCCTTTCAAGATGCCACACTTCAATTGCTTGGAAACCATCAACATCATGCCATAAGAACAACGTTCATACTATCTCAGGTGCAACAATCAAATGAACACTTTTCTTTGTTGATATTTGACTCCACAACAAAAGAGATGGCAGTTCCTCTAATGGCAGCGATCAATTCTTTCAACGAACAATGTTGCACTGAACATTCAACCCTCTTCCTCTTTGCAATGGCTTGACAATTGTAAGGTAAACAATAGTATTCAGAAAACAAATCCTCACATAAAATGCATCTCCATCATATATCACGTGGTCCTCGATTTTCGAAGTAATATCACGTTATCCATCTCTTTACTTGATTTCTTTTCTAGTTGGAGTGATCTCCAGTATGGGTAGACGTAATAAACAGACCATCCGTAAAACTGATGATTCTTCAACTTCACTCACCGTGAAGGTCCTACAACACTCTCTTGTCGCATAGCTCAAACTTTAATCCAAGTGGAATTGTTACAATTACCAAAAAAAAAACTTCAGTCATTGTCTGCTCATTAAAAACACGTTTCCTTTGTTGTAGCTAATTGTTTGTGATGAGAGTTACACTATGTGTCCCCATGTAAGTCAAAGGATTGCAATAAAAAAATTCAAGACAAAAAAAGTTTGATAGTTGTTCACTGCTCCTTCAATTGTTGCTGCATCTACTCCTTCACCTGAAAAAACACCTCAGTTAGTTAGCGAGTTCTCTCTTGTGTGCCAATTCGTTGATATCTTTTTGGAGTGTGCTAATGTGTTTAAATACACATACAAGTGGACAAATCATGTTGGCCGATTTGTCTTCAAAGGTAAGAATTTTTATTTAAAAGATTTTATTTAAATTTTATTTGATAAATTTGTCATTTTTATTTTTATTTTTGACATTAAATAAAACTTCTTACCACTTCAAATGGTCAACCTTGGTGTCATTAGGGCTTGTTTGTATGCCTTTTCCACATCATTAAGGTTCAAAGGGTGTCCATTATAGCATCAACTCCAAGGGTGTAATAGGTGTCCAAGTGCCCAATCACCATCATATGCATGTGGGTGCCTTCATCTTCATTTTGCCCTAGGGCCATCCCCAAGGGTTCCAAGACCCCAAATGCCCACAACATCTTCATTTCTTCAAGGCTATTAAACCATCTATTGTGTGGGTCAAAAGGCTTCTTCAGGGCCTTCTTTATAAAGCCAAGGGAATCCACAATATTTCAAAGACCATACAAGGTCATCAATGACCACATCTTCTTCATTAGAGTACTAGGACCATTAAGCCATCAACTGTGGGTCAAACAACTTCAAGGGACTTCTTTAAGAGCTTCTTCATCGAGAAGGAGGCTTCATGGGATTCTTCAACCACCTCAACCACACTATGAGACCTCAAAAGGTTAAGATTCATCACAACATCACCTGTGGGGTAGCTGGGTCTTCTCCTGGAGTACTATGACACCATCAGAGCATGAATGACCATAGAATGGGTCATTAATGCTTCTCCACCCATCTAGAGTTTCTCCATCGTCTACCGGGGATTCAGGACCATATCTAGGGTCTTTAGCATATTTAGCAAGGTGGTGACTTCAAGATCCATCCTTATGGGTACAGGTACCTTGTCAACTGGGTATAAGGCGCTTCAAGGCACAAACCCACTATGTACGAGATCCAAGGCACTGCAGGTGGGACTTGGTGGCATCAATGATAACTTGTGGGGCCACTACAATTTTATGTTGGCATCAATGACAAATTCATCAACAATCTCCCCCTTTGTCATTGCTGACAACAACTCATGCTCCCCTTGTAAGCATGCTCCCCTTTTGTCTTCATCTCACTCCTTTGGCATCAGTGGAAAAGGGTGACCATATATATGCATCTGAAATCAATGATCATTGATCATTGCTGTCCCCATCAATATGCACGATCCTAGGACATGTCTATATGCTTGGAGTAACCATCCTTTCCCCTTTGAGTTCATCCTCCAGCCTCATGAACTCAAGGTGTGCTAAGGTATTTGAGAGACCTTACACTTGGCTTGCCATATGGCATCCATCCTCCCTGCTCCGATCAACCTCTCCTATCTGCAACTGCTCAGTCTTCTTCATCCATACTTGCTTCTTGGCATTTGTCCTCTCAGCATTTATTCATTTATTTGTACTGGTTTTCCTTGATGAGTTGTATAGGAATCTTCTCGAGTGTTGTTTCTGTGTACTCCAACAATCTTGAGCTTTGTGCCCAATGCCATTACTACTATAACACTTCATCGTACAACAATATGCAGCAAGGTGAACAACATGGTTGCATGTCCAGCACCTGACTGAGTTGTTGGAGCTTCCAACACTTCTTTGATCAACTTCAAGTCTCCATGCCTGACTGTAGACCTTTGTCTTCTGATCTTCAAATCTTCCTGCATTGGTCTTCTTCCATGGTTCACTAGTTCTTCTTGCTGATGTGTAGGAAGGACTCTTCCTCGGTTGACTTCTTTGACTTGCACATTCTTGGGCTTTGTGACCAAACCCACTACATGTGTAGCAAGCATCTCAATGTGTGACATGTGGCATCAAAATGTTCAACTTGATTACATGTCCAACATCTAATTGAGTCATTGAGCCTTCCACTACTTCTTCTTTTGTAGAGTCTATAATCCACAGCTTTATGACCAAAGTTAGAACAAAAATAACAATGACCACTGAATCCTATTTCATACCCGGGACTTCGATTCTATCTTGGAGTTGTTTCTTTTCTGAGCTTGCTTTGAGGAATAGGTCTAACTCTTTGATGCATCTTTGAACTTCCAAAGTCCTTGTTGTCATGTGCAGGTGCATGGGGAGCAACTTTGGACGTTGATGGACTTGCTTCTGGAGTCTTGGGATACCAAGTGTTATCTTCAGATTTTTCTTTCTCCTTCTGGTAACCCAAACTAGTCTTGTCACATGGAGATCTTTGGCAATCCAAGACCATATCTAGAATAACTGAACTGTCCTGGAAATTGACAAAGGCTTCATTCTTCTCACCTTTCTTCCTGCGACCAATTACCTCCATTTCCAACTTCTGGATTGTCTCCTCCTTTTCTTCCAACTGAATCTTTAGGATTTCTTTTATCCTCTTGGCTTCCTCCAGCTGAGGCTTCAGATCATGATTGACCTCTTTAGTTTCTTCAAGCTCTTCAGCAGGCTCTTTTGGTTCTTCCTTTTGACTGATCAATTCAGTCTTCAGTCATTCAATTTCAACATCCTTGTCTTTCATTTGATCCTGCAACTCTTTGTCCTTGTTTTTGAGCTTCACAAGCAACACTTTCATTGTTATGGAATTCTATTGATATTCATTCAAGGAGTCCAAGATTTTCTTTTTGAACCTCGTGAAGTCACTTTGGTTCAAATTTACTGTGTTCATGAACCAATTGACTTTGAGATCAATATTCAACAACGTGAGATGAATCTCATGTGCAGCCTTTGATAGCCCTTCATCACCATCTGCAAGAACCTTCTCAATTTCATCACACAAGCTATCGTTACAATCACAAGAGTCCATACCTATACTGGAATCCTCTCCATGCTTCTCTTCTTCTTGATTGATCTCTTCTAGGGGCTTGTCTTCTGATTCCTGATCTGTCTTCTTGGGTTTTGGTCTTGCCTTCTGATACTCGTTTTCCAACTTGAACCATAGGCCTTTGGCTGAAGTGTACTCCCCTACACTTTCCTTTACTGAACTGGGAATTCCATCCATGAGAAACTTCAAGGTTGTAGTGTTGTCCTTCTTTGCTTCCTTCTGTGTAGCTTATTTGCCCTTCTTGTTTGATGGAGTGCATGGATTGATCACAATCTCCCAAACACCAAATTTCTTCAGATAAGTCTTCATTTTGCACCTCCAACTGAAATAATCTATCATATCAAGTATATGCACGTCATTGTTTAACGACTCTTCCTTTTCGTCCATTGTGTCTAAGAATCTCCTTCAAGCTTGCTAAACTTGTGATGAAGGTCGGCACTGATACAAATTCTTGGACACAATGGCCACATTGAGAGGGGGGGTGAATCAATGTGTGAGCAATTTATAAACTTTCTACCTTCTTTTAGTCAATCAGAGCATATCGACCATTATATAATCAAATGCATCAGTTAAATCAACCATAAGTCATAAGCATAAACATCACATCAAAGACAAGAATATTTGTAATTTGATCTTTATCTATTCTACATGGAAGACAACAATCTTCTCGATTATAATCAACACCAACTGATAGAAAAAACACCAACTCTGAAACATGACTCAACCTGGTTTTCTTAGCTCCAACTAAGAGTGGTTTGAGGAGTCCAATCCTTAAGGTCAAGTCACTACTTGCAAGCTTGATGGCAATCAATCTGTTGCATAACTATCTTTGCTCATCAACCTCAGCTCATTCATCTCAACTCATCCATCTCAGCTCATCCATCTTCTTACTCAACCTGTCAATTTTCTTATCAACTTGGTCATCAAAATTCTTGGTCAATCTTTGCTCAATAGTCCTCATCAAGATGACTCTACGCAACTTCAGTGTTTATGTGAAAAATAAGAGAATCCATGGTTGGATGCAGCTCATAGAAGATGGAGTTCTTTGAGATTGATCTTCTTTTGACAGAGGAGTTGCAACAGTCAAATAAGCACGACTCACAAGTGATGATACAGGAGCAGTCTATGGGCTATCCAAGTTTCTGTGCACTCATGAGGTTGCAGCTCTTATCAAAAGAGAGGTTACAGTCACTCGTTGGAGGAGAAGGTATCTACCATTTTCAGTAATATATCAATACATAAAAGTCTTCTGAAATGGCAGCTTCACACAATACCACAAAAAATCAGAGATAGTATTACAGCATACAACTCCCAAGAATTCAAAGATGAGCAGTAGAATCCAATCACGATGCCATAGATTGCGAGTCACTACTCAACCCCAATCTGAAGACGGTTGTGGAGTCATCTCAATGTACCAACAGTATCCATTCCGACGTAGCATGTCCACATAGTTAAAAACTCCAACATAATATCAAGTAATATAACTGCTCGGATTAGGGTTTCGCGACTTTATAGTTCCAGGAATAACACAGACTTCTTCAACGTAGATATTTATTAAGATATCCAGGATACCAAATCTTAAAATAGGTATAGATGGCACTTCAGAACTCCATGGTGCACAGGCCAAGAAGAATTCTCACTCTTCACTTGTTTTTGTTGCAGATAGATTATGCTTCAAAGTGATTTCATGAAGCCAAGAAGGTAAAGCTATATAATACCCTTCCGAGAAGCCGCACTTCAATTGCTTGGAAACCATCAGCATCATGCCATAAGAACAACGTTCATACTATCTCAGGTGCATCAATCAAATGAACAATTTTCTTTGTTGATATTTGACTCCACAACAAAAGAGATGTCAGTTCCTCCAATGGCAAAGGCTCCTGCTCCAACAATCAATTCTTTCAACGAACAATGTTGCACTGAACATTCGACCCTCTTCCTCTTTGTAGAGGCTTGACAACTGTAAGGTAAACAATAGTATTCAAAAAACAAATCCTCACATAAAATGCATCTCCATCGTATATCATGTGATCCTGGCTTTTCGAAGTTATATCGTGTGATCCATCCCTTTACTTGATTTCTTTTCTAATTGGAGTGATCTCCATTATGGATTGACGTAATAAGCAGACCACTCGTAAAACTGATGATTCTTTGACTTAACTCACCGTGAAGGTCCTACAACACTCTCTTGTCGCATAGCTCATTAAAAACACGGTTCCTTTGTTGTAGCTAACTATTTGTGATGAGAGTTACACTATTTGTCCCCACACAAGTCAAAGGACTGCAATAAACAAATTCAAGACAAAAAAAAGTTTGATAGTTGTTGACTATTCCTTCAACTGTTGTTGCGTTTGCTCCTTCACCCGAAAAACACCTCAGATAGTTAGGGCGTTATCTCTTGTGTCAATTCGTTGATATCTTTTTGGAGTGTGCTAATGGGTTTAAATACACATACAAGTGGACAAATCATGTTGGTCGACTTGTCTTCAAAGAAAAGAATTTTTATTTAAAATATTTAATTTAAATTTTATTTGACTTTTAAATTTGTCATTTGAAATTTTTGTTTTTGACTTTAAATAAAACTTCTTACCACTTCAAATGGTCAACCTTGGTGTCATTAGGGATTGTTTGTATGCCTTTGCCACATCATTAAAGTTCATAGGGTGTCCATTATAGCATCAACACCAAGGGTGTAATAGGTGTCCAAGTGCCCAATTGCCATCATATTTCATTTTTCCCTAGGGCCATCCCCAAGGGTTCCAAGACCCCAAATGACCACATCATCTTCATTTCTTCAAGGCCATTAAACCATCTAGTGTGTGGGTCAAAAGGCTTCTTTGATGTGTACTTTATCAAGCCAAGGGCATCCACAATATGTCAAAGACCATACAAGGTCATCAATGACCACATCATCTTCATTAAGAGTACTATGACCATTAAGCCATCAAATGTGGGTCAAACAACTTCAAGGGACTTCTTTAAGAGCTTCTTCATTAGGCATGAGGCTTCATGGGCTTCTTCAACCACCTCAACCACACTATGAGACCTCCAAGGGTCAAGATTCATCACAACATCACCTGTGGGGTAGTTGGGTTTTCTCCTTGAGTACTATGACACCATTAGAGCATGAATGACCGCAAAATGGGTCATTAATGCTTCTCCAACCGATCTAGAGTTTCTCCATTGTCTACCAAGGCTTCAGGACCATCTCCAAGGTCTTCAACATCATCAGCAGGGTCTTCAACATCTTCAGCAAGGTGGTGGCTTCAAGATTCGGCCTTGTGGGTACAGGCACCTTGTCAACTGGGTACAAGGTGCTTCAAGGCACAAACCCACTCTATAAGGGATCCAAGGCATTGTAGGTGGGACTTGGTGGCATCAATGATAACTTGTGGGGCCACTACAAGTCTATGTTGGCATCAATGACAATTTCATACCTCATCAACCTACCATAACAACCTGTTCAAGTCAATGTTCTCTTCATTTATGAGTAATCACACCCTGTATTTAACCAATGAATTATGCATGCTCCTCTACTAACGCACATCCATCACAACTGTAACTTAGGTTAATATTCCTACGTTGTCTTAGTCTTAATTAGAACTGAAACTGCATGTCAAAAGTAAGTTGGATTTAGGAACCAACACTATGAGGAAGCTATTGGATAAATGCTTTCAAACAAGTCTAGAAGAGCACCTCTTTTTTAAGTACTAAAACAACAATCATCCCACCTCCATTATCATAGGCATCTCCTGCTTGTGTAAGTTGACTAATCAAAGGATATGGTTGGCTTAACTTGAGTCCTTTTCATCATCCACATAATCATACTAGCTCCCAAGTAAAAATAGGTGCAAGCATGACCATACTCGACAACTCCTCCAAATATATTTGAATTTTCTCTTATCAATATCTCAATGTTTTGCTCTCGAAGTGTGCTCCTTGAGGGGGCGATCAGGAAGTGCCCTTGGGAGCATGCTTCTTGATCACTCCCTTACAAGAGCAATTTTTGGGAGCACACTCCTTCGGCAAAGAAAGTGCTCCCTGCCAAAACAGGGAGCGAGCATCACTCCCTCAACACTCCCTCGAAGCTCCTAGGTCTCTCTCTCAACACTCCCAGGTAACTCCCTTGGTGCTCCCTCAATGCTTCTAGGAGCAAAAAAGGCTCCCTTGACGCTCCCCCCTAGGTTTCGTCGATTTGAGGTGCTTTTTTTTCTCTCTTTCTTTTGGGAACCAAGACAAGGTTCCAATCATTGGTTTAGGTATGGATAGGATTCCTTTAGTGGATTAAAACAATCACTCACTCCATTTGCTCTCATTCTATTTCTCATTTCACTCATTTCATTCCTCTATGCTAGGGTTTTTAGTGGGTTGCTTGCTAGTTGTTAATAGGCAAATTTATGAGAGCTTGGAAGGGAGATTGAAGGTTGCCATAATTACATCCAGCCACCATTAGGGAGCTAAAGAGGTAGGCTCTAAAGCCCACTCTTTATTTTAAAAAAGACCCATTATGTTGAATCTTGAATGTTCTCTTCTCCTACTCTTTCCCACCCCCCTTCTCCATATTATAGGCAACAAGTTATTCTCATCTTGAGTCAAGAAACATGATAGCTATGTGGTCTTTTATTTAGGTTCCATTTCTTATTATGATGGTGGTATTGGGAAGCTGAAATAAAAATGTTGAGGAGAAAAAAGTAAGCAGTGGAACATACCATGGAGAGGAGGAAGAAATGGAAGGAGATGATGATAATGAAATTAACAATGATGGAGTATGGACAAAAACACGGAGAAACTTCAACACCCTTGTTGAGGTAAGTAACAAGGCTTGGGAAAGGAAAAGAGGGCAGAAGCACAAAGTTTATATGCCCCCATTGTAATAAAGCTTACACAGGTTCATATACCCATGTGATAAAGCCTCTATTTGGGATTATGCCATTGGATGAAGGTAAGACTATAGGAGTCAAAACTTGTGACCTAACACCCGTGAAAGAGAGAAACAAATATGAGAAGGAAGAAGGTGCCACACCAAACTAATCCAAAAGATCAAGAGTTGAATCTAAGACCCTTGGTTCACATAAAATGTATGGTGGCCGATCCCCTTCCCCCCATGGTAGTGGATTCTTGCCTGCACATAAAACAATATCAAATTTCCTTGACCAAGTTTGCAAGGATGATGTGGATGTAAAACGTTTTAGGTTTCTCTATGCATGTGGTGTACCATTCTATGTTCTTCACTCACCCTATTAACATTAAATGTTACAAGTCATCAATGGTGCCCCTAAAGAATACAGGAGCCCCAAGTATGACAAAGCTAGAACCATGGGACTTGACAGGGAAAGGGACAAAATCCATAATGCTCTAGGACATTTTACAAATGATTGGACTAAATATGGAGTACCCATTCACATTGTATCTAATGGTTGGACAAATGTTAAAGGCAGACCATTGATAAATATTCTTGGTGTGTCTGCTAATGGTGTGGTCTTTCCTTTTGTTCCATGACTACTCAGATCGCTACAAGATTGGTATTAATATAAGATCGCTGAAAAAACCCTTGATATCAACATTTCAAGTTGATGAAGATGCTACACTGAGGAAGTTTGACATCACAACAAATATTTCAGTATGAACAGAATATAGCAGCATGCTGCTGTATTTTTCTATCATCATTAAAAGACTAAATCAGAAGCAACAATACTGGTAATTCCATACAAACTGGCATGCATAGTGCACCTCCTCTCTCTATCAGGGTTTTCACTGCTGCTGGTAACTGTTGTTGTGTTGCAGTAAGATCTCCTGAACCCCGAGTTTGCACTACAAAGTTGTTTGCTTATCTAAGCCGCAGTGCTTTCTTTTATGGACTGAATAGGCGTTCCACAGAATAGACTAGCAAGTGCAACATGTCCATGAGCTTCCGGAAGGAGGTACCCTACTTCCGAGTCAGATTGCTACAATAATGAGAGAATTTGTGAGCCTCATCATGAACTGAAAAGTATCCATTTTTGTGTCTACAGGCTGCATTCACATCATACTGCTGCTTGATGATTGAAATGATATCCTTGTCAATGAAGAGAACCAATGCGGCCATCAATTCTGTATTTGGATCAGCCTGTTAATATAAACTTACCACTGCTACAAAATATAACCCTGAGAAATGAATTTAAGAAGAAATTCAAAGTTCACCCATTTTGGAAAATTCTCACTTGAAAAAGGACAAGCTGCTTGCTTCTCATGCTACAATGCAAAGCATGTAATCCTGGATCACTACAAGCAAACAATACCCTACCAAACTTTCATCACAAGCCTCGTGAAAAACCTCTTGTATTGCAGCCTGTTTTGCTTGAACCTACTTACCAGATGCTTTAACATGTTAGAGCTCTCCTTGGGGCAGATTTCCCATTAACAACAAGTCTACCAGTTTAGAGTCCAAACATGCCCAAAACTGGTTTGGAGACCCACTCCATAGAAAAAAATATTTCAATTTGTCGATTCTGACAACTACGATGTAAACTGTTAAAACCGCCATGCTTGATTGAGTGCTTCTTCCTTGCTTGTAAACAGGACATCATAACATCACATGCACCTCATCCTCAACTTCTCCTTGCTTGCAGAGCAAGCATAGACACTCTTCTCAATTTATATTTTCCACCTCCTTGTTTCCATGGCCAAGGAACAAGAACTTAGATTGATTTGACAGATTAAATGTATTTTAGGCATGGAGATTTTCTCTTGGATGTATTGTTGTTCTGTGTAGGTGATCACTGCGTTGAAACTTGATATCATATTGATAAAATAACATTTTCATCAGCATCTTTCCAAAGGACAAAACACCATAAAACATCTTAGCTCTGTCTTTGCTAGATCTTTCCAAGACACTTGTAAATTCAGAAGGGAGGACATCTATAGCAAATTACATCTTAAAGGCACTGAGCCAATTCTTAGTGCAGTTCTTACATGCAAATTGTCACCTGTATTACTATATATGTATGTGGAATATCACCTACTCACCATGTAATTAATCATAAGTTAAGTTCTCAGCACTTAGAAAACCCCAAAATTCAATGCAGACGTCAAACATGCAATTCAATTAGCATTAATCGTTAGTGGTATAAATAGCAATACATAGTTTGCATTTGTCTCTAATAAATGTTATATCACTGGGTACTGTTAAAGAAAAGTGTAACTATATGCGCAGGGTATCAAATCCGAAACCCATTTTTTGTTAATTTTTCCTAAGCAGCATTGAGAGCCATTCTTTAGGAGAATGGAGGCACCTGGTTAGTTACCAGGAAATTGACCCAGTCTGGGACTAGGGGACTTAGCCTGGGGCTGAGGGCCATTCTTTGAATGGAGGCACCTGGTTAGTTACCAGGAATTTGACCCAGTCTGGGACTGGGGGACATATCATAGGGTTGAGAGCCATTCTATGGAGGAATGGAGGCACCTGGTCAATTACCAGGAAATTGACCTAGTCTGGGACTGGGGGTCTCAGCCTAGAGCTGAGGGCCATTCACTGAATGGAGGCACTTGGTCAGTTACCAAGAATTTAACCTAGTCCGAGACTAAGGACTCAGCCTGGGGCTGAGGGCCATTCTCCGGGAGAATGGAGGCGCTTGGTCAGTTACCAAGTATTTGACATTGAGTCATTTGATGCAACCTGGAGCCTAGGGCTGAGGCACCTAGTCAGTTACCAAGTCATCGCCATAAGCCCTAGACTGGTTTTGGGCAAGTGATTGACTCCTCTCCTTGATCTATGGGCTATGAGACGTTCTCCAGGGACTAGCTACCCCTGGTTGAGATACCTAGCACCTGATCTTGGTTGCACGAGGAGATCAAGATAAAGCATTTAGTAATTCTCCTTATTTATGAAGATATACTTTGAGTGGGCATGACTGAACCATAAGGACCCTTGAGACAACTGGTTAGACCCCCAAAAAGAACTTGGAGGACCATCTAACCCTAGTCTTGGTCCATGAGACCATCAAAGAGAAGGACCAAGTGGCACAAGTCAAAACACCAAGAAGACTTTTGTACCACAAAAGATTAAAAGTCAAAGGGTCAAAGATGAAAAAGAATTAAACCCTAATGTCAACTCCTAATTATGTGGGACCTGCTCAAATGTTTGATGGACTATAAATAAAGGACTATTGCAAATCATTTTGACACACACACACTTGACTGCTCCTCTACTCGTTGACTGAGATCTTCAACAAAATTGCAGCTAAGGTTGACTTCGGTAAATTCGGTGACTAGTGATTCTTCCTTCTTCAATTTTTGCAGCTCTTAAGCTTGCCTGGTTTTCCTTCTTCCTTACACAGTGTTGGAGGAAGTCTGTTGACTATCGGCAGCTCATGGTGACTAGGGTAGCAGCAGCAAGCTACTACAAGATCTCTCGGTGATGGTCTAGGGTAGCAACATCCTAGCTAGCAGCCCACAGTGGTGGCCTAGGGCAACAACAGCTGCAATTCGCAACCCATGGTGGCGATCTAAGACAGTAGCGATAACCCTCGCTGGTGGTCACGGGCAAAGCAGCAGGTTGTTCCCACCCTTGCTAGTGGTCACGGGCAGCAGCAACTAACTGCTCTAACCCTCGTTGATGGTCACTATTGGCACCCGCAACACTTGGCAGGTCACAGGCAACAGCAATAGACCTAGTGGTCACGAGCAGCTACAGCAGGTTCAGTAAGGGCTACTACAAATGGTTAGGGTTAGTAGCAGAAGGATTCTATAAGACTCAGCAGCAACTCACACTCCATGTGGAAACAATAAACGGTGGCAGCAGTAAGCTTGCTAGGGCCACTTTGTTTTTTGGAAATTTTTATGAACATTCATCTCAGAATTTTGAGAACAAAATTTCTCTTTTCATCTACAAACTGTCATTTCATTTAGAGGATGAATTACTAATGCTTTGGGGTTTTTGTGCTTAAAAGGTTTCCCTATGAAAAATCGTGTGTTCAACTGTGTGATGCTTGGTTGACTACTGTACTTGTCTTACTGCTGTTTAATTTTCAAGTTCTATCTCTATTACAGTCTGCAATTTTTAAGAATGTCATGCACATGTGAAAATTCAACATGGTATCAGAGCTTTGCATGTGAAGCTTACAATGAGAGAGAAGATCACTGTAACCCTCCTAGACCTTGGGACATTTGCACACTAAGATAGCAGACTTGTTGATAAGAGATGGCTACCAACACCTTCAGACCGGAAGAAAGGCTTGAAGGGTCAGCCAACTACAACTCATGGAAAGCTAGGCTTATTGCCACCTTGGAAGAGAATGACCTTGATGACTTGGTTCTTAATGTCACAGAAGAACCTGCATCTAATGCATGAAGGATTGCTTTCAAGAAGAAGGAAGCAAAGGCAAGAAGAATCATTTATGACTGAGTCAAGGAGACCTTGATGCCCACCATAACACCATTGAAGACTGCCAAAGAATGTTTTGACACCTTAACAAATTTATATGAGAAGAAAGCACCCAGCCAGAAGAGAGTTTTGAAGAAGAGGCTTCGTACATTGAAGATGAATAAACATGAAAGAGTGGCCCCCTTCTTCACAAAAATTGCTCAGGTAAGAGACCAACTTTTTGCTATTAGTGTACTTGTGGATGATGATGATCTTGTACAGACTATATTAGATGGTCTTCCCAGCTCTTGGGAAACCTTTCTGGCAACAGTAAGTGGACGTGAATCTCAGCCAAATTTTGATAGACTTTAGCATGACTGTTTGGAAGAAGAGGGAAGAATTTAGAGCAGAAGAAATGGCGCTAAGGAAGGGAACCTTGCTCTTACAACCAAGACAAGGAAGTTCAAGAAGCCCTTCCCTCAAAAGAAGAAAGCAAAGAAGCCACAAGGTAAGCAATCAGATGCTCCAAATATAGAATGTTTTAATTGTCATAAGATGGAACATTATACTAGGGACTGTAGGTAGCCAAAGAGAAGGTTCAAAAGAAGGTTCCAAGCTTCTATAGTAGAAGAAGAAGAACCTAAGAAGAAGAAGAAGAATGCTAAGTCTTCCAAAGAAGATGAACCTAGAAGGGAATACTACTTGATCTCTGCTCTCTCAGGATCCATCACCAGTAGTGCTAACTCTTGCTTAGTGGATAGTGGTGCTTCTAGACATATGACAGGTTTCCGTGAAGCACTTACCAGCAACAACAACAAGAAGATCACCACTCAAGTAGAACTTGGGGATGACACCACCTACAAAATTGGAGTTGGCTCAACTTCGCTTCAACTTGACTCAAGGATGGTCTTGAATATCAAAGACATACTATATGTCCCCTGTTTAAAGAAGAACCTCCTCTTTGTTGTTGCCTTAGAAGATAAAGGCTACAAGGTTCTCTTCACGGACAAGAAGGTCCTACTATGGGCAAAGAATGAGAAGTTAAGCTCAGCATAATCGATTGGAGTTCGAGAGGGAGGTCTTTACAAAGCTTCTGGACACTCCACTCAAGCTTTGTCTCACAACACAATTGACCCATGTGAACTATGGCATCGAAGGTTTGGACACCTTCACTATACAGCTCTCCCTGGTCTTCAAAAGATGGTTACAGGTATGCCTTAATTTTCTCATGAACATAGTCGTGTCTGCAAAGGTTGTGCTCTAGGTAAGAACACTAAGAAATCCTTCTACAGAAGTAAGAATAGATCTACAGGAATCTTGGACTTGATTCATTCTGACATATGTGGGCCTATGTCTTCACCCTCCTTGAGCGGGTGCTTGTATTATGTATTGTTCATAGATGATCACTCTCGCAAGTCCTGGATATACTTTCTAAAAGTCAAGAATGAAATTTTTGATAAATTCAAAGAGTTCAAGGCTCTAATTAAAAACCAGACAGGAAGACACAACCATATCCTGAGGTCAGATAACGGAGGTGAATATGAATCTAATGAGTTTGATGATTTTTGTCGAGAAGCAGGAATCAAGAGGGAGCTGATAGTGCCATACAACCCTCAACAAAATGGGGTTGCTGAAAGGAAGAATAGAACGATATGTGAAGCTGCCAAAGCTATGCTGAATGACCTCGATCTTCCTTTATCTCTGTGGGTTGAAGTTGCATGTACTGTTGTATACATCCAAAATAGAAGCCCTCATGCCATCTTGCGGGAAAAGACTCTAGAAGAAGTCTTTACAGGAAAGAAACCCGTAGTTGACCACATGAGGATTTTTGGCACTCCTGTGTATATTCATGTGCCAAAAGAAAAGAGGTCTAAGCTAGAGCCTTTCAAAAAGAAAGGCACTTTTGTTGGTTACAGTGAAAGCTCGAAAGCTTACAGCATCTATGTTCCTGGACAAAGGTACATTGAAGTCAGTAGAGACGTGATATTCCATGAGGAAGTTGTGTTCTGCCAATCAAAAGAGCTTCCAAAGGATATGGAAGAATCTCCTTCTGAAATTCCAGATTCAAAAGTTCAGAGGGAGGAAGAAGAAAATGAGCCTCAAATTCCAGATGTGCCCATAGAATCTGAAAGACCAGATGAAGAACTACTTGAGGCTCCTCCTTCCAAAAGAAAACCTACCTGGTACCGAGAAATGTTGCAAGAAGCTGAGAAGCATAAAGCTCCTCCTGAAACTTTCAAAGAAAGCATAAAGCGCCAAAAGTACTCGGGCCTTATGAGCAAGCTCATTAATGTAGAACCCTCCACATGAAGCAACAAGCCTACATGTATAGAATGATGCCATGATCGAAGAATATAGTTCAATTATGAAAAATGATGTGTGGAAGGTTATTCCTAGACCGACAGGGAAGTCTGCAGTAACGTCTAGATGGCTTTTCAAAATCAAGCATGCCGTTGATGGAAGCATTGAAAAGTATAATGCCAGATTTGTAGCTCGTGGCTTCACTCAAAAAGAAGGTATAGACTATGATGAAACTTTTGCTCCTATTTCTAGATATACCACCATCAGAACTATCATCTCCCTTGCTGTTGTGTTTGGATGGAAACTCCATCAAATGGATGTAAAAACAACCTTCCTCAATGGCAAAATTGAAGAGGAAGTCTACATTAAACAACCAGAAGGCTTTGTGACTCATGGGGAGAAATACCATGTGTGTAAACTGAAGAAAGCCTTGTATGGGCTCAAACAGGCCCCGAGAGTTTGGTATGCAAGAATTGATGGCTACCTTCACAACTTGGGGTTCTCCAAAAGTACTATTGAATCCAATCTGTACTTTAAGGTTGTTCACAACCATCACTTGATCCTAGTCTTGTATGTGGATGACTTGTTCCTTACTGGAGAGGAACAACTAATAGCCCAGTGTAAGAGGGAGCTTACCTCTGAATTCAAGATGAAGGATCTAGGACTAATGCACTATTTTCTTGGCTTAGAGGTCTGGCAAAATCCAGATGAAATATTCCTAACACAAGGAAAGTATGCAGTCGATATCTTACAGAGATTTGGAATGCAGGAATGCAAGTCCATGAGCATACCCATGACAGCGAAATTGAAGAAGTTACGTGACTCAAACACCTGTTCATAGGATGTGGATCCCACTCAGTATCGACGGTTCATTGGATCCTTGATGTATCTAATGCACACGAGACCAAATATATGTTACATGGTGAATGCTCTGAGTCAATTCATGTCCAATCCAAAGCACATACACTGAGTAGCTTAAAAACATTTACTCAGATATGTGCAAGGTACTATCACTTATGGGCTCAGGTATACTTCCAGCAGCGGAGTCATGTTAGTCGGATATGCTGACTCCGATTGGGCTAGCAGTGCAGTAGACCGAAAAAGCACATCAGGTTACTGCTTCAGTATGGGATCGGCAATGATCTCTTGGTCCAGCAGGAAACAAGGTTCCATATCTCAGAGCACAACTGAAGCAGAGTATATTGCTGCTAGTGATGCCTACAAAGAAGCAGTTTAACTTAGGAAACTTCTCTCTGATTTGTTTGGTGGAAAGCTTGAGTCAACTATTTATTCATTGTGATAATCAGAGTTGCATTAAGCTTTCAGAGAACCTGGTGTTTCACGACAAATCAAAACACATTGAAATGAAGTACCACTTCATTAGAGACTTAGTACAGAGAGGTGCCTTGAAGCCTTAATACATTCGTACAGATGAACATATTGCAAATATATTGACCAGGCCTTTGGCATCAACAAAGTTTGTGTACTTTCGTGACAAGCTTGGTATGGGAGTGTTGATTTTTCCTAAGCAGCGTCAAGAGCCATTCTCTGGGAGAATGGAGGCACCTAGTCAATTACCAGGAAATTGACCCAGTCTGGGACTGGGGGACTCAACCTAGGGCTGAGGGCCATTCTTTGAATGGAGGCACCTGGTCAGTTACCAGGAATTTGACTCAATTTCGGACTGGGGGACTCAGCCTAGGGCTGAGGGACATTCTCTAGGAGAATGGAGGCACCTGGTCAGTTACCAAGAAATTGACCCAATCTGGGACTGGGGATCTCAACCTAGAGCTGAGGGCCATTCACTGAATGGAGGCAATTGATCAGTTACCAGGAATTTAACCTAGTTCGGGACTAAGGATTCATCCTGGGGCTGAGGACCATTCTCCGAGAGAATGGAGGCGCTTGGTTAGTTACCAAGTATTTGACATTGAGTCATTTGATTGAGGCAACCAGTTAGTTACCAGGTCATCACCATAAGCCCTAGATTGGGTTTGGGAAAGTGATGCACTCCTCTCCTTAATCTATGGGCTATGAGACCTTCTCCAGGGACTAGCTACCCCTGGTTGAGAAACCTAGCACCTGATCTTGGTGGCACGAGGAGATCAAGATAAAGCATTTAGTAATTCTCCTTATTTATGAAGATGTACTTTGAGTGGGCATGAATGAACCACAAGGACCCTTAAGACAACTTGTTATGACCACAAAAGTACTTTGAGGACCATCTAACCCTAGACTTGGGCCATGAGACCATCAAGAGAAGGGCCAAGTGGCACAAGTCAAAACACCAAGAAGAATTTTGTACCACAAAAGATTAAAAGTCAAAGGGTCAAAGATGAAAAAGAATTAAACGCTAATGTCAACTCCTAATTATGTGGGACCAACCCAAATGTTTGATGGACCATAAATAAAGGACAATTGCAAATCATTTTGACACACACACACACTTGATTGCTCCTCTACTCGTTGACTGATATCTTCAACAAAATCGCAGTTGAGGTTGACTGAGGCAAATTTGGTGACTGGTGGTTCTTCCTTCAATTTTTGTAGCTCTTAAGCTTGCCTGGGTTTTCCTTCTTCCTTACACAATCTCGGTGGGAAGTCTGTTGACTGTCAGCTGCTCACGGTGACTAGCGTAGCAGCTGCTGCAGCAGCGCTCGGTGATGGTCTAGGGAAGCAGCAGCCACAACTAGCAGCCCAGGACAATGATCTAGGGCAGTAGCAGCCCACGGTGGTGATCTAGGGCAGCAGCAGCTACAGTTCGCAACCCATGGTGGTGATCTAGGGCAGCAGAAGTAATCCTCGCCGGTGGTCACGGGCAGCAGCAGCAGGCTGCTCACACCCTAGCTGGTGGTCACAGGCTGCTCCAACCCTCATTGATGGTCACCATTAGCAGCCGCAGCATTTGGCAGGTCACGGGCAGCAACATCAGCAAACCTTGTGGTCACAGGCAGCTACAACAGGTTCAGTAAGGGTTGCTACAGTTGGTTAGGGTTAGCAGCAGAAGGTTTCTTCAGGACTCAACAGCAGCTCACACTCCATGTGGAAACAGTAAACGGTAGCAGTTAAGCCTGCTAGGGCCACTTTGTTTTTTGGAAATTTTTATGAACATTCATCTCAGAATTCTAAGAACAAAATTTCTCTTTTCATCTACAAAATCAGTCATCTCATTTAGAGGATGAATTACTAATGCTTTGGGGGGGTTGTCCTTAAAAGGTTTCCCCATGAAAAACCATGTGTTCAATTGTGTGATGTTTGGTTGACTACTGTACTTGTCTTACTGCTGTTTACTTTTCAAGCTCTATCTCTATGACAGTCTGCAATTTTTAAGAATGTCATGCACATGTGAAAATTCAACATTTTTGAGGGCAGATCCATTAACAGGAGTTGGGTTCTTTATAGAGAACACCTGTCGTCGACTCTCTGTTGGACACTAGACAAGTTTTGTCAGTCGATTCCACCTCAGATAAGAAAGCCTTGGTGGCAGTGCTATTAGAAAAGGGCAACTGTCTGTATAAGTTAGAATAGCAAAATACAAGAAGTTACTTCGTAACACAAAATGTACAGCTGCCTGTATAAGTTAGAATAACAAAGTAAAAGAAGTTACTTCGTAACACAAAATGTACAAGAAAAGCCTCTCCAAAAGATAATAACTTCAACATTTTTTATTGATATTACCAGAATCAGAATCGCCATTAAATCGATGAGGCAAAAGAATCAAAGCTTTGAATCAGATCAGGAAAAAATTGGCAAGTACAAAAAATTAGATATATACATATTTTGAATTAAAAAAAAAATCATTGATATTCAAAGTAGCCATGTCCATATACTACAGATATCAATTGATGTCAAAAAGATATCAATAGATATCCAAAATATATCAATTCTCATCCATAAGATAAATCATTGCCTATATAGGGATCCTATTTATCAATAGCACCTTGTGCCCCCTTTCTCTAGGCTCTAGCCCTTGCCTCTACCTCCAATCTCGAAGTTTATCCTCCAAGGACATTAGTCAGCACCCTAAAATTTTGATGAAACTTCCTAATCCAAACATTAAAATAAGGTAGAAATAGAAAAAGTTTCCCATGCTTAATAAGTGATTTTGCTTGATTGAAGGGTGCATTTATTAAGGTACATGATAGAATCTACTGGAAACATTGCAATCCCAAAATCTTGAAAACTGTTTATTCTGTTGATTTTTGAATGGGATCTAAAATTCTACTTTTTGCATATTAACTCCGATGAGCTTGGATCCACTCTCAAACATCCTGAAACAATTAATGGTAATGTTCAAAATGTAAGTAAAAGGATAGAAAATGAAAGATAAGGAGAATGTCAGATTATCCTATAGAAAATGAAAGACAAGGAGAATGTCACTTTATCCTTTTACTTTACGAATTTAATATTGCCATTACTACTGAACACCTCCAAAAGGCAGACACACCTCCAACAAGCAAAAAAATGACCAAAGATAGTCAAAATCGGTCTTGAAAACTTTCCCTTTGCGCGTAGTTCAAAAATTTGGAGCTTCAAATCACGAGTCAGGGAAAAAAACGTGAGTTTCACTCGTGTTGACCAAGTCAAATTTGGTCAACCCGAGTATGACTTGACCCGTTCTAAGGCCAATCCGAGTCAAACTCGCGATTTTCCAAGTTTGGCTCGCGATTCCTGTTACATTGTTTTTTTATCATTGGCCTGGTTTAAAAGGGGATTGTAAATATTTATATATTATTCAATGCAACTTGGACTTATTCAGAAGTAGCTGCAGATGCCTAATATTCATGGAGTTACCTTAGAACCCTGATATTCCCCTGCTCAAAATCAAAATCTTTGAAACCTTTATTTTCAAATCAACACCCAGCTTGCTTATGTCATGGAAATGGCAATCCTCATGTTTGTGCAACATCATATGATAATATCATGACTTGATCATCACCCCTAACTAGTGTCTCAACCACCATATACGTCTCCTTCCTCTACAGTTGAATCCGTTGCTTATCTGAATTCTATTCCCCCTTCCCTGAGATTCGGTCAATCAGCTTCATGACTTTCCATTTAAAATAACGAATCTTATCATTTAGTGTAATTGTATACATTTTGTTTATCACCTGCCCATCGTGCTCTGATGATCATCAGGACCTGTAGCAGGCATCTCAAACACATGGACCTCGGTTGGCTGTAAGTCTGATCTTTTCATTTCAAATGAAAGCTTCCCATCCTTAACTCTAACCGGGCTGCATCTTGTGTACCTCTTTACGTCATCTGATTCATCATTTTTATCACTTCTGCTGCTTCATGCAACCTGCCAGCAGAACTATACACACCTGCCAGCATGACATAAGTGTCACTGTTTTCTGGTTCCAAATCAAACAGGCATTCAGCTGCACGTTTTGCTAAATCTATGTTACCATGAATTCTGCAGGCATTGAGCAATGACTTCCACATAATAGCATTGGGTTCAAATGGCATGTTATTGATGAATTCCTCTACCTCATCCATGTGTCCGGCATGACCAAGAAGGTTAATCATACAGGCATAATGTTCAACTCTTGGGGTGATATAATGATCTCTATCCATTGACTCAAAATAGCGGTAGCCTGCACGAACAAGGCCGTCATTGATGCAGCCATTCAGGACAGCAATGAATGTAACATAGTCTGGCCTCAATCCAGCTTGTAGCATGTTTTCAAACAGTTCAAGGGGTTGTTTGCTACTCCCATTGTGAGCATATCCAGCTATTATAGCATTCCACAAAACCACATCTTGTTCAGCCATTTCGTCAAAAACTTGGCGTGCAAAACTTACACTGCCACATTTGGAATACATGTCAACAAGGGCACTCCCTATAAAGACGTTTGATTCAAGGCCAACATTCATGATGCAAGCATGGACCTGTTTTCCATATTCAAAAGCTGTTAAGCTAGCACAAACCCTGAGAATGCTACTGTAGGTGAATTGTGTTGGCTTCATGCCTGCCAGTTGCATTTGAGAAAACATCTCAAGAGCTTTCATATCTTGCCTACACTGGGTATAACCTGAAATCATTGCATTCCACGACACCTTATCTCGTTTGACCATTTTACAAAACCACTGACGTGCATTCTCTAAGCTCCCACACTTACAATACATATCAAGGATGGCATTTCCTATGAAAACATTTCGTTCAAATCCAGTTCTGAAGACATAGGCATGGATCTGCCTGCCCAGTTCCAGGTCCATTATGCTAGCACATGCACTAAGAATGCTGCCAAAAGTGACCTGGTCCAAGTAATTGTGCACTTGCAGCATCTGGCGAAATATTTCTATGGCCTCCCAACCTCGAGAACTCTGGGCATAACCTGCAACCATTGCATTCCAGGACACAATATTCCGCACAGGCATTTTGTCAAACACATGACGGGCATCATCCACTCTTCCGCATTTCACATATCCTGCAACCATTGCAGTCCAGGAAACTACATCTCTCTCAGGCATTTCATCAAACACTTGGCCACCTTCCTCTACACTCCCACACTTAGCATACATGTCAACAAGGCCACTCCCAACAATTACATTAGACTGGAACCCAGTTTGAATGATGTGAGCATGGAATTGCATACCCAGTTCCAGAGCTGTAAGGTGTGCACATGCGGACAGCGCATTTGCATACGTAAACTTACTCGGCTTCATGCTTGCCTGTTGCATTTCAATGAAGAGCATCAAGGCCTCCTCGCAGTGCCGAAGCCGGGCATATCTTGCCATCATGGTATCCCATGTAGCGCCATTTCTTTTAGGCATTTCATCAAACACTTGCCGTGCATCCTTCACAGTGGTGCATCTGGCATAAATGTTAATTAGGGTACAAACAAGAAAGGCATTTGATGCATAGCCACCTCTGATAATATGGCCATGGAGCTGCTTAGCCTGTTCCAGAGCTGACATTCCTGCACAGACATTGATTGCGTCGAAAAGTGTGTAATCGTTCGGTTTCACTCCTCGCCTATGCATTCGCAGAAACAGTTTTAAGGCCTCCTCGCCACTGCCATAGCGAGCATAGCCTGCTATCATAGCATTCCAGGACCCTCCATCTCGTTCTCGCTCAGGCATTTTGTCAAACATTTGGCGTGCATCTGCAAGTGATGCGCAATTGACATACATGTTGATGATACGGTTCCATGTAAAACTACAAGGCTCGAACCTAGTTTTAAGAATTCGGCCATGAACGCTCTTAGACTCCGCCAATGTTAATGATTTCATAGCAATGTAGTCCCCGACTCCAATGAAAGACTGGACATTGGCATTTGCATTTGCATGTGATGTAAAAGCTTTGGTACTGCAACCCAACAGTAAACAACTCCATCTCAATGGTATCAGAGAGTAGGACATTACAGGCAATTGGTCAAGTCTTCTGGCTAGAGACTAAGCATTTTCTTCTTTTCTGTGCAGTGGCATACTCTGCCACTTTTGCCACCTCAAAATGCTCTCTCCTTACCATTTCCAATTTATCTTGTTCCTCGTATTCAGACTTTTCAGACTTTTAATGTGACATATTTCTGAGATAGATCTAAAAGAAAAATTATTACAAACCTATGTAGGATGATGATTGTTTCTCTTTGGGATCAATTTTCATTTATTGGACCTTGGGAAAATGAGAATGAAAGGAAAAATTGTTGTTGATATATTTCTATGTTCAAAAAGAGAGTTGGGAAACTTTCATAATTTTTTTTCATATTTGTATATATGAAAAAAAAAGAGAATGAATGATTTAAGGAAGAATATATATATATATATTTTTGATCGATTTTATTTTTTATTTTTTCATATATATAAATAATTAATTAAAGAAAATGAGAATGAATTGTCATTGATATATTTTTATGTTCAAAGTAAGTGTCGAGAAATTTACATTATATATATAATCAATTTATTATTTTTAATAAAAACTTATCTCAACAAATCACTATTATGGGGCGTGTGTTTGGTAAGTTAAATTGATTATTATATAATTTGTTTCAAGTATACTTATGTTGTCAAATTGCACCGGTACAAGTTCTGTGCTTTTGGTCTATATGGATTTGGGTACAATGGACTCAATCATTGAACAAATCTATGCAAAATCTTAAGTTTGCATAAAAATAATAGATTTTTTGTTATTTGGTTTTCTGAGTTGATTGAGTGTTATGTATATATGTGTGTGGGGAGGGGGCATTAAATAGTCCTAAGTTGTGCAGAGTAGAGTGAGTGCATATACATTATATGTAGCTAGGTTGTATCACTTCAAGTGTGTGTCATGTGGTATTAAACATAGGATCACCCCACATGATTGTTGAAAAATAGAAGACATGCTTATTGTAGCTTGTGTAACCAATGAACCATAAGAAGAAACTCATTTTTAAGGCGTAAGCTAATCTCTTAGCAAACGGATTCTCGCTTTGACCATAAATTTAATAAGAATTTGACAAAATTCAAGCAGGAACAAAGTTCTACTATGATCCAAGGCCCATGCATGGTGGAACAATTCCCTTAATGGCTTTTCACAATTTTGGATCAACCCAAATAGTGAAAATTCTATTAGAGTTGTAGATTGATAATAACTCTAAATTTTGGTATGGGTAGATTTTGATATCTAGAGAGAAGTTTGTACAAGGTTAGGTGGCTCCCTTTTTTAACACTAACCATACTAACTATACCTTTTGGCCTTTATTCACATTTTAGAGCTACAGTCCTACATCTTCCTATAGTCCTCCATCCGAAATCTCCTCAAAATATCCATTGAATACTTTCCTTGCCCCCAAAAATTATGACTAGGCTCCTGCTAAACCTCCAATCCCAAAAAATGGTGCATCAACCAAATGTCAATCATCTCATACTCTGAAGCAAGATCTCTCTTGCAAATTGTAATAGGTCTCTCATCACCTGTGATAAGCAAATCCTCCACATACAACAAAAGAATGAACGGATCATCTCCAACAAAGATGAAGTAGAGATTCAGAACAACTTCACTCTTCTGAAAACCCATCGACAACATGTAAGAGTCTATCCTGGAATACCAAGATCGAGAAGCTTGCTTCAACCCATACAAGGCTTTCTTCATCCTACATAAAAGAGACTCTCTCCCATGAATCTCAAATCCCTATGGATGCTCCACATAAACCTCCTCTTGTATGATTCCATTGAGAAATGTAGTCTTCACATTCATCTGATAGATTTTCCAACCCATTTTCGTAGCAATAGAAATCAATGATTTGATAGAAGTATAACAAGCAACCGATGGAAAGGTCTCATCATAATCAACTCCCTCTACCTGTGAAAACTCTCGCGCAACAAACCAAGCTTTGTACTTCTCCACACTTCCATTTGTAGCATGCTTTACCTTGTAAAGCCATCGAGAAGTCACCATTGACTTCCCTTCAAGTCTCGAAACAATCTCCCACACGTCGTTCTTCATGATGTAATGATATTATTCCATCATGGAATCTCTCCAAACATGATGTTGGGATTCCTCCTCAAAAGTAGATGTAGACTAGAAACCAAGTCCATACCTAACCTATATGGCATCACTATAGTCCTCACTGGTTCCTTGGGTGATCCAAAATCCTTTGCTTCCTTCATGGTCTCACGAAGTCGTTTAGGTTTATTCTTCCTTGAAGGTTGCTCCCAAACTAGTTTATCATCATTTGAAGAACTCCCAGAAGTAGATGGATTAGAAACATGTGGACCAAGAGCTGGTGAACCAACCACTGGTGAAACCTATGATATGGTAGCTATAAATGGTGAACCTGTGACCTAAGAACCAAAACCTGTCTCTAAAGTACCTGCTGGCTGAACCACTAAACCTGAAGATCCTGTGCCTTTAACCTATGGTCTAGTAAGCCCAGAAACCCGTGAACTTGTACTTTGTACTGAAGGTACCTGTGAAGTTGTCTAAGGTGTGGGAACCTACTACTCCTCCTGCACTGACTCTTTGGACTTCCTGAAGGCTCGCTCCTCCTCAAATATCACTTCCCGCCTCACAACAACCTTCCTCTAGGCATGGAGATAAATGTGGAAGGTCTTTGAATTCTCATCATACCCCACAAATATGCATCTCTCTGTAGTGAGCTCAAGCTTTGTCCTCTTATCAGAAGGGACATGTGAAAATTCAGGAAACCAAATGTGCGAAAAGGACCAACCTCAGGATTCTTGCGTATGAAAATCTCCTCAGGAGACTTCCTTCCCAAGGAACGATGGGGACTCCTGTTTTGAAGTTATACAACTCTATTGCAAGCCTCAGCCCAAAGGAAGAAAGGAATACTCTAATCATGTAACATGTCTCTCGTTGCTCCCACAATAGATCGGTTCTTCCTTTTTGCCACTCCATTATGCTCAAGAGTGTATGGTACTGTCAACTGTCTCTGTATGCCCTCCTGTCTGAAATACTCATTGAACTCCTTGGAGGTTTACTCACCCCTGTTATCCGATCTGAGTGCCCAAATATTCCTCCCAGATTGGTTCTCCAGAAGAGAGTTGAACTCTTGGAACCTCTGCAAGACCTTGTCATATTTCTGGCTCCTCGAAAAGTAGATCTTGGTCTTCCTGGAATGATCATCGATGAATGTCACATAATACTCGAAACCTCTCAGAGAAACATATGACATAGGACCACACAAATATGAATGTATCAAATCAAGCGCTCCAACTGACCTGTTATCATTGCTCGGAAAAGTAGTCTTGGTGTACTACCCCAAAGCACACCCTATGCATACATCACTGTGCTCAGTTCTCAACTCAGGAAATCATGTAACCATATCCCTCAATATCCTCAAAGTTGGATGATACAGATGATCCATCCTCCTATGCCATAGCTCACAAATCTCACTGTTGTTTTATGTGTTAAAGCATGTTGGGGCTGAAATAAGAGTTTGTACAACTTCCCACATCTTACTCCAATGGTGTAAGAGGTAAATGGTCCTACAATCTTGGGGAAAACACGCACATGTCCATCCAGGAAAGACATCCCAAGTCTCCTGTCCTCAATCATGGAAACTGATATCAAATTATTTTTCATCCCGGGTACAAACAACGCGTCCCTCAAAGTCATGTGACTCATGGACTCTCTCTGAAATGTAATGGTCCCACACCCAACAACTCTGACAACTATGTCATCCCCCAACACTACCTCCACATCTATACATACCTGTGAAATCTCAGAGAACATCTCTCGAGCACCTGTCATGTGGCTCGAAGCTCCACTGTCAATATACCAAGTGCTCATGGTGGATGCATGGAAAGAATGGCTGGTTAACAAATAATGCTCCCTCTCAATCTCAATGTCTATACTGGTGATGATGGATGCTCTCTGTTTCTAAACATGATCATCGCAAAGAGAAAACTATTTAAAATATAGTTGTAAACTCATCAACCTCCGTCAAAGCTATTGTCTGTTGTTGCTCCTTCTTCTCCTTCCATGGGCACTGTCTAACATAGCGCCCAAACTTCTGACAAACAAAGCACTTTTCAATGCTCATATCCTTTTTTTGTCCACCCTGCTGCTTAGCCCCACCCTTCTTGGGGACCTTATTGAACTTCTTCTTTCCCTTGGTAGTCAAAGCCACATTCTCCTCATCCTCCCTACTAGTAGAAGAGCTCCCCTACACAATACATCTTCGGGTCTCCTCCTGTAAGAAATCATCCCAGAGTCTATCCCAAGAAGGAAAGTTCTCCCTGGCTACTATAGCCTCCACAAAAACATCCCAAGTCTTTGCAACCCCATTCACAACTGCCAGCACTAGCTCAATGCCAGAAATACCCCCCCTACTACTACAAGCTCATCTCTCAGCTGTAATATCTTATTAAGGTAGGAAGTCACTCCCTTTGTTTTGGCCATCTTTATACTCTTCATTCTTTCCCTCAACACCATTTTTTGGTTCTCAATTGAGCTTTGAAACAAGCTGGTCAAAGCATCCAACATCTAATATGCACGGTCTTTGCTTGAAATATGTGGGATAACATGGTCTTTAACTGCAACTAGAATGATTCTTCTAGCTTTCATATCCTTTTTGTTGAAGTTTTCAAGTGCATTGGTGAAAGTGAGAATTGTTATAGGATTTGCTAGTGTACTATTAACCACTTCATCCCAAAGTTCATTTTCCTCCAATATAAGCACCAACCTAGATTTCCATGGGAATAAATTCCCAACCCCATCTAGCCTATCCTCCAACCTAAGTCATGTTTCCATTTCACTACAAACTCAAGTTTCAACAAGGTGCTTCCCATTGACAGTCTAAAAATTCACAAATCTGATTTTTGTCCCTTTCTTCAACTTAGCTTTGATACCATGTTAATTTTTAAGTGTCTTTTCCCAACCCGGTTTCAGTCACATAATCATTGTTTAATGCCAAAACCCATCACATTCAGTTGTTAATGAATAAACTTCACATTAACAATTTTAAATGTGAAACACAGGAAAAAATTCAATGGCATACATTTTCAATGACAACCACACACAGAAATTACAAACATCATATTTTTGGCAAATTGCCCAGGAAAAACCCACAAGGGGAAAACATGTTAGAGAGATTTATTTTTATTTCTCCAGCAAAATAAAAGGCAACAACAGAATACAACTTATCTCAACCAACAAACCTAAAAAACTACCCTGGAATGCGTGTCAACCCAACAGTGTACAGACAATCCCAAAATACGGTGTACGAGCCTCAAAAAACATGCCTAAATTTTTTTCCTTTTCTCGAAAACCACGCCAATAGAAAAATAACAATAATTACTCCCTCAAAAATTCTTTAATGTCCTAATTTCAAAAATCGTGCCCAATAAATTATGTACGGATGTTGTACATATTATGTCAGTGCCTTGAAATTCATGCCATTGCCTAGAAATGTGTGATTGTATGTAACTTCATAAGTAAAACAATAACGGTGATTGTAAATAAATGTGCACAACTGATAATAGTTCACAAATATGCATCGATGACAATGTTATTATGTGCATCATATTATCATGTAAATTTAACGATATTTCAAGATGTTGGTGCATTTGTAATCGGTGACAACATCGATGCCATTATATCTATAGTATTGGTGCATATTAATGTTTGATCATCGCTATTCAGTGTGTTTATAATAAATGAAATCACTAGTGTGATTAATACATTAAAAAGGAAATAATGCATGTTGATTCATATTGTATAATGCACCGTGAAGAAAAAATACATAAAAAAATCTTATATTTCTTTTTATGATACTATTGATATTTTAATTTTAATCATTGTGTTTCAATATAATGATTATATTAATGTTTTATACCATCAGAATACACATATGTTCATTGTAGTTATATATAATAATCCATGTATAACATCTATATGTTTAATCATCAATATAACATTTTACAATATTATACAATGCAATGGAATAAGAAACCCATTTTATTATATAAGAACAAGAGACCCTTCTTCATACAAAATGGGACAACATAAAGGTCCACAATAATTGAAAAGTCAATATATAATTGTTATACTTATTGGTATCTTGTGGTCATCAATTTAGGACAATATGTCCAATACATTAATGAAAAATTCTGATTTTTATAGACATTCAATTCAAAAAATACAACTTACATCAACATTTAATTATGATTAATCATCATTATTCACTCAAATTGTAGTTAATGCTTGAGTTGCTTACATTCCTTATTTTTTAATCACTTGTAGGTGATAATGTACATGTGTTGTAAGGAATTTCACCTAATATTTAGGGCTTGGATACGAGCATATTGATTGAAATATAACTATTACAATTCCCTAGGGTTATGGCTTGGATTCAACCTAATGCACTGAAAACTAGGAAGGAAAACATAAAATACAAGATAGAGTTGAGAAAAGAACCTAGAATCTTACGGGTTTCCTCACTTCTTCTTCTCCTCCGGTGCCTATGCTTAGCTTTGTCTTACACCTACACAAGAATACAAGAATCCTTCCTCAAATGCTTTTGGCATTCACTTAATCATAAACTAAACAAGAAATATGAAACATGAAAAAGTAACCCTAGAATACTAATCAAGTAAGTCAACACCCTTTATACCAATGAAAACCAATGTAAATACAAATGAATTGGGGGGAGGGGATTAAAGATAATAGATCTTTAATACAAATACTGGAAATAATACATGAATATACTTTATTGTACCATCAACACTTCCTGAACTATGATCTAGATTCCTCTGCAACCTTGAGCCGCTCACACATACTAGTCATGCTCTTTAAAACTTCTTATCACATGTAGGAAAAGGTTGAGATATAACCTTGTCATGCATAAGGGAAGATCACTCGGGGATAAGGGCCACAGAGTGTGGGAAGACCACATAAAAACTCAAAAGCAAGGGAAGTTCTTCCAAGAGCATAACCTGGGTGTTCTCTCTCTTCAATCTCCCCTTCCTCCTTCCCATAGATTCCTTTTATCGAGTGTTTTGCATAGTTAGGATGGTTAAGACGTAATTTGTATTGGTAACCACGAAGGAACTAACCTTTCAACTGTCGAATTTCATAAATTTTCATGAATGTTTACATTTTTATGCATTTTCCAAGGCGCATGTTCCCTACAAGAGGGGGAAGCACATGGCCACACACCTATATAAAGGGAGAGGAACATGGAGATCCAAAACTGAGATTTTTTAAAGATTAAATGAACTGGAATGAGATTAAACCCTTGATATGAGGTTATGATCATGTATTGCGCTAACCTTGATTGTGAAATTCAAGGTAATTTGCATATACTATGGAATTATCTAGTGATTAGGAACAAGTGGAGAGAAAATATGGATAGTTGGATGATGTTCGGAGAAGTTGATGCAATTAGGTTCTCTCATATGGTGTTAGGGTCATTAAGGTGCCATTAGGATCACTAGGGAGCCAACTAGTTCTATATCAAATGCCCTTTAATGTGTGAGGTCAAAAGGGTAGTTAATGGTCAAAATACATTATAATACTTAGGAAATAGTAGCAGAGTGGTCTTAGGTAGAGGTTAATGGATAGGGGTCCCAAAAGGCACCTATAAAATAGATCAATGTGTCAGATAATATTTCTTCCCTAAGTTGTGCATACCCATGTTGAGGGGTAAATAAGCATGGCCACCAAATCAAGTACACTATGGTTCCATGGGGTATATAAAATAATGAATCATGGTCAGGATAAATATACATAATGGATCCATGTTAAGGAAAATTTTAAGGATCAATAATTATTTTAAAGTGTACAAACCTTAGAGAATATTATAAATTCTTAAATTTCCATACATAAAAATGTTGGGAAATATTTTTCTAAAAAGATTCAAATTTATTTTCTAAATAATTTTGGCAATTTTTAGAAAACGAATTTTACCCCATGGAATTTGGGTGAATCAATATAGAAAAAAAGGAAATTGATGAATCTTTTTTCTAGAAATAAGGTTAAGCATTAGCCCATGGGCTAAATTTTTCCCTGGTTCATGTCNCATATATATATATATATATATATATATATATATATATATATATATATCTGAGGTGAATAACTAGAACTTAAATGAGTACAAACATGTTCTCCATATGGTACTGATGTTATATAAGGTATGGTACAGTCTTGCACAAATCAGGTTATAGTAATGAGGTAGTGCTACTGCAATTCAAGGTCTTCCTTCCAAACCATTAAGATGTACATCTCTTACAGTGAGAATAGATGAGTTGACATCGAATATGGGGGACACCATTTGATTATCGATCATTGATGTATACTGTTAACAAATGTGATACAACCCACCAATGATAATAATGGGGATCAAAGTAATTAGAACATTCTATCAAGTGTTAATATATGCGTTGAAGTCAAACACTTGCAGAATATATCAATCAAGGGACATTGATGCATTACCACTGTCAATACTGAGAGAGTTTGTCACTCATCACTGCAATCTCGAAGGTACTAAAAATATCTATATCTCATTAACAAATAAAGATGAGTTGAATTTGATGAGAAGTGTAGTATCCCCAATATGATTTTAAGAGATACTAACTCAATCACAAAGATCAAAATCATAAAAATTGAAACTAGGTGCAAAATATTTCACAAACCAATCTGCTTGTTTCCAAATCACTCCAAATGACAACAAACCTTCACTATTTTCAAATATGACACAATGGATATATTTCAGAATGTAGAAGGACTCAGATAGGGCTGGACTAAAAGGATTTACTTTGACAACTTGCACATTTCAAAGTACATCACACCTAGGCAAACCATTTGGGTAGACCCAAAATGACTAAAGGCGATTTCCCTAGGAATTTGGGAGACTCTTTCACTTATGGTGCAATATTGGAATTAACTATATAACAACAAGTTCAGACATTTCATACTTGGAGGCACTCACTCAAGTTCATAAACAAAAAGTGGAAATTCTAGACTAGGTGCAAAATTGAACTTTAAGAGAGTGAAATTGCAGATTTACAAATAATTCCTAATGGCACTGGAGGCTCTCAAATTTATGTTATGACACATGTGCAGGGTAATATTACATCCACATTAATTGTATGTAACTTTAGGTTGATTATTAGAAGCACAATTGATATAGGAATTAACCACCATTAAGATATGTCAATTACTAGCAATGATTTGCACATAGGAGCATGTAAACTTTGATAATAGATGTAAATGAAGGGAAGGACATACTATTATTACTATTTATGCAGATAATACATCTAATAAAACATCAGGGGTTGATAAGCTACATCAATCTCAAGATAGGATTGAAAAATAAGAAGCTCATAAGAGTAAGAAGAAAGATAGGAATATTGTCTTGAGAATATGGCATGTCCCTACATACAACCCAAACTCTTCTTCATACATGTAATTCGACCTCTGAGATATGTCCTAGACCTGTTGCATATGTATATTTGTTCAATATAATCTATGGAACAACCACCCTCTTTTGCAAGTGCACCACCATCAAACAACCACACCCAACTAGAAACTAGCTCTAGTAAAAACCATTGTATTGGAGGTTATTACCATTTCCAAACTTAAACCAAACCACACCATTATGCTACATAATGTTTGAAATATTATTCTATTGCTGCAATGAAGATCAATCAGATGGACAGGATGCCCAACTCTTCAATGACTAGCTGAAATGACTGATAATTACACCATTAGTTATTGTATGCAAAGGGACACATCTCCCAATGCAAACCATGGGCATATCTCCCAGGTCGTGAGAAGCATGATCTCTCCAATACAAATGAACAATGAAAAAAATATTTTCCAAGGATGCTCTCATACTCCTTTTATAAACTTTTAATATATATTTTCCTCCTCTAAAGGCTTCTTGCTTGGAATTCGAGCCAATGATGGGTTGGTTGATTCTTTGGTAAGTTACCTTGCATGTGGACTCACTTGTCTCAACAATTGCACCCTCACTGGATAAAATTAGGACCTGTAACTTTCCTAATATTCCTTCCTTCTTTCTTTATAGTTGTTAAACCTTTCTCTGCCTTTTCCTTAGTCAATTCTGGAAACTGCTTCCTTTCCTCCTTTTTAGCCGCCTTCCTACTTTTTAGCTCCTTTCCCGCTTTTTAACTGCTTTTTCCATATTCCTTTGAGGGTGACAACTCATAAACGTCCACCCATCCTCCTATGCACCCTCTTGGGACACCTAAACATTTCTAACTCATTAAACAATTAGTTAACAATCAAATATTTAAATTTATGGGCCTACATCACTTCTCCATGAATTAATTTAATTATGCATAGTTGTTGTAGGCCAATTAATTCCCACTCTAACCCATTAGAGTTGAATGGGTTAGTGGTATGATCATGGTTCCATTAGGGAGGGTACATTATAGTCCTCCCCCCAAGATTTCTTGTCCTCATTAAAATGAAATCCTGGATGCAGCAACACCTCTTCACCTTGCCCTGTTGCACCTTCATTGAGTAGATATTTCCACAAAACAAGGTATTCTTTAATGGTCATATTTCTCAAATTCCTTTCTCTGTTATGCAAAATTATTTCAGGCACTAGAATCAGTTGTCCTTCAAGATCTAGTGAGGAAATCTCTACTGAAATTGTCACATGTTGGACAATTGCTTTCTTAAGACAAGAAACATGAAACACATTTTGTATCTTTCTTCCCTATGGAAGCTCCAACTCATAAGTTGCTTCTTCAACTCTCTGCACAATCATGTAAGGACCATATAACCTTGGTTTTAAATTTTCATCCCCCTTTCCTTTCAAGGAATATTGTTTGAATGGATGCAATATTAAATACACAACATCGTTAACTTGAAATATACGTCATGCCATGTTCCTATGTGCATACATTTTCTGTTGATTTTGAGTTGTTCGCAAGTTATCCTTGAGTGCTTTCAAAATTTCTTGAATTTCTTGACTCCAATATTTTTCCTTTTGTGCTCTAATATCTCCAAAAATATTATCAACATGGTAAGGAAGATTCATATCCATATAGGGATTTGAATGGAGACATGACAATAGACATGTAGTAAGTGGTGTTGTAGCAGAATTAACCTAAATGAAACCATCTAATGCAAGATTTTTGTTTCCCTATTACATAATTTAAGAGGTATCCTTCTATCCATTGATTGGCTCTCTCAGTTTGTCCATCAATTTGAGGATGGTAGCTTGTACTGATATCCAAACATGTTCCTACCAATTTAAACAATACTTGCCAAAAAGCACTTGAAAACTTATTATATCTATCATTGATTATGGTTTTTAGTAATCCATGTGATCTGAATATTTCCTTAATTAAAGACAAGATCAGTAACTTGAGTTTTTCAGTTAGTATATGGGACAACAAAGAAATGTGCAAATTTAGTAAGTCTATCTACCACAACAAATATGCAGTCTTTTCCTTGTACTTTTGGCAAACCAATGACTAAGTCCATTGAGATGCTTTCCCATTTTTTCTATAGACTTGGTAGTGGATGTAGTGTTCCAGCAAGATGCATGTGCTCTATATTATTTTGTTGGCATGCGTTGCATTCTCTCACATGCTTCAATACATCATTTCTTAGGACTTTCCATGTGAACATCTCTCTTCTTTTCCTGTAAGTCTTCAAATAACTAGGGTGTCCAAATAGAGGTGAATCATGGGAAGATTCCATAATATTCTTCTTCAAATACGATTCTGGCACCAAATAAATTATATCTTTATAATCGATGACTTCATTTATTATTTTTTATTGATCAACTTGAATCAATCCATCCAATATCTCACATAAAAACTTGTTTTTTGATTATTCTATTGCTAATTGAGCCTTCCAATCATTTGGAATTTCCATCAAAGAGAGAGTTGGTTTTCTAGAGAGGGCATTTGCATCAACATTCTTTTTCCTTTTCATGTATTCTATATCAAATTCATACGCATGTACTCTACTCACCCATATATGTTTCATGTCATTTAACTCCTTTTGATTCAAGAAGTGCCTTAAAGTATTGTGATCAGTTTTGACCACAAACTTGCTTCCCACCAAGTATTGTCTGAACTTGGCCAATGCATGCATTATGGATAACATTTCCTTGTCATAAATTGAGTAGTGTCTTTCATGTGGCTGCAACCTTATGCTTTCAGAAGCAATGGGGTGCTTATTTTGCATCAAAATTACTCCAATGCTTTCTTCGAAGGCATCACACTCAAGTACAAATGGTTAAGTGAAATATGGTAAAGCAAGCACCAAGAAACTGCTCATTACTTCCTTCATTCTATTAAAAACATTTTCAACTTCCTTTGACCAATAAAAACCTCCTTTCTTTTTTAGATCAACCAAAGGTGCTGCCAACTGTGAGAATCCTTTGACAAAGTTTCTATAATAAGTGCAGATTCCAAAGAATCCTCTCAACTCAGTTATGTTCTTGGGACTTGGCCAGTCAATAATGGATTGAATCTTCTCCATGTGCACTTTGAACCCATCTTTCCCAATCACATGACCAATATACAATATCTCAATCAGTCAAATTCTCGTTTGGACAGTTTTTTTATACTAGGATTGTTCTGCCAAAATGGTTAGTACAACCTCTAAATAATGAACATGTTCTTTTTGAGTCTTGCTATAAACCAGAATATCATCAAAAAATGCTAACGCGTACTTATGCAGCTGTTTACTGAATACTGTGTTCATGCAAGATTGAAATGTAGCTGGTGCATTAGTCAATCCAAAGTGCATGACTAAAAATTCGAAGTGTCCATAGTGGCATCAAAAGGTTATCTTATGTATGTCTTCTTCTATGGTTCTGATTTGGTGTTAACCAAAATGAATATCTATCTTGGAAAAGAACTTGAACCCATGCACCTCATCTATCAACTCATTAATCCTTGGGATTGGGCACCTATTCTTAATGGTTTTCTTGTTTATGGATCTGTAATTTATGCACATTCTCAATGTTCCATCTTTCTTCTTAACTAAGACAACTGAATATGCAAAAGGAATCGAACTTGGCCTAATGAGTTTTAAGTAAAGAATCTCTTTTATATCCCTTTCAATTTCATCTTTGAACTTCTTGGGGTGATGGGTGGGTCATGATGAGATGTGTTCCCACCTCCAATTCTATCATATGCTCCACTACTCTATCTGGTGGCCTGCAATGAGGAGGCCTCCAAAAACCTTCTCATACTTCTTTAACAACTTCTTGATGTCATCTAGATGTTCTGAGATGTCAATGGATTAACCTTATTGTAGCTAGGGTTTTCACCCTAGCTTGTGTTGATGAGCACCTACTAAGGAATCTGGAATCCTTAGTAGCAGTTCAATGATGTAAACAAAGATAAACTGAAACAAAGACTAAGCTAAAGCAGTAAAAAGTAAATAACATGAAGCAAAAACAGTAAAGAAATGTATAATGGTGATTTTATTGATATTACCTCCAATGAGGAGGTTGGTGGAGTCCGTTGCGCTGGTCCGATGTCGGTGGCTTCGAGCTCCAAGCTGCTTCCTTTCCTTTTCCGGTGGTGGAAATGGGCCAAAAAGAGTTCTCAATGGTGAAAGTAGCTTGATGGTAAGCTAGGGTTTCGAGAATAATTTCGGCAGAGGCAGGATGCTTATGATAATGGATATGGAATAATGGGTCTCCATCACTTATTTATAAAACCATGTTTAGGTCAGCTTTTTAGGGTTTTAGCTATTTTAGGGTTTCAGCTATTAGGGTTTCTTCTTTTTTCCTCATTATTTTATATTTTTTATTCCTTTTTGGATTTTTTTGGAGGAAAAAAGGATTTTATAGCCTTTTGGAGGCATTTTATGCTTTCTTGGTGACCTTTTAGATGGTTTTATGGGTTTTTGATGGAGATATGGTAGGAAAGTGGACAAATGAGCCATGTAATGGGGTAGATGAGGTAGTTAACCATTTTTGGGTGTTAACACCTATGATGAAATCACACATTCAACAACCCACTCTATGTCTCCATTTCTTAGTATAGATTGCATGCTATGGGATGACGCCACTTGATTTGGGTAAGAATTAACGCCTTTAAATACCACCTGTTTCCCATCAAAACCCTTCAATCTCATATTCGGTACCTTATATTTCACGGTATGCTCCCCAATAAAGAACAACCACATGACTCCCAAAACCATGTTTGTGTCAACCACATTCACCACATAGAATTTGTCTATCACGGTATAATCTCCTTTGGTAAGATGCAACTTACGATTCCATTTATTACATTCCATGGAATTATTATCTGGGGTAATGACAATGAATCCTTCAAAAAAATTGTGGGAATATTTATTCTCTCCACCAATGCAAAATCTATAAAATTATGGGTTGCACCTGCATCCACCAGCACTATCACTCTTTGGCCTTGGACTACCCCCTTGAATATGAGAGTATGAAATTGAGGAACTCTAGTTAACACCGCAATCTTTCTGGATTCAGGATGAGGCTTCTCTTCTTTAGTTGTTTCATATCCACTTTATGGAGTAAGTTTCAAATCATCACTTTCTTCTTCCTCTCCACTTTTAGAAAATACTTCTATGTTTGTGATTTCCACTTATAACATTTTTGGCCTGGAACCCAACGTTCTTGGCAAGAAGAAAAACATAGAATTTTTCTTATTGGTTCATCTCGATCCTTGACATTGTTATCCTTCTTGTATTTTTTGGTTGAGTATTTTTGGAATGGATTCTTGTCTTTGAACTTGGCCATAAATTTGTTCTTGGTGGAAACATGATTTTTGGTACAACATATTATAGATCTGTAGTTCAACTCATGCCATATTGCAAGGTTACATGCCAGTAAGCCCTATGTAGTCCTTTTGATGGCTCTTGTAATCCTTCTATAAACAGAAGTACTAGGAGAGCCTCTGATATGTCTAGAACCATGACTGCAACTATTTAAGATTCTGAAATATATGGCTCAAGTTCTCCTCTTTGCCTCAATTGGGAAAGTTCCCTGAAAGGCATCTCTATATCTCTTATATTAAACCTTTCTATGACCCTTCTTGTAAACTCGTCATATGTGGTGACTTGATAATGACCCAATGTTCTCAATCCATGAAACCACTAGTCACTGGCTTCTCCTTCCAAATGTAGAGTGGTCATGTTGATGGCATCAACTTCTTCCATGGGATTCAACTGAAAATATGTGTCAAGTTTTTGAACCCATGCTCTTGCAGTGCATTTATAAGTCCCGTCAAAACTTGGAAGAGAGACCCTTCCAAGGGTGTGTTACAACTCAACATTTAAATTTGTGTTCAATAAATTTGATTGTGTCCTATTGGTTTGTTTTGATCCCTCAAGTTGTAGTACTCATAAAAATTCACTTGTTCCTTGTATTCCACACTCATAACATTATAATCCGCAAAGTAGGCCTCTAATGCGTCCTCTAATTCATTATGCACTGGAACTCCCATTGCTCATGGTTCTAGGAACTTGGGCATCATATATCTACGAGATTCTCTAAACTCGCGAGGACGGTTGTGTGGCCTAGTTCTAGAGAAAATTAGTTTTCCATGAGTTTTCATGGTTTTTTTGCTCCCGTCATGAGAACCACTAATACTCCCTTCACCATTTTTTCCTCCCAATCCTTTCTTGGTTAACTTTTCCATGAGGCTTATTATCTCTTTTGTCTCTCTTTTTAGCTCTTTTAAATCTTCCATGAGACCTTTAGCAAATCAATCGTTCATCTCTTTGGTAAATCCAATTTCCATATTGGATTCCAAAGAGTGCACCAACAATCAAATCAATCTCTTCTAATTCGTTTAATGGATCTTTGAATTTTTGACCTTCAGAAGGTGTGTTTTGTGAAGTTTTAGAACTCCTATAAAGTTTTACCACTCACAGGTGTATAAAAACGCTGCTATGATACCACTGTAGTATCCCCAATATTATTTTAGGATATATTAACTCAATCACAAAGATCAAAATTAGAAAAATTAAAACTAGGTGCAAATTCTAGCTTTTACAAACCAAAATCTGTTTGTTTCCAACTTGCTCCAAATGACACCAAACCTTAACTATTTTCATATCCGAAACAATAGATAGGTTTCAGAACACATAAGGAATCAGATAGGACTGGACTAGAAATATTTACTTCGGCGGCTTCATATTTCAGAGTACATCACACCGGGATACCATTTAGGTAGACCCCAAATGATCGAAGACGATTTCCCCAGGAATTATATGGAGACTCTTCCGCTTCTAGTGCAACATTGGAAGTAAATATATAGAAGAAAGGTCATACATTTCATACTTGAAGGAACTCACTCAACTTCATAAACCAAAAGTGGAAATTCTAGACTAGGTGCAAAATCCAACTTTAGGAGGGTGAAATTGCAGATTTACAAACAATTCCTAATGGCACTAGAGGCTCTCAAATTTTTGTTCTGACACATGTGCACAGTCCTATTACATCCACATTGACTATATGTAACTTAATGTTTATTATTAGAAGAACAATTGATAGAATAATTAACCACCATTAAGATATGTCAATTACTAGTAATGATTTGCACATAGGAGCATGTAAACATTGACAATAGATGCAAAGGGAGGGAAGGGAATAATTTTATTACTATTTATTTAGATATTACATATGATACAACATGGAGTGATTCTCTATTGTAGAAATATCAAGATAGGACTGAAAATAGGAAGCTCATAAGAGTAAGAAGAAAGATAGGAAGATTGTATTGAGAATAGGGCATGCCCCTACATACAACTTGAAGTATTCTTGGGGAAAATTATCTTCAAACCTACAATTTGACATATGAGATATGTACACAAACCGATACATATGTATATTTGTCCAATATAAGCTCTGGAACATCCACTCTTTTTTCCAAGTGCGCCACCATGAAAATACCACACCTAACTAGAAATTAGCTCTAGGAAAAACCATTGAATTGGAAGTTGTTACCAACTCCAAACATTAAACCAAACCACACCACTATGTTGCATAACATATGAATTCCTATTTTACTACTATAATGAAGCTCAATGAGATAGACAAGATGTCCAAATCCTAGATCACTAGCTAAAATGATTGATAATCACATCAACTAGTTATTGTATGCAAAGGGGCACATCTCCCAATGTGAACTAGTGGCACACCTCCCAGGTTGTGAGAAGCATGATCTCTCCAATACAAATTAAAAATGACCAAAATATTGTCCAAGGAGTCTCTCATACTCCTTTTATAAACTTATGATAGTTTTTCCTCCTCTAGAACCTTCTTTCTTGAAATTCGAGCCAATGACGAATTGGTTGATTCTTTGGTAAGTTACCTTGCATATGGACCCACTTGTGTCAAAAATTGTGCCCTCACTATATAAAATTAAAACCTATATATTTCCTAAGATTCTTGCTTGCTTTCTTGATAGTTACAAATCCTTTATCTGCCTTAGTCAATTCTGGAAATTGTTTCCTTTCTTGCTTTTCAACTACTTTCTATTAGAGTTTTAATGGTTATTCAACATCTTAAAACATTTAGCATTATAACATCATATCCTTATGCAATAGGATCACCGAAAGATAGACAAGTGCAACACAAAATAAAGACACAAGAATTTTACCTTGCGAAACCACAAGGGAAAAACCCAACAACTTCTTTTGTATAGATTCATCACTTAGTACAATTTCAGACAGAGATAGAAAACTCAAAGATAAGATGTATTATGTTGCTTCTTCTTCTTCTTCACCAGTGAAATTTTCTTTCTCTTCCTTGGAGTGAACATGCTTGAGCTTCCAGTGTTTCCAAATGAGGGAGGGTGCATCCCTATTTATATTGATCATGTGTGTTAACTCTTGGTCCAGCAAGGCCGACTTATGTACCTTACTGGGCCGACCTATCCTAGAGGGACTCAAAAAATACATTTTACAATATTATTTTGGGGACTATTTCCCCGAATTACAACAGAGGAATTTCCTCGACTCTTACATGATCAATTACATTAATGACACCTTTTAATCGGATGGAAAACATCCCTGAAAGGAAGTATAATAAAAATACAACAAAATATAATAATAATAATAATACAAATAATACAATGAAAATATATTATGAAGTTACATTATCAACAACACTCCCTCTTTAAAAGGAAGGTGTTCTTCTGACTTGGTCATCACCACAACTAGACAAAATCTCTGGATCATCGTCACTAGATCATCATCAACATCACAATTGCATCAACTCTCATCTCATCGACCATTGACTAGTGACATCTCTCAAATCTATACATCCTCAAAATTTATACAAATCCAACCCTTTTTCATGTTGGACGTAGTTCTGGCTCCAACTAGGACTTCATCGTCTACAAATTTAGTCATTTCTCGTACTGAATGTAGGCCTATATTCCGTCTAGGACTTCATCATCTCTACAAGCAAGCCATCAAGTAGGTACATCCCAGGTCATCATTTTACATTGCCCAAGAAATAACCTGCAAGTCCTACTATCGTCCCATCGTATCTTGATCATCTCATCATCTCATATGCCTACATTATGTCCCCAAGACAACTCGCATCTTCCACCGCGTGGAGATCATCCCAGGAGCATACATGACATTTCCCATATGGAGAGAATCCCAAGTGCTTATATCACATCCCTTGGACGACAACCTGCATCTTCTAGACATGTAGAGAGCATCCCAGGAACATCTACATCTTCTTGACATGTCGAGAGCAACCCAGGATCACCTACATCTTCTAGACATGTAGAGAGCATCCAAAATTTACTATGAACCTCATACCACATGCATCTTCTGTACATGTGGAGAGAAGCCTAGGATCACACACTCATATCTTCTAGACATGTAGAGAGCATCCTAGGTCCACTTGCGTCTTCCGAAATTGTCACATCACTTCCCTATTTCGAGGAACATCGATCTAGATGACACCAAGCTTCTCTATGAATTACTCAAACTTTACTCTTGCTAATGGCTTGGTCAAAACATCGGTTGTCTACTCATCTACTTCCACATACTGGAGCTTCACTTCTCCTCTCTACACCATATCTGGGATATAGTGATACTTGATCTCGATGCGCTCCGATTTTTCGTGAAATACACAAGTCATCTCTAAATCAACATCGAATAGTCACACAAGTAGCTTCCAAAGCTATACTACATCATAATATTGTTGAACAAGTGCTACGCTCGTATGCTTATTGTTGTACCAAGAAAACATGTCATACCTCAAGCCGAAGTAGCACCTGAAGTGCTCCTCCTATCGGTAGCACTACTATCCCAATCAGATTCAACATATCCTGCAGGAAAATCCTCTATTCTCTCACATTTATGAGGCCATACTCATTAGTACCCTCTAGGTATCTCAGCACAAGATATGTCACAACCATGTTAACATGTATAGAGTCCACCATGTACTGGCTCAAAGTACATCACAAAGCATATATATGGCCTCATTTTCGTCAGGTACATCAACGAACCAATCATATTCCTGTAGATTGTGGCATAAATTGTCTTTGAAGTAGGATCACACAACAAATTTAAGTTTGATGCCATTGGTGTAGCTATAGTCCAACATCTCGAATCTCTTTAGGATCTCGACCGCACATTTTCCTTGCCCAAGGAAAATCTCCTCTAGATTCTTCCACACCTCTAATCCCAAGAATCATGTCAAGGTTCTTGAACTTTGAGATCTACTATAGTCACTCCCTTTGAAGTGGACCACCATCCTCCATCTACATATTGTACTTTCTGCATCAGGACATTCTGTATTGGAGTGACAAGTAACTTCCTCTATTGTTGATATTCTGTGTATCCATTTATGTTATCTCTCAAGGTTACTAGATACCAACATCCTCCATATCGAACTTTGTTGAACATTCCTCTTGCACCCATCTACGATATTCTCATCCTCTATAGGATTAGATATTCAACCTTGTAGAAAAGGTTGAGATATCCATCACTCTAGGTGATCCTCAAGATCCTCATGTAACTATATGTGTTGCCCCATGGGTGCCTTCTGAGCTTGTACAAATCCTTCTGTGCACATGTGGTTCTCTACTTGATATGCACTTCTACTTCACTGTAGAAGTGACATGGAACATGTCTTGCCATGATATACTCCCTCTTTCTGAGAGAAACCACGAACATTGATTTGTATTTCTCAATGTTTCCATCTGTTGTATGCTTGATATTGTAGATCCACATGAAAGACACTATGGACTTCCCTTTAGGTCTCAGAATCACATCTTGGACATAGTTCTCCATGATCAACTAGTACTCTTCGATCATAGCATTCTTCCATTTCTTCTCAGTTGCTTCATCATAGCTGGAAGAATCTACTTCAATGATGTCGTACAACAGTGCCACATAACTGGAGTTGGTATGAGGAATCTTAATTTCTCTAGAAGTCCCATCTATAGCACCATAATTTATACATCTTGGATGATCTCTCATGCCCAAGGTGGTATTCTCTTGTATGTGTTCACCTTTTGAGGTGGATCTACCTCTCTCTGTGACTTGGTCATATCATGATTCTCGTATCTTTCTGAAGATATTTCTTCCGTCACAGTGGTTCTAACCTTGGGATTTTCAAGTTCCTCTTCATTTTGTTGAAGTGAATCTTCTTTGAGAGTTATGGTTGAACTATCGTCACTTGTTCTTCGAAACAAGTCTCATAATTATTTTCTTGTAGGTGATTGTACATGATCTTTCCTACAATTCAAATTCAGTTGCATGATTAGAAACATTCCATAATTTTTCAAAACATATTTATAATGACAAATATTTATGCATAAAGACATATGTCACACAGCCATGCAACTATGTTATCCAATGCTACAACATTCATCATATATGGCAACTTTCTAAATGCCTTCCATCTCTACTAGAACATTTTTAAGAGTGTGCACTACTCCCATTATGCCAACAAAGAGGTTTAATTCTAGATAAGTATCAATGGAATGTTGTACAACACCATTGTTGAATATTGAAACTTCAAAGGATATTATAAATGTATCTTACTAATGTAAACCAAGGGAGATGTTATTATTCCTCTGTCGAGGTGTCACTATTGTAATTGGTCATCATAGAGTCATGAGGTAAATCCTCAATTGTAATTCGGGTCATTAGTACCCTAATGAATAATATAAAATATTGTTTTGAGTCTTCCTAGGTGAAGTCGACTTAGACAGTTTAGTGGAGCCGACTTGTTTAGGGTAAAATTCAATTGGCTCAATGTGTATAAATATAAGTGATGTGCTTCTCATTTAAACACACATACACTCACTTGTGTAGCACATAGGAGAGAGATAGAGACATAACATCAAGGAAGATAATAACGCTTTTTGGGTTATATCTTATACATCTTATATAGAGGAATTTTGTTGGGTTTTCTTCCCCTTGAGGGTTTCCCAGAATAAATACTATGAATATCTTGTGATTGTGTTTCTATTAGTGATTCTGGATATGCTACTATTGTGAATTTGAAATGAACAATAATGATATCTAGTCTAGCATATGAAATCTTCACATGGTATCAGAGCTAGCCTAAATATGACAGCTTTCACAAGGTGAAACTCTCTCTCCTCCCTCTCCGAAAGAAAAATTAGGGTTTCTGCAAACTTTGGAGTTTGGAAGATCTGCTTACATAGAAATTTGTGCTTCCCTAGAGCACATCTATTGAGCTTGGGATCGATTTTTTTGGGTGGTTGAATATCCGGGAAATACAAACCCTAGTTTGGATATGACCCAGAAAACTGTAGAAAACCAGAACCAGAAATTCTGCAGAGATGCAACCTCGCAAGTAGGATTTGAAGGGTGACTATTTGGGATCTCCAGAAATTAGCTGGACCAACCAACTCACCTCATTCAAGTGCATATCCTGGTAAGGTTAGATTTTCATTTTGAGAAATTTCAAATTTTAGTGACCTACTAGATAGGAGGGCCCCAAGCACTAAGCTTGAGGACAAATTGGAAGGCATGGAAAACTTCCTAGCATGGAAGTATAGGATTGGTCTCATTTTCAAATAGAATGGCCTTGAGAAGTACATCAAGGATGAAATTGCAGAACCAAAAGAAATTCAAGCTAAGGAGAAGCATGAAAAAGACCTAATCAAGGCAATGAGAATCATTGTTGATTCTATTAAAGATCACTTGATCCCTCAAATGTCATCTAAGAAGACACCAAAGTAGATGTATGATGCAATTTCTAGAATGCGTGAGGGAAGGAATATCAGCATGAAGATGAATCTGATAGCTCAACTGAAGGGAACCAAGATGAGCAAAGGAGAATCAATTCAAGAATACTTCACAAGGGTCTCCCAGTTCAGAGAACAACTAAGTGCTATTGGAGACACCCTTGATGAGGATGAACTAGTTATGACTGCTCTCAATGGTCTCACTAGACCTTGGGACTCATTCATACAGACTTTGTGTCCTAGAAAAGAAAGTATGAATTTTGACATAGTATGGGAATATTGCATTCAAGAAGAATCTAGAGTAGCCAACAAAGAAGATGATCGGGATCTATCCATCCATATTAAAGAAAGGAAAAAATCAAACTTCAAGAAGGGTAATCATAAACCTTCCATGAATATGTTTCAAAAGAAGAAGAAGGATTACTCAAATGATCAATGCTACAACTATCATAAGATAGGACACCTAGACAGAGAGTGTCCATCACCAAAGAATAAGAACAACAACAAGAGACATCATGCTCATCTAGCTGAAGATGAGGATAAGGAAGAAATACCTCAAAAGAGACTAACAAAAGAAGAAGATGTAGATGAATATGTACTATTCTCTGCACTCTTCGGGTATGTAACACCTGGAGAAGATACATGGATTATTGATAGTGGTACCTCAAAGCACATGATAGGGAAGAAGCAAACTCTGTCAAGACTTGAAGAAAATAACTTTCCCCAGAAGGTATCATTGGGAGATGACTAGAAATATCCCATCAAAGGTATTGGTGAATCAGGCTGCAATCTTGACTCTGGGACTTCCATGAATATAACGAAAGTATTGTATGTACCAAGTTTGAAAATGAAATTACTTTTCATCTTAGCTCTAGATAAGAAAGGATATGGAGTTGCTTTTATAGATTCACAAGTACTTATGTGGTCCAAAGGAGAGACAGTTGAAGATGATGTGGTCATTGGAGAAGAAGAAGGAAGACTGTATAAACTCAAAGGACATCCAAAGAAAGCCCTTGTCCATGAGACTACCAGCTCAAGTGAACTGTGGCATAGAAGGCTTGCTCACATCAACTACAAAGCATTGCCCTATGTGAGCAAGTTGGTAACAAGGTTACCAAATTTTAAGATTGATCATGAGGGAACTTGCAAAGGTTGTGCAAGAGGAAAGAACATCAAGAATCCCTTTCCGAAAAGTGAAACAAAGACTAAAGGTACATTAGAACTAATTCATTCTGATGTATGTGGTCTTATGCCCTCCATATCGTTAAGTGGATATGAATATTATGTCACATTTATTGATGACTATTCAAGAAAGGCATGGATATACTTCTTGAAGAACAAGAGTGAAATGTTCAAGAAATTCAAGGAATTCAAATCCTTGATAGAGATCCTTTCAGAAAATAGAATCAAGACACCGAAAATAGATAATGGTGGAGAATACACTTCAAAGGAATTTGAAGCATTCTATAAGGAGGAGGGAATCAAGAGGGAACTAACCACTCCCTATAATCCTCAATGAAATGGTGTTGTGGAAAGAAAGAATAGAACTATTATGGAAGCATTGAAAACCATGATTCATGACCAAGAACTCCCCATGCACCTATGGGTTGAAGCAACGAAAAAAACTTTATATGTGCATAACATATTATCTGACAGTGCTCTTGGATTCAAGACTCTCGAGGAGATGCATATAGGAAAGAAACCCAAAGTTGGACACCACAATGATTCTTTGTGACAACCAGAGTTGTATAAATATGATTGAGAATCTGATGTTCCATGAAAAATCAAAGCACATAGAAATCCGATATTTTTATATAAGGGATATGGTACAAAAGGGAGTTATAAAGCTCCAGTATGTGAGTATCAGTGAGCAAGTTGCTTATGTGTTGACCAAGCCTCTATCTCGAGTGAAGTTTGAATATTTCCATGAAAATTTTGGTGTAGTACGAAAATACTTTCCTCACAAGGAGGAACAGTGATGGTACTACAAATTATGAAGATATGGACCTTCTTCGAAAAGGAGGAACAAGTCAAAGATATGGAATCTCCTTGGAAAGGAAGAACGGGTCGAAGACATGAACCATCTTCGAACAAAGGGGGAGCAGGTTGATAATATGGATCCTCCTAGGAAAGGGGGAGTGATGATGAGACTGATATCTATGATGGGATGACATTGATGCTCCAATATGAAAGAGGCCAAGTGTGCCTGAAGACACTGACAATGTCGGACATTCACTTGTGGACGATAGTATTGTAATATCCCAAAGTGATATTTTCATGTTTATGTGTATACTGTAGATGGCTAATATAATTACTCCTTAATCAAATAGGAAAGCAAACCCCAAACTTTGCATGCATGCAGTTGCATGCAAATATGTGCCCTAGAAAAATACTGAGATGCTATAAAATAGGAGAAATCAATGCATGTACATACCAGTATATTGATCAGCTGATGGTGAAGAGACTGGTCCCATAATGAAAGGATTCAACTGGAGAAATAAGGAGATACACCAAATCGTCCTCCACAGGTGAATGCACCCTCCTCTCAAACTATATAAGCTCCAAAATAATAAATAAGTTGTTGCTGGAAGCCCAGATGATGTGCACTAGGGTTATAATACCCCTCTGATGATGATGGAAGCAGCATGCAGAAGTTCTGAACCCTGTAGGTAGGAAAACGAATTGCTTTGTCTTTAATCACGGTGACACGGTGTGACGGTGAAACCCTCTGGCTGGATGAATAATCAACCTCCTAGAATAACTTCTGAATGTAACCTAATGATGAACTAGTACTGAACCTGGATGATCCAACCTGATGATGAACTAGGGAAGATAGATTTCACTGCTGAAATACACCAGTTAGCTGAGCATGCGCTCAACCCCAACTTAGCTCGTCGAGCTCTCCAATTCGACTCCACAAATCAATTATCACATAAGTCACTTCTCCATTCACTTTATCTTTCTTTTATAACTCTCAACTGCGAAAACCCTAACTTTTGACTTAATTAGGTCACTTTATCTTCTAATTTGCAATTCACTTGCATGCATGCACATGGAGACTTAATCGGGTGCATGCATCATTAAATAATTCCCGGATGTCATGCATGCAGGTGGCCTTTGGCTCTAGTGGCCCTCTTCGACCCAATGGTGATATAATATTGATGCCCTATATCTTCTATATATGGCATCAGTCTTCGGCTGATTCTTTGACTGTCAGTACCCGCTTGAACCTATAGGAATCACATAGGTTAGCGGGTTGGTCCTCAATGCCTAAGAAAAAGAGGACATTACAGTCCTCCCCGCTCAAATTTGCTTGTCCTCAAGGAACTGTAAAGCTAGGTGTTGTAATACCTGTTATGCCTCCCAAGTAGCCTCCTCTATAGGCATATCTTTCCACTGAACCAGGTAATATCTGATGATTATGTTCCTCAATTTCCGCTCTCGCACCTCTAGGATGCGCTCCGGAATCAGAACCAATTTCCCCTCGTCATCAAGGGGAGGCATCTTGGAAGATGTAACAATCTGTTGACCAACCACCTTCTTGAGATTGGAGACATGAAATACGTTGTGAATCTTGCTCTCTGGGGGTAGTTCTAGCTCATATGCTACCTCTCCAACCTTCTGAATTATCTTGTATGGACCATAGAAACGAGGTTAGAGTTTTTCTGCTCCTTTCTTTTTAAGAGATGACTGTCGATAAGGTTGGAGGTGTAAATAAACGAAGTCTCCCACCTCAAAACTATGCTCAACTTTGTGCCTGTCTGCATATATCTTCTGTTGATTCTGAGCAGCCTGGATGTTCTCCCTGAGTATCTTGAGGATATATTGACCCTCCTGAATCCACTCCTTGGCCTTGGGGGCCCTAGTATCACCAAATATCAGGTCTGCAAAAGTGGAAGCATCATACCCATACAGGGCTCAGAAAGGGGTCATCCTAATGGTCATATGGTAGGTGGTGTTGTAACAATGTTCACCCAAGTGTAACCATTTGATCCATGTCCTCTGCTGACCTGATACGTAATTTATCACGAATCCCTCAATCCATTTATTAACAATATCTGTATGCCAGTCACTCTGCGGATGATAGCTTATGCTCATGGCTAACTCGGTCCCCACTAACCAAAAAAGCTCTTGCCAAAAGGATCTTGTGAATTTGCTGTCCCTGTCACTAACAATGGTCTTGGGTAACCATGGAGTCTAAATACCTCTCTGAAAAATAGTTCTGCTACCTGTGTTGCTGAATAATCTGATGATATGGTGAAGAAGTGAGCAAACTTAGTCAATCTGTCCACTACTACGTACAAGTAGTCTCTGCCTTGGACCTTGGGTAGCCTAGTAATGAAGTCCATAAAAATGCTCTCCCATTTCTGCTCAGGAATAGGCAAGGGATGTAGTAAACCCGCCAAGTGGATGTGCTCTATTTTGTTTTGTTGGCACAAGCTACACTCCCTCACATGTTGTATCACATCTTTCTTGAGGCCCATCCATGAGAACCTTTCTCTAATCTGTCTGTAGGTCTTGAGAAACCCCTGATGCCCTGCTAATGGTGAATCGTGCGATGCCTGTAATAATTTCTTCTTGAGGGGAGACTCTAGAACCAAGAAGATTATGTTTTTGTAGTATATGATATCATCAATGACCCTGTACCTATCATTCTAAATCTGTCCATCCAATAGCTCTCAAGCAAACTTATCTTTGGAGTACTCAACCAAAAGATGAGACCTCCTATCTGATGAGATGCGGGATAAAGTAGCTGGTTGTCTAGAAATTGCATCGGCCACTACATTGCCCTTCCCCTTTACGTACTCAATCTCATAGTCATAAGCTTGAATTTTAATTACCCATTTCTGTTGTCTCTTGTTTAGCTCTTTCTGCTCTAGGAAGTATTTCAGGCTGTTGTGATCTGTCTTAACCTTGAACCTGGCACCTACTAAGTACTGCCTGAACTTGGTTAGCGCATGGAGGATAGCTAACACCTCTTTGTCATATATCGAATAGTGGCACTCATATTCTTTGAGCTTCCTACTCTCAAATGCAATGGGGTGGTTGTTCTGCATCAAAACTACCCCAATTCCCTCTCGTGAAGCATCACATTCTAACAAAAAGGATTGAGAAAAGTCTAGTAAAGCTAATACTGGGCATGAACTCATTACCTCCTTCATTTTCTTGAATGTTTGTTGTGTTGCCTCCGACCAACTAAATGCTCCCTTCTTGGTAAGATCTGTGAGGGGTGGGGTCATCTGTGAGAATTCGCTGACATACCTCCTGTAGTAGGTGCAAAGGCCAAAAAAGCCCCTCAGTTCTGTCACATTTTTAGGTGTAGGCCAATCCAAAATTGCTTGAATCTTCCCTAAGTGTACCTAGACCCCATTGGCCCCTATCACATGTCCTAAGTACAACATATCCTGCATGCCGAACTCACACTTGGACATTTTGGCATATAGTGACTGCTCCTTAGAATACCAAGTACTTCATCAAGATGTCTCAAATGTTCTTCCCAAGTCCGACTGTATATCAATATGTCGTCGAAGAATACCAGAATATATTTACGCAACTGTGTCCTGAAGATATGGTTCATGCATGATTGGAAAGTAGCTGGTGCATTAGTGAGCCCAAATGGCATCACTAGAAACTCATAATGTCCATAGTGGCAATGGAAAGTGGCCTTTGGAACATCCTGTTCCCTGAACCGAATCTAATGGTACCCTAAGCGGAGATCAATTTTGGAAAAGTACTTTGCCCCCCTGTAGTTCATCCATTAACTCATCAATCCTAGGGATGGGATACTTGTTCTTTATGGTCTTCTTATTGAGTGGCATGTAATCAATGCACATGCGTAAGGTTCCATCCTTTTTCTTCACTAGCACTACTGAAGATGCAAAGGGACTAGAGCTAGGTTTGATGTATCTTGGCTTGAGTAGTTCCTTTATTGTACTCTCGATCTCATATTTATACCTCTTGGGATTTCTATAAGGAGTGGTGATAAATACTTGGGTCCCCTCCTCTAACTCAATAATGTGCTCAAATCCCCTATCTAGAGGTCAACCTGCTGGAAGGTCTTCGAACACTACCTTGTGCTTCTGTAGTAAGGCCTGTATATCTGCTGGATGTTGTGTGTCCTCATCTGGTGGTTTCCTGAAGGTAACCATACACTCTGGAACCCACTCAATATATCCCTACCGGAGTACTACCTCCATCCTGTGTGATGTCACTACTGTGGGAGGATAGGTATTCATCCCTCTCAATACCACCTTCTGTCCTTTTGCTCATGTAAACTCCATCTCCATGGTTTGGTAATTTGTGGAATACTTCCCTGTGGAATACAGCCACTGAACTCCTAGTACCACATTCATGTCAGGTACATCTACCACATAGAATATCTCTATCATTGTATAATTCCCAAGCGTTACCTTTAATTTAGGAATCCTCTGACTACACTCCATGGTATGACCTGTTGCTGCTACCAAAAACCCATCAAAGCTCTCAGTCTGAATGTCTCTCTTTTTAACCCATGTAGCATCAATAAAGTTGTGGGATGCCCCACCATCTATCAGTACTCCCACTCTGTGGCCCTGTACGGTACCTCTGATCCGAAGAGTGTGGAATATAGGAACCCCTGTCATGGAGCAATGGTACCTCCTGAGGCCTGTCCCTCAGCAACTATCTTTGTTGTCTCTCCCTGCTCCTGATCCTGGTAATCCTCATCCTCCTCACTATCGAAATAAGCTTTTATATAGTATGCCTTTCCTTTTCCTAAACATCTATGACCTGGTATCCATGGTTCATAGCAAGTGAAACATAACCTTTTTCTTCTAAGGTCCTGTCGGGTATCATTGTCCATCCATTCTTTCTTGGGCCATAGTTTCCTTTCTTTATCTTTAATAGGAACATTGGCCCTGGGAGGAAACCTATTTTTGGGCACTGCATCCTGCAAGTCTCTAGTCTGTCTAATGGCATCTGCTAGGGTGGTGGACCTATAAGACTTGACCCATCCCTGTAAGGGTTCAGTGAGAGCCTCAGTGAACAACATAATCAACCTGCTCTCTGATATATCTCTGACCATGACTGATATCCTCTAAAAATCAGAAATAAAAGCATCTGCACTCCCTGTCTGCTTGAGCTATTCCATCTCCCTAAAGTGTACCTCTGTATCCTTCTATTCAAACCACTCAATGAGCCTCTGTGTAAAATCTACGTATGAGGTGATGGTGTTGTGACCCAGTGTCACTAACCCGTGGTACCACCACTCATGTGCTTCTCTGTCCAAATGCCAAGTAGCCAATTTAATGCCATATGTCTCAATCATGGGGTTGAGCTGGAAGTATATATCCAACTTCTGCACCCAACTCCTACCTAGGCCACCCCGGGTGCCCTCAAAGGTAGGGATAGTCAGTTTCCCTACGGTGCGTTGTAACTCATAGTTCTGGGTGAATGGCCTATTGTAAGCTTTGGGTTTGTTCTTACTTTTAAAGTGGCAGAATTCAATGAAGGTCATGGCTGAATGGAAGTCCTCTCCTAAAGCCCTATATTCTCTCAGATAGGCACTCATGGGTTCTTCTGGTTCTTCTTGTGCTAGAGGCACTGCAGCTGGACTATCTAAGAATTGAGGCATGTTAAGTTAGAAAGGCTTGTATATATGGGGATGGGTCTGCATGTTGGTATGTAAGTGTTCCCTATTACTGCTGGTGGATACCCTATCACTGTTGGGAAATAAGGGACTGTGTGGAGTGGGCCCATTCTTCTCAGTCATTTGCCTGAAGGTGCTCATCATTTCTTTTTGCCCAGTGGTGAGTTCTTTTATGGCTGATATGAGACTATTGAAAGCTAGTTTATCATCATTATCCATTGTTTCTTTGCCTTTTTCAAACTGATACTCCCTGTTCCTGAAATCTATGTCCTCTAACTCCTTTTCTCTGTCTCTATGCCTCTGTCTCCTGTGAATAATGTTGTATGGGTCTCCTCGATTCATTTATAATTTTTTCATGCCCACTGTTGGCAAGGAAAATAGCTTTGATACCACTGTAATATCCCAAACTGATACTTTCCTATTTATGTGTATATTGTAGATGGCTAATAGACTTACTCCTTAATCAAATAGGAAAGCAAACCCCGAACTTTGCATGCATGCAAATATGTGCCCTAGAAAAATACTGAGATGCTATAAAATAGGAGAAATCAATGCATGTACATACCAGTATATAGATCAGCTAATGGTGAAGAGACTGGTCCCAGCATGCAAGGATTTTGTTGGAGGAATAAGGAGATACACCAAATCATCCTCCACAGGTGAATGCACCCTTCTCTCAAACTATATAAGCTCCAGAATAATAAATAAGCTGCTGCTGGAAGCCCGGATGATGTGCACTAGGGTTGTAATACCCCTCTGATGATGATGGAAGCATCATGCGGAAGATCTGAACCCTGTAGGTAGGAAAAGGAATTGCTTTGTCTCTAATCACGGTGACATGGTGTGATGGTGAAACCCTTTGGCTAGATGAATAATCAACCTCCCAGAATAAATGTTGAATGTAACCTAATGATGAACTAGTGCTGAACCTGGATGATCCAACCTGATGATGAACTAGGGAAGATATATTTCGCTGTCGAAATACACCAGTTAGCTGAGCATGTGCTCAACCCCAACTTAGCTCGCCAAGCTCTCCAATTCGACTCCACAAATCAATTATAACATAAGTCACTTCTCCATTCACTTTATCTTTGTTTTATAACTCTCAACTGTGAAAACCCTAACTTTTGACCTAATTAGGTCACTTTATCTTCTAATTTGCAGTTGACTTGCATGCATGCACATGGAGACTTAATCGAGTGCATGCATCATTAAATAATGCCCAAATGTCCTACATGTAGGTGGCCTTTGGCTCTAGTGGCCCTCTTCGACCCAATGGTGATATAATATTGATGCCCCAGATCTTCTATATATGGCATCATTCTTCGGCTGATTCCTTGAATGTCAGTACCCGCTCGAACCTATAGGAATCACATAGGTTAGCGGGTTGGTCCTCAATGCCTAAGAAAAAGAGGACATTACAAGTATCCTCTCTTAAGGATGGCATGTATAACACTATATGCATGAGAGTGGTCCTTACTAGCAAAGGATGGCCCTGTAGATGTTATTCTCGCATGGAGAGTACCCACATTCAGTTGTGGATACCATAGAATAACACTGACTTAGGAGTGGTCCTAACCTTAGTGGTATGGATGCTCTACAATGAGTCCTCACGGATGACACGGTAGGAAATGGTATGCAGTAGAGATATGATCTGCAGACAATACTCTTGTATGGAGAGTATGCCTATATTCATATGTAGATTCCATAGAATAACACTCGCTTGGGAGTGGTACTAACCTTAGTGGTATGGATTCTCTATGATGAGTCCTCACGGACATTGTAGTATAACACTCACTTGGGAGTGGTCCTAACCTCAGTGGTAAGGATGTTCTATGATGAGGGCTGACATTTTGTATGACGTAGAGATCTCCTCAGCAGACAATAATATTGCATGGAAGAGCATGCCTACATGTAAGTGTAGATACCGTAGTATAACACTCACTTGGGAGTGGTACTAACCTCAGTAGTATGGATGGTCTACATGATTCCTCACGGATGGGAGAGCCTGCATATAGGTGTAGTCGAGATCTACATTTAGTTGTGGATGATTCAACTGGTTGATATCATGGACCAGGCTAATGGAGGATTGCATTATCCTTGGACTTATGTCATAAAGTTATAGGGATTGATCATCCCTCAAAGAGATCATGTGTACTACGGGTAGCATGGTAGAAAAGGATAAACTAGTAGATTGAAATACGATGGCAAAGGATCAAGTAGATCGAAGTGTGGCTGCAAAGGATCAAGAAGGATTGAAGTTTTGTTGCAAAGGAACAAAAGGATCGAAGTGTTGTTGCAAAGGATCGAAAGGATTGAAGTGCTACTACAAAGGATCAGAAAATTGAAGTCCTACTGCAAAGGATCAAAGTGTTGTTGCAAAGGATCGATAAGATCGAAGAGCTACTGCAAAGGATTGAGAATTTCGAAGTAATGCTGCCAAGGATCAGAAGATCGAAGTGCTTCTACGAAAGATCGAAAGGTCAAAGCAATGTTGCAAAAGGATAAGTGATTGTGTGATGTAGAAGATGAATACATTGAAGAGTAACTATTCCAATTACTAATTGTGAAAACTTCTTATGACATATAGATCTATTACCTCGATACTGCTGAAGATATTGTCTCTTTGTTCTCTTATAGTATATGATGGTATTGTAAGTAGAATAACCTTTTCATTAAAGGGGAGTGTTGAATATTGTAAATTCAATGGATATTTTAAATTTATTTTACTGATGTACCCCAAGGGAGATGTTATTATTCCTCCATCAGGGTGTCACTATTGTAATTGGTCATCATAGAGTCATGAGGTAAAGCCTCCATTGAAGTCAGTTCATTAGTACCCTAATGAATAATATAAATATTGTATTGAGTCTTCCTAGGCGAAATCAGCCCATACAGTTTAGTGGGGATGACTCGTTTAGGGTAAAATTCGGTTGGCTCAATGTGTATAAATAGAAGTGTTGGGCTTCTCATTTAAACACACATACACTCACTTGTGTAGCGCATAGGAGAGATAGAGAGAGAGAACAACAAGGAGGAGAATAATTTTTGGGGGGTTATATCTTATACATCTTATACAAAGGAAGTTTTGTTGGGTTTTCTTCCCCTTGAGTGTTTCCTAGGATAAATATTGTGTCTATCTTGTGATTGTGTTTCTATCAGTGATTATGTATATGTTGTTGTTGTGAATTTGAAATGAACATTAATGATATCTAGTCCAGCATATGAAAACTTAACAACCATAGGCCACTTAACCATCAAATGCATATTAGTAGTATATTGTTCTTGAATACAAACATTCTAACATGCATAAAACATTTCCTAAATCTAAGAACATAAAGATGTACACAACTGAACAATATCATTTAAGTAACTAGATATACATGAAATGACAATTAAACACTTATCTTTGTTTGTTTGATAGACTCCCTCTTGGTCCTTGTCTCCTTACAGGAATTACTAGAGTCTCCGACAGTGTGATCTACTCCATTATCTAATTCTGAGGACATTTGTTTATCTTTCTCATGATTGACGATTCTAAGAAAGTCTTCTACACCATAGATCCGAGTGTCCCCACTTCTTCATCAATCACAAGTGCATCCCTTCTTATCCAATGTTGAGATGGATAAGAAGTTCGTCTTCTTCTTCATGGATTGAATCCTTCAAAATCAAAGTACACATTCCTCATCAATTGATGAATCTTCCCTTATTCTCTTCTTAGCTAGTTCAACATCTTCGGTGGCATGAGTTGTTAGGGTTGATTTTCGTGATCACCTAGATTTTATTCTCTTGTTACTGAACTTGGTGAGCCTCCTTCTAGTACAAATTTCATGAATGAAATATATCCATGATATTGGGAAACCATTCAAGGTGGTCGTCACCACTTCTTCTTCTGCGACATTGTCTCTAATGGTTTCTAGTTACTCCTTGATCTAGGAAACCATTGCGAAGTAATATTGAATGCTTTCTGACATTTGCATCTTCACACCCTTGAGTTGAGTTGTCAATGTCATCTTCTTGTTTATGTTATCTCATTCGTACAAGATGGTCAATGCATCAAACATAGTGTTGAGATTATTCTAGGATGACAAATGTGGGATCAAATGATCCTTGATGGAATTTACAATAATCTTCTTCTCTTTGAATAGGTTCTTCTTATGCTTAGGTTTTCCCTCATCTCCCTCTGGATATGTAACTTTTTCTTTATTCATAGTCTTCCAAGTCATGGCCTTCTATATGAGAAGCATTTTATACTTCGATTCTTGGAAGTTCTCAGCTCCTTCACGCGTGTGCTCAATCTTGGTATTGTTTGTCATCATGATAAAGTGAGAACCTGAAATGGAAATAACAAGGAATTAGATCTTACCAATTTGAATGCTTCAATAGTTCCTTGATATCGCTGACTTAGGGTTCTAAAGAGAAACCCTAATTTTTCAAGTTTGGAATCTTGAAATTCTATCTAGATAGAAATATGTGCTTCCTTGAGGTGAGTTGTCTAGTGAGGTCCTTTTCTAAAAACTGTGGAGGGAAACTCTAAAAACATGATTCCTTCGTGCAATGTCCCACAGTCAAAAAATTGGAAATCCACATCATCAAAAACTCTTTCCATAGAAAGACGCGCCCTCCTAGGGCGGGTTAGATGGTCCTCCTTTTTTCAACTGATTAGTGGAGGGAAGTGTTCGAAACAAAAAGTCCCAGTTTCTTTAATTTCCTCTACATAATTGTCTAGTATCGATTCTAATGTACCTCTGAAATTCCTACTCCTTGAGGTTTGAAAGTTCATCCTGAGATATCCTAATATATATTCTTTCCAACCCCACAGGTTAGATTAAGTTTGGTTTCACTAAGTGGAACTTATGCTAATTTTCCCAAAGTGACCTATTGATGGATTGGTTCAGTATAGAGAACTTGTATGGAATTCCATGTGTCACTATTTCAACTTCTGGATCTGAAACCTACACCCAAAAAACTACAATTTGTTCCCTATTTGAAACATCTTACGAAATTCCATTTGAATCTTCCTAGCCTAATATATATAATTTCTCCCTAGGTCACTTGTTTAAGACTGAATTTTGGAAGATCCATAAACCCTATTTTGGAGGGATAATATATCCTGAAGTATACTGAATCTAGGGCTGAAATTTGCACACAAGGTACATAAAGATTTCAACTTCGTCTTGTCAAAGTTTTAGCTCTTGATAATTCTCAAAACTTGAGTTATAGTGAAGAATTCCAAGATGACTACATTTTTGTCTTGTAGGATTTTCAAGCATGAAACCCTAATCTCCAGTAGCTGCAGTGGTAGTTGTATTTCGACTGCACAGTTCCTTCTTTTAGGGTTGATCTAATACCATGTTAGAGTTGTAATGTTTATTCAATATCTTAAAACATTTAGCATCATAACATCATAACCACATGCAATAGGATCACTGAAATATAGACAAGTGTAACATAAAAGAAAGAGACAAGAATCTTATCCTAGGAAACCGCAAGGGAGAAAACCCAGCAACTTCTTTGGCATAGATTCGTCAATTGGTACAATGGTAGATGAAGATAGAAAACCCAAAGATAAGATGTCTTCTGCTACTTCTTCTTCTTCTTCACTAGTGTGCTTGTCTTTCTCTTCCTTGGAGCGAAATTGCTTGAGCATGTAGTGTGTCCAAATGAGGGAGGGCGCCTCCCTATTTATTTTGATCATGTGTGTGATATTTTGGTCCAACATGGTCGACCTATCCTAAGGGGAATAAAAAAATACATTTTACAATATTCTTTTGGGGACTGTTTCCTCGACTTAAAACAGAGGTTTTTCCTCAACTCTTATGTGACCAATTACAATAATGACACCTTCTTATCGGAGGGAAAACATCCCCAAAAGGAGGTACAATAAAATTACAACAAAATATAATAATACTACAAATAATACAATGAAGAATTTCTTCTGAAGTTACATTATCAACAACACTTTCTTACTTTTTAATTGCTTTTTCCAGATTCCTTTGATGGTGACAACTTATAAGGGTCAACCCATCCTCCTATGTGCCCTCTTTTCCACCTAGACATTTCAAACTCATTAAACAATTAGTTAACAATTAAATATTAATTTTATAGGCCTACATCACTTCTTCATGAATTAACTTAATTATGCATAGTTATTGTAGACCAATTAATTCCCACTTTAACCCATGGGAATTGAATGGGTTGGTGGTATGATCATGGTGCCATTAGGGAGGGGACATTACAAAAAGAGATACATTGGAATGCATACATTGAGGTATACCCCATCATCCAACACAAGAAAGTATCAATATTCACTAATTTGCTTTGGAAAGGTCTCGTACAATTTTTTGCAGGGCCATACCACTGAGTATGTCTCTTGTATGCACCATATGCAAATAGTGCATAAAATAAAGTCCTTAAGAAATGAAAATAATGAAATTCATTGATATAGGTGAGGAATGCCACCAATGATGAAAATGGAATCCAAGGTACATCACGAATCTTGAAATGTGATTAAAAGTCTTGTCAACGAACATATGAAAAACCACTCAGTCAGAGACCAATGATGAGTTGTCATCTACTAAATGCAAGGTAACCTACCAATGATGAAAGACGGACCAGGGTACTAATGACTATAGGTCAACTTCTCAGACAATGTGTTGTCGTCGATGAGAAATGACCCACCAATGAGAATTCAATGGAGACCTTCTGCACTAGAACTAGTACAAACATTAGATATGATGATATAAACTGAGAGTAACTTGACAATAGGGAAGGTCGAATTGCATGGTTAGGAAAACTAAGGAATGGATAACACAGGCTAAATACAACATTTTAACATTAGCATGACACAATAATGACTTGGGAAACATTAGACACAAATGGAACAATGATATAAATCTATAATACAATAGGCGTTAACAGATTCTCCATAGTGATTGGAAGAGAAACAAACTAAAGGCGTATAAACTCAAAGATCATTGTTTGGTTTCCTAAGGAAATATGAAAACCCAAACTGTTGAGAAGACTTGATACTGGTGTTTTGTTCAATGGTGACATGACTTGACTTGCTGCCATCAATAGTAACAAAGATATCACATCCCCCCTCTCCCTTTTTATAAATATATGTTTTTTTGCTTTTTCGTATTAGTAAAGCCTCAAAAATAATAAAAGAATGTTATATATAGTGGAATAATTGAGTGCCGCAAGGCATGGAACAAACCTATGCAAAATAAAGTTCAACAAAGGTGTTGGGAAAGAGGTGGACACTCATCGCCATGTTTCTTCCAATGATACAATAAGGAATGAAAATTCCATGAATTCAAGTGATGAGCAACATAGTAAATGAAATGAAAGTAGGAAAGTTGTAACAAAGCATTAGGCATAGGTGTGCGAGTAGTAATGAGAAAAGGAAAATGCGTAATGAACAAAAATGGGATCCTTATAGGGAATGGACACAAATAAAATAGAAAGAGAGGCATGTGGACGCTCATCAAAGTCATGGTAAAACTAAAAGGGATATCGATCCTATGACAACAACTTGGCATGGGCACCTAAATGGAAATAGGATGATGACTACGGTGTCACATGTTAGGTAGGCTCCTCTATTGGACTAGTGCAAAATGAAGATAGAGAAGGATGGAACATCGATATCCAACATGTTCGACCCTATGGAAAATTTAGGTAACAAAAGGTTCAAATGCATCATAATAGAGGGGATGCCTAAACCTATATGCAATTTTTTAAATATACCTGACCAAATCAAGCAACATGAAAAGCATGATCCCTAAGTAATTATGAATCCAGCTTGAAATCGTGTATCCAATAAACAACAATACCATGATCATATCTAAAAAAACAAAAGAAAATTATGATACAAGTCACTTTGATAAGGGTATCTTCAACAATATTAATTACCAAGAAAATTTCTACTAGCGAAGACTTGAGAATGCCAAGACTTAGGGACCTACAATCGATAAGATTAAGCTCATGAGGAAGATAGAAGCTGATAGCAATAATAAAGTCTACTGAAGTCTCATCATCGTACGAGTCTAAGAATATACTAAGAGAATCATACTAATCAAGATCACCAACTTGTATCTCAATGGTAGATTCCAGAGACTAAAAATGCCGCTATATTAGGATCCACAAATAGTGAGATCAAACTCAAAAGAAACAAAATCAGGCATTGATTTGATTGAAACTGGGACCAATCCAGTGAGATGATATTTGTAAAGGGCATAAATATCTGAAAGAATGTTAGACTCAATTGTAGCTTCCAAGAAATCTTCATCTAATGGAAGGATGTCATTTAAGAGTGAACACATGTCAAAACATTCACTTGTACAAATAAGGGATAAAACAAGCTCTAACGCCCCCATTAGATAAATCACCTTGTCAACTATCGAAACTAAGTCCGAAGAAGGTGATCATGCATGTATAAGATTCTTATTAGTAGAAAATGGAAATAAGGGATATGAGGCCACATAATTCACCCATGGTAAGGTAGTGCCTATCGAAACACTAGGAATAAACAAAAGGGATGTTTGGTATAAAGTCGAGTAATGAAGAGGATCAACAAATGGAAGTTGCTCAATGGTGACAATGCTTCGATTGTTAGGTAAATGCATCACATGAAAGAATGTACGCACCACAACATTCATAACATACAAAAAATCATACCCAAGGAGCATATTTAAACTGGGGCCCTCCACAACAATAAAATCAACTAAGATAGTATTTGCACCTTATGTAATAGGTAATTGAGGTACGAACCCCAATGATTCACTAAGTATTCTATCAAAATCCTTTAACTACTTGGAATCCGACATAATTTTTAGAGAGATCACACCTTTCCAAGCATATGTGGATAAAGTACTAACAAAGGTCCCTTCATCTACGATGCATTGAAAAAGTATCTAGTGCTTGATTTGAACCCTTAATTCGAAGGGTGTAGAAGAAGGGAGAAGAGGCCCATATTGACTATTCCAATCAAGGGAAGCAATCCTAGATATTGGTGGGGGCTCATTCAAAGTTCACAGAGTGATCCCTTGTCTAGAAGGTTCTTACCTTGCAGTAAATAAAACTTGAGCAATAGCCATATCACTCTCTAAAGGAGGAGTGGGGTTGACAGAAGATTGCATCAATTCTACCACTTGAATTTTGACACTCTCTGAGGTAAGAGTGTAATCAACCGAATATTGCAATGGTTCAACCACTTGAATCTTGTCACTCTCAAAGGGAAGAGTGGGACTGACTAAATATTGCATTGATTAGACCACTTTATAAACCAAATGTTGAATGGCCTACTGGAAAACCATAGGTAACTCATGAGTAGAATATCCTTGAGATAGGGACCACACTCTTTGTACCTATAGAATAGTTGGGAACAAATTAGTAAGGTGATATCACATTGTATCTGGTGTATTAAACAAGAGAAGTGTATCTGACTTCCATGTTGAAGAAATAAATGTATGAATGTAATAATTGATGGATGATAAAATACAATGATGAGCTTGCTTTAATATAACTTAGGAAAAACCATTTGAAGAGTCACAACCCTTGGTTCTTATGTTTATTAATTACCTATTATTATTTATTTTATTTATTATTTTATTCATAACATTGCCTTCCCCTTAAGAAATCTTTGTCCTCAAAGCTTGATTTTTCTGATGTCGTCCTTCACTTTGATTCTGTGTTGGTATTAGAATCAGACGATATTTCTTTTGCAGAGACTTGTACATATTTCCCATTGATGATTTTGCAGTCATCACTGCATCGATGACATGTTTTTTTTTTGGTTGACACTATCAGAGTAACTGGTAGATGTTTTCGACCTATTTTCAATTTCATAGGTATATGATTGAGGTTAGTGGCATTAATTACCGAGTGACCAATTATTTCCATGATATATACATTGTGTCTCTTTTTCTTGTCGATAAGTGTTATTGACTCTTGTTTTTATTCCTTCCAATTTGTGTTATGTTACTTTCGCTTTATGTATTGCTAAAGTTCTGCGTTTGGTATGGCATGCAACTTTATTTCTTTTTTGAGGTATATTTCTAGACCTCCTAAATAGGTTTTGAGTTGTTGTTTGTCAGATAACCCAAATACTCATGTGGACAAGGATTTCCACTGATGTATGAATTCCTTGATGCTTCCAGCTTTCCTGTTGTAATATGGTAAGCTTTCTGAAAAATTCATCTTCTGCGATTCCTTGAAGCCTTTAAAAAAAATCATTTTTGAACAAGTTCCACATGTAGGAAAAACGGTCTCCCTTCCACCACATGTACCAAGTATAGGCATATCCTTCCATATGCATTGACGCATATTTCACCTTCTCTTCATTAGCTCTAATATTGTATACGTCGAAGTACTCCTCCGCTTTGTTTAACTAGGCAACACATTGGCCTTCACTTCCATTGTATTTCGACAACTCTATTTTTGCCTTAGGTGGGTACACTATGTAAGGATGAGACTGGTTTCTTTTTGCTTTATGGTTTGATGGTGGCTCAGAGCTACTAGATGATGCAACCTATATATTTGAATTGTTTCATTGTTTGTGGTGATTTTTATCATTTTCCTTCTCTACTATCTTAATGATAGTGTCTATTTTATTGTTTAATCGTGCCTCCATATATGGAAGTACTTTGTTTCAATCTCTTGTTTAAGCGTCACATTGTTAATATTTATTTCTTTTCCTGAAATATTCTTGATTATTGGCGAGTGTTTCCAGTGTGGAAACATGAGATGAGGCATCTAACATGTATGGACTACTGACATGGTTCGTACTAGGCATTTTTTTTTGTAACACTTCCATTAATGTATTATGGTTTTGCGTCATGGTGCTCATGTTTTGTGTTATGGTGTTTATGTCTTGTGTCATGGTACACATTTTGTCATCCAAACCTTTTTGTTTCTCGTTAATGATGTCTGATTTTTCATCTAGCCTTATTTCTAATACTAAAACAACTTCGTCTTTGATTTCTTTCTTAAGCACTGCATTGTTATTTTTCATTTCTTCCTTCCAATTTTTTTGGTTGGCGACAAGGGCCTTGATGTCCTTCTCCAATTTTTTGAATTGGTCTTTTAATTCATCCATGGTCTAGTCCTTGTATGCGGAGGTGTGTATTTGGATGTTATTTTGACTTACATGGAGGCAAATGACACTTAATAGTTTTTTATAACCTTAATTATTTTAATAAATAATTGTTATTATTATTATTATTATTATGAAAATAATAACGATTAATAGAAATATTTTAATAATAAAATTATAATTATAATAATATTATTTAAAATAATAATAATAATAATGATATATATATATATATATATATATATATATATATATATATATTGAATTGTGGATTGCTTGGTTAAGGGATGATGAGATGTGATTGGAGGAACGCGTGCGCGGTGGTAGGATGGCGTCGGTGTGGAAGATGTAGAAGTCGAAGAGCAGTGGGAGCAGTGAAAGATGGATAAAGCAAGATGTCGCATGGGAGTAGAGATGGATGAGTGGAGGTAGTTAGTAGAAGTGGAGCAACGTGACGGCAAGTGTGAGAGGGGAAGGGTGCAGTGACGAGAAGGGAACTACAGAGGCAACATGGAAGAGCATGCAGGCTAGGTAATGGGAAGGAGTTGATGTGATAGGGTATAGATATGGAAGGATAGAGGCGTGTGAGAGGATGAGGGGGGAATATTTAGGGTGTGGAACATCGAGGGAGAAACGATTGGAGAAGTGGCAAAGTTGGAAATGGTGGAGATAGAAGGTAAGGCAATGGAACAAGGAGGAAGCGCAATGGAGTAGGTGGGAATTGGGGTCGGAAAGGGATGAATGGAGGAGGAGAAGGTGGGGAGGGGAGTGTGGAAGGTAGAGGGAGAGCGTGAGAGGAGGTGGAGTAGGGACACAGGAGGGTGGGTGGAGGCGCAGGTGGGGAGGGGAGTGTGGCAGGTAGAGGGAGTTGCAGAATTGAACGAGCGCGAAGGAGTGTGGGAGAGTGAGGGGTGTAAATGCTGGTTAAGGAACAAAGAGTGTAGATGAGAGTGTGTGGGAGTGGGCACACTTTATGAGAAAATGATAGGGTTTGAGGGAGCCGAATCCGAGCTTAGTGAAGGAGGAGCGAATCCGATTTGATACCAATGTCACATTGTATTTGATGTATTAGAAAAGAGAAGCATATCCAACTTCCATGTTGAAGAAATAAATGTATGAATATAATAATTGATGGATGATAAAATACAATGATGAGCCTGCTTTAAATATAGCTAGGCACAACTATTTGAAGAGTCGCAACTCTTGCTTCTTATGTTTAGTAAGTATCTATTATTATTGATAATTATTTTATTCATAACAGGTTCGACCACTTGAATCTTGTCACTCTCTAAGGGAAGAGTGGGACTGACTGAATATTGCATTGATTAGACCACTGCAATATTAATAGTCTCCAAGGGAAGTGTTAACCCAAAAAATATCTCACTCAGCTCTACATGTCCTACACCACCCAAAGACACCCATGCACGACCCTCATTTCACCCCATTGGACCCCCACACCCTAAAAAAGGCTTAAGAATGAGCAAAAGGGCTTAAAAACCCCAAAAAAGAGCCTAAATAGTTCTCCTAGGGGCTAAAGCCTCCAAAAAGGGGCTAAAACCCCTCAAAGGAGCTAAAAACCCCAAAAGGAGCTAAGGATAGGGCGAAAGGGGGTAAAGTTCCAACCAGGGGCTTAAAACCCTAAAAAGCCCCAAAAAAGCTATAAATAGAGGGGTACGGGTCACTCTCAAAACACTTCTCCCTTGCATACTGTTATGCTGCCTGAGTGGATGCCTTGAGACCCTTTGTCTCTCAAGCCACCCACACTCCCTCTCCTCCATCTTCCATTGAGCCATAGCTCCCCCATCCAAGAGAGGTGCTTCTCCAAGCTAGGGCATGGTGGCCCATTCCATCAAGAGAAGGTATACCAGTGTTCTTTTCTGTATTTGCTTTAGTAGTTTATTTGCTTTCTAATCCATGGTTTATTTGCAGGTTTGTTGCCTAACTTGTTTTGCAGGCATTTTGTTTTCTAACATGTTGCTTGTAGGTAGCTAGAGATAAACCTTAACAATATTTGCAGAGGGGTTTCCAGCCATTCCATTTCTTTTCTGTCCTTTGCTTTCTTTCAGTTCCGTTTTTATTTGCATTTACCACCAGGAACCTATCATTTCGTCTTATAAATGGAAGGTAGCCATTCCTGCCCTATAGCAAGGGAGAAATCCCTGCTACAGAACTGGCGACCATACTAGGTCAATCCCATAGGATCCCTGGGTTTGTTTTTCAAAATTTCAAGTTTTAGTTTAGTTTTTTGTTAACCTAGTTTAAATTTCTGTTAAATCTAGTTTAGATCTTTGTTTTTCTGCATTTTAGTTCAAAGTTGAGCCTCCACAAGGAAAATCCGAGTCAATTTGGCCACAGCACAGGTTACTGTCGGCCGGATCTGACTCAGGATAAAAAAAACTCACCTTCCAGACCAGGTCGCACTTATCGGGCCTAAACAAGGGACCAAGTCGCTCATTTGGGCCTCACAGGTGTGACCAGGTTGTCCTTTTACCCCCGAAAGGTGTGGACCCCTTCCAAAAGATAGCCCGCTTCTGTCTGCAAAATCTAAGCAACCCCCTTGCTTGTTTCTGGAAAAAATTGGTGACCCCCTCGCCACATTTGACCCGAAACGTGCAATCTGTCACTCAGAATTGGGTTTTTAAAATTAAGGACTATCAATGCGGCTCATCCGCCTCTGTCCATCTGAATTGTTTCATTTCTGTTTCTGTTTATGTTAATGACAATTTCATGTACAGAACAAAGTGTAAATTAAAAATTTTTAATGGGTTAATGAATTTAGGTTGACTAAAACTCATTTAAAATCAACAATCTTGCTTACCCTTCCTCCTCTACCTAGTCATCACCCTTCAGGGTATTCTGGGATAAGACGAAGGGCATAGCTCATATAGTAATAGGAAATTCACCCAATATTGTTCAAAACCACTAAAAACAGGTGACTTGGAAGGTAGAGGGGGTAGAGAAGAAGGGCTTCTCATGGCGCTAAGCATCCTCCCTGTTGACCAAGCTTTCATCCGGGAGTTGACCTGTGGATATATGGATGGGCTTAGTCCCATTGTGTTGAGAGCCCAACACCTTCTCCTGGTTGAAGAAGAATATAGGTGTAAGGTAGTCACCTAGTCAGGCTATCACAATTTAAGATAAAAAACTGGTATATGTCTACAAAATTTATATTTATTTACTACTTCCATCCATAATGACATGAACTCTGTGGAATATTCATAAACCATTTGCAGGCACCAGATAACAGAAAAACAAAAATACATACACACCATACCATGTAAATCAACCCAACTCAGTTCATGATGCTGAGAGAGCCACTAAAATTTACAAATTTACACTAAGTTAAAAATCTGCAGTCTTTGAGGACATAAGTCCCTGACTGCCTCAACTGTGGGAAGTACTTGGGCTAAGCCCAGAAACTCATTGTGAGGAGTACCACAGGAACCCCAAAGTAGCTGGCCGTTGAGAGGAATTGACAAGTGAAACGGGCAACGAATCCCACCGATTGAGTAGAACACCCGTGAGGAAAAAGCCAAGCGTTGTCTTTTGGCAGTCTTGGTGGCTGAGTGACCACTTACAGCCAATAGGAAGCCATTGAAACCGGGGTCCAAAAATCATTTCCACCAGTTTGATACACAAATTTAACACAATTGATCCCTCACGCCTAAGAGGCGAACCACCGCAATTCGGGTCATTGAACCAACATCGCCGAGACCATTCTCAATGACCTCTCACACCATCAGAAGGCCACACAGAATCTGATTCAGATTTAGACCCATATTGGTCTGAACCAGACCTGCATACTGCACCATCAAGCCCCATGGCTGGTACAAACCTGGATCCATTTTTTAGCATAACAATTACTAGTGGACCCATGTCCACACCACAAACTATCACCAACAACCCTGCAGGAAGCCCCAGCATGGTTATGCAAACTGTGATAAGTCAGCTTCCACCACCCATAGTGACCAACCAAGCTATCCCACCTGCAACACATGGGGGCAATGGCCCTTCCACATACATTTCCCCTCTTGTCACTCAGGGGGGCAGTGGACCTTCCACATACACTGCCCCTCCTGTCACACATGCAAGTAGTGGCCCTTCCACCTACACTGCCCCTCTTTTCATACATGGGGGTAGTGGCCCTTCCACCCACACTGTCCCTCCCACCACACTTGGGGGCACTGGCCCATCCACAATGGTGCCACAAGTACCCCCAACACTGCAGATGCATTATGCACCTGCAAACCCCAACACCATGGCCATCCCATCTCACATCAACCTGGGGTCAAACCTCCCTTTCATGGCACGTCTCAACTTTCCTGATTTGGCTCAGTTAACAAATGACCCCATCCGCCATCAAACGTTTTGGCCTCCCATGCCAACCAAACTGCCCTCAGATATTCCCAAGTTTGAAGGGAAGGTAGGGGAGTGCCCCCAAAACCACATCATGACATTTCATCTATGGTGCTCATCAAACAACATCGTAAATGATTTGTTCAGGCTAAGACTGTTCCAACGCACCCTCACAGGTGCTGCAACCAAATGGTACATTGAGCTACCACAAGCCAAGTACCCAGATTTCAACTCCTTGGCTTTCATGTTCTTGCAATATTTCCAACTCCCTGTTAGATATGACGAAGGGGTGGAGATCTTGTTATCTTGCTGCCAAAATACTACGACCCATATAACTGACCACATCCATGAGTGGCGGCAACGCCATAGTTTGTGTAAGATCCAACTTGATGAAAAGATATTCCTGGATTGGTTCCTCAAAACCTTGCTCCCACATATAGCAAAGGACGTCACATCCGAACGTCCCCAATCTGAAGAAGAAGCCAGCTTGAAATCCCAACAGTTCGATCTGATTTATGCACAGTCTGGGTACCTTTACATTGTCATTCCAGACGCTCCCCGTGCGGGTATCTCCTATCGTGATGCACCGGGGGCATCCCATGCTGCAAATGGCATCATAGGCTCGGTCTCCCACCAACCACAGTACAGTCCAACACCACTTGCAATACCACCACAACTAAGCAACACTGCTAGTGTTGCCTACCAAAACCAAACTCCGGACTATGCAAGAATGGTGTCCCAGTCTAGAGCCATGACTTCTTATGCACAACCTGCGCCACTGCAGCAGGCTCAGGCCTTGGCTTGTCCAACACAGTAATATGCGGGCAAATGCCCACATTTGTGGCACCACCACCCACCCAAATCTACTATGCACCACCAATGCAAGTGGTTCAAGCCCCTGCCCCTACTCCACCTGCTTTGTTGGGACAGGTGTTTGCACAACAAAACTGTCCCAACCAGCCAACCCCTAATAACCAACAAGGGCAAGCCATAAACAACTGACCCCAGAACCAAGCCAATAATCAACCACAGGGAGGAATTCAACAACCAAATCCTCCTAATAATGTCGCGGTAAACTGGCCAACCCAAAATCCTCCACAACCAAATGCACCAAGACACAACGCCCCATTGCATACAAACTAATCATGCACACTCTATGAGGTCTACGGGCACTACACATTCGAGTGTCCCTTCATGGGTCACGCTAAGTAGGCCATTCGGAACAAGGTTCAACATGCCACCAATGCAATGGACCAAACCCAACCCAACCCAGCATCACAAGGATCTCCTCCTATGGTGCTTCAAAACCCATTACCAGTCCAAGGATTGGTGGAAACCGCACCCCCTCCCCAACCCAATCCCAACACTTCGAGGGAACCTCCCACGGCAGAAAAAGGTGTCCACCACCTGCTAGCTATGACAACTGAAGAGGTCAATCTACAAACTAGACGAAATCAGTACGGAACCAACACCAAACCCGCTGAAACATCAGCGACATCTACGTCTAAAACAATCAATGCACCTCTTCAGTTACCCCCGTTCCCGTTCCCCCCCATACGCCAGGTTTCCAATAATGCCACGGCTAGAGCTGCTGTTAGCTACAACATCGTGGATGATTTGGCCCAAACACCAACCGCCATGTCTACTTTTGAGGTACTCAAAACATGCCCAATGCAACGAAAAGCCTTACTACCCACCCTTGGGGCCGTAGACCCCTCCGACTCCAAGTTGATCATATTCGACACGGAGAATGGAGAACCACGCATGCCATCAATCATTGCCTTTCAAATCCCGGTGTCTATCCGGAATTTGGTTGTGCATTGATGCATAGTGGATGAGGGGGTATCCACGTGCGTTATGTCTACCTTAGTTTGGCAGAAACTTGAATCCCCAATTCTGCAACCATCCTCCACAACTCTGCGGGCTTACGATGGCCATCCCACTAAAGCCAAAGGAATCCTCCCCCACGTCCCCATCACATTAGTTGGGAAGACAATTCTGATTGACATAGAGGTTGTCAACGCTCAATTGGACTATAACCTTCTCCTCGAAAGAAGTTATATGTACGCCATGAGAGAAATCGCATCAACTGTCTTCTGTCTCATGATGTTCCCCCATGAAGGGAAAATCGTGACGGTTGATCAACTGACTTATAACGATCCTCAAGGGCTAACAGCACCCACCAATGTTATCCCTATGATCAACACCATTGATCCACAAGGGATGACCACACACGCCAATCTTGTCCCTGCAGTCAACACCATGGTTGACAACATACCAGCCTCCCCATTATTGAATGTGGGCCCTGGGTTGTTTGCCGATACCACCATGATGGATCCTTTCCCCTCAATGTCACCACCACCTACACCAAACGAGACTGTGGACTTGTGCATGCTCTCATCCAGCACCGTTGTACCCAAACAACAACCGTAGTCGCAGCCCCAACCGCAACCACAACACCATCCGTAACCGAAACATCAACAGCAGCCGTAACATCATCCATAGCCACAACATTATGCGCAGCCGTAACCACAACCTCATCCCCACATACAACCATCAGGGAGTTATCTGGGCTCCTCTCCAGTCCATATAATCCACTTCCTCTTTCCCCCACCTGGTGTCATGAGCAATCCAGTAATGACCACCCTAAACCTACCCAACCTTACATTGGGAATTCCTGGGTGGTATCTTGATCCACTAGCTCAACCATCAATGCCCCAGGTAGTCTTAACCCCCGTAAAACCTATTACGGTTGAGTCTCACCCTCCACCCGGCCCGAAAAAACCAACCACCACTCCTGCACCTGCACCACCCCACCTAAAAATGGTTAGGGGCAAGAATGCAAAAAGCACCGCTAAACCTCGACATATCCCGCCTTATGCCGTCTATGAAGAACAGGGCCATCCAACTCAAAGCCACCATGAGCTTCCCATAATCCGCACGCATTTGGATGCCATGGATACAACGGAAAATCTCCCTATGGTTGAACTTCCAGGCGAGCCAATAGTAAGAAACAAGTCATTGAGAATGAACCATGCATGCGCCCTTTGTGGATTGCATGGACACTATTCTCACCACTTCCAAGACTTGTCTGAGTTCTGAATGGCTTTAGCCAACCTTCGTCAGCATTCCCTTGCATCGGAGATCACCCTGATCGAAGAAGTCCACCCCCCACCTCCTTCTTTAGACACCATGTCCATTTACATGATGTCCAGTTCTACAGACCCTCTTGTCTCCAGCATCACCGACGGTCCATCAGACCTATCTCTTTCATTGTTTCCCCAGCCACAGTCGTAACCTCAGTTGCAACCTCAACCTCAGTTGCAACCTCAACCTCAGTTACCAGCGAAACAGTGGGGTTCATTCCCACTCAACATGATCCTTTTCCTTTTTCTTTCTCTTTTCCTTTTCCTACCATCCGGTATCATGAGTAAGTTTTCCTTGGCAACCATCAATCTACAGGATTTCACACTGGGAGATCTTGTGTGGTGCCTTGAAACACCTACCCTACCTTTGAGGCCCCAAGATGTGTTGACTCATGTCTAACCAGTTGATATTATGTTACACCTACCTCCAGGTCCATCAAAGACTCCTTTCGTCTCCAGGCCTGCCCCTCTTTCTCCAACAAGGACTGGGAATAAGGCCACCGAAGCCACAACCAATACCATTTACATGATCTCTAGCACCAGTTGCTCTTCCATCTCATTGGCTATAGAAGATCCACCTGATCTATCCCGACACCACTTACGCGATGACAGAGAGATTTGTAAGACCGCCTTCAGTTTTACCCGATTCCCTTTAAACCATAGGGCGGAATAGGTTCTTCCCATAAAAGACCAGATTTTGTCACCCCGCCTTGCCCACGACCTTCGTCTCGACCAGGGGTCATACCTCTTCACTAACTAAGAAGGTCACCTCTTGAAGAAGCCGCGTAACGGGCTCTACCTCAAGAGAGTTTATGCCTAATACCACCATTATCAGTCCCTTATAGTGTATTTTTTTCCTTTTTTTTTTACAACTTGTTTACCACAAATCAAAAACCCCAGTTTAGGGGCAGCACCATTAGCTGCTGGTTCAGAGTCACCCGGAGCTTGTTCGAGACACCTCTCATAGCTCCGGGCTCAAATTTCCATCTCCTTATGAGACCATTGTCTCATGTTTAACAAACTAATTTTGGGACCGCTCCCCAGAAGTTACCTCGATTTGTGAGCCACACCATAGTGATACAAGTGTCTTTGGACCTGTACTTGCATCACACTTGCATACCGCTACTCATGAAGATTCTCGGGCCACCGCCCGTTAAGGAACATCATTTTTATTTTAGCATACAGTCGTCTACTTCGTCCACTGCACCTTATGCGGATCTCCGGACCTTTGTCCAGAAGACGAATTATTTCTTTTGCATGTATTTGGCGTATAACTGCCTCTAGACTTGCACTCACATCACATATAGTCAAGCCCATCCACCACAATTCACACACGACTCTCCTGACCTCTATCCGAGAGACACCTTGGTTTACGTGCCTCTACCACACCAACTTGCGTGCCTCTGCCGCGATCTATCCCATGCATGTATTGGTATGTTTGAGAGCCATCTGCTTCGTCCATACTGCACGGATGACCGTTGGACCACTCTCCACCGTCCCAACATGGGGCACCGCCTATGCCACCGCAATCGGTTGACCATACTAGAGTTTTTTTTAAGCTATTTTCTGGCTCCTAAAAGAATGAAAAGATTGTCGAGCGCAGCTGCTTCCTTTCCCACTCATTAAAGTATAGGAAAGGGCGTCTACATTGTCTCGTTTATCTCCTTTTGCGGACTATGTAGACCATCAAATGAAAAGGACCACCTTGGCATATTCAAGCCAAGACCATTCCCCTCTACATACTTTTATGCTTTCTTGGACAGAGGGGCTGCAATTTACGAAAAATCTCACCATGGGTTGTCGTTAAGCTCTTTTCCATCCTTCTCATCAAGAAAATATTGCCAAGCAAACTTGGTTTCATTCATGCTTGTAAAAGTATCCGAATGACCATCCAATCAGTATAGGTTTAACCTTTTTCAGCTTGATTGGACTACCAACGGTAAATAAGTCTCTCATCCCCTAAAGAATGGGCGAGCTCTCCTATGCATACTTTTATCCTTTTTTGGGTACATGAGACTACCAACGAAAAAGAGCCCCCACTGGAGTCTTCTTCGTTCTTTCAGAATATCTAAAACTGAAAGCACCATCGAGCATTTACTTCCTCGGGCTCGCCAAAGATCCACGAGAACGTACCACAACGGTGTCTATAGACACCACCCCACAGAAAACAGTTTGGAAGCATTCCCACTTTGGGTCACCTTTGTTCAGAGTAGTCTGCAATGTGTCTTCCTTGGATCCCACCAATATCAAAAGTGTCTACCTCCCCCAAGTATTTCCTATCTGCAATGACATTCCTGGTATTACAGCTATGATCCCATTCCCATGAGTCAGTTTCATTTGCTGCCTGGTCTGCCCTACCGTCATACTCTGAACAAAGGAAGTTTGAGTCTACTATACTCCCTCTGCCCCTGTTCAACTCTTCCCCTCCCCCCCCCATTCAGTGCATCAGTCCTTTGATTGTCTAACATCTTTCGGTTATCTCCCTTGTGCTTCTAGTCAAGGAAACACCATTGCCTTGACCTAGGCCAGGTCTCCCTCTGTCGACGACAACACACATATTCTAGAGGATAGACCCAGAGGTCCCTGATGATCTTGGTTTCATTAACCTCATTGATGAGTTCCTTAGACCACTTGAGAGGAGTCCTTAGTACCTCTCGGGATGGTTGTTTCTCACGTGCTCGACTCCAACTACATCATTGCACTGTTGAGATTCGTACAGGGTATTGGTCCATGCAGTATTTGGTCGAAGACCCTAGATGTCACTTGACTCTAGCACATTGATGAGTCTATTCGAGGAACCTAAATAGGTTATGACCCTTATGATTTTCGGGTTGCATTAGAGACAGTGTTCAAAATCCCCAGTAGTGCTTCTATATAGATTTATGATTGATGCAGCATACTTGTACCACAGAGACTTTGACTCTCCATCAGTAAGTCCATACAGCTATGTACCGTCCCAGATCCAACAGGCCATCAGTCATGAAGATATAACATTACATGAGAATTCCATGGGTCCAATATAGCAGTTCTTCAGATTAGTATTATATTCAGCCTCCAATTGAGGCAACCATTATTATATCATCACTTGTATATGATCGACTCTTGTATTATAGAGCATAGATCACATTATTCTTTTGACATTGTTACGAGCATGGGGATGCCTGCCTCGTCCATATACATGTCACACATGATTTGTATCTCACCCATTGATGGGAACCATATTAATACAAAAAACAAAAGCCACCATGCCCCATCCTCAGAAGCACCACCTCTCCGCAGAAAATCCTATGATGTCTGTTGGCCATACGATGAGCTCTTGCCCTCACACATTAGGGGGCAATCTGTTAACCCAAAAAATTGCTCACTTAGCTCTACATGGCCTACACCACCCAAGGACACCCATGCACGACCCTCATTTCACCCCATTGGACCCCCACACCCTCAAAAAGGCTTAAGAATGAGCAAAAGGGCTTAAAAACCCCAAAAAAGAGCCTAAATAGTTCTCCCAAGGGCTAAAGCCTCCAAAAAGGGGCTAAAACCCCTCAAAGGAGCTAAAAAACCCAAAAGGAGCTAAAGATAGGGTGGAAGGGGCTAAAAACCCAAAAAAGGGGTTAAAGCCCCAACCAGGGTCTTAAAACCCTAAAAAGCCCCCCAAAAAGCTATAAATAAAGGGGTGGGGGTCACTCTCAAAACACTTCTCCCTTGCATATTGTTATGTTTCCCAAGTGGATGCCTTGAGAACCTTTGTCTCTCAAGCCACCCACACTCCCTCTCCTCCATCTTCCATTGAGCCATAGCTCCCCCATCCAAGAGAGGTGCTTCTCCAAGCTAGGGCATGGTGGCCCATTCCATCAAGAGAAGGTATACCAGTGTTCTTTTATGTATTTGTTTTAGTAGTTTATTTGCTTTCTAATCCACGGTTTATTTGCAGGTTTGTTTCCTAACTTGTTTTGCAAGTATTTTTTTTCTAACATGTTGTTTGCAGGTAGCTTGAGCTAAACCCTAACAGTGTTTGCAGAGGGGTTTCTAGCCATTCCATTTCTTTTCTGTCCTTTGCTTTCTTTCAATTTCATTTTTATTTGCATTTACCACCAGGAACCTATCCTTCCAGCCTATAGACGAAAGGTAGTCATTCCTTCCCTGTAGCAAGGGAGAAATCCCTGCTACAGGAAGAGTGGGATTGACCGAAGATTGCATCAGTTCGACCACTTAATAAACCAAAGGTTGAATGGACTACTGGGAAACCAGGTAACTCATGAGTAGAATATCCTTGAGATAGGGACCACACTCTTTGTACCTCTAGAATAGTTGGGCACAAATGAGTAAGGTGATATCCCTTTCAAATCTTAAAAGGGAACTTAGGATTGCATCATATTCGTCTAGGTTTCTCAACAATGTGGATACTCCCAGCATTACTTGTATTGGCTTGTATTTTTCCCCTAGCATGACTTACAACAACCAGATTCTTAGTCCTAGCATGAATGCTACAGTTGATTTCTTTCCACCAGCATGATTTGTAGGAGTTGGTTACGTGTCTCCATAATGACTTGCAATGATTGGTTGTTTGCCACCAGCATGACTTGTAGTAGCTAGTCGATTGCCCTAGCATGACATGCAGTGGTTGGTTGTTGGTCTCCAATGTCATTTTTAGAAAATAATGACCTTGCCTTAGCATTACTTGCATTGGATAGGGAATTTCCCCTAGCATGGCTTACATTGACTGGTGGGATGCCCCCTTGTTTTCACATCTTCTTATTCTTCCTCTTTCTATTCCTTTTAGATGGTTGGTTACTTGAACCTAGACTTTCACCACATGAGGTGGAAGGAGGAGTGAAATATTTCATTGGTGAAGAAGAAAAAGGGTTTTTTTTTATCTTAATATTAACGCCTACTTGAGAAGAATTAGGAGCATTTAGGACACTCATTGCGGAAAACAAGCAAACTAGTAGCTCCAAAGTGAATCCAAGAATATTCAAGGTGGTCATCAATGTTGATTGTACAACATTAGAAGTCGTTCTCCGGACTTGTCAGTACTATCAAGTCAGAATTGTGAATCATATAAAGTCTTGTGTATCCTCATATGATTTAGGTGGTGATGTTGTATTATAAAGCTTCTAAGTAATATCAAGCTATGTCTTGTGAGTAATATCAAGCTAAGTTTTATGAGAAATATCAAGACTAGACTTGTGACTAATATCAAGTCAAGTATTCTCATAAAAGGTACCCTATGAGAATGGATCTCCAATTGTGGAGATGATCTTGTGTTGTATCAAGATTGAAGTCTTGTGTTGTATCAAGACTGTGGACCTCCATTTGTTGAGGTGGTTATACTGTGTGATATATTTCTAGTCATGGTCACTAAGTGTTATAAGTATCCTTTAGGGCTTAGCTATCCATAGATTGAATTACTTTAGCATATGACTATATGGTCCGAGGTAATAAATGATCATCGGTATGTATGGAATAATTCTTCTAAGTATGATATGATAAGATGGATAAATAATACACATATGGACCATGCATTAATTATTTAATGATAATGAGATAAAGCATAAAGAAAGAGAATTCGAATTGCACATGAAAATGTTTAAGTGAACTCAAGTTATAAAGCTTTGATTAAATATGAATTCCTCAATCAGTGCCTCAGTCAAATAATCAGTTGAACTATTAATTAATGCAATCAGTTAAGTAAAGAAGAACTCGATGTTCATCAATAAACATGCATCAGTTAACTAAAGAGATCCATGGAAAATTTAATAATATAAATTGTGCATAGACAACACTAAGTGTGAAAGAACCAAAGACATTTAGTTAGTCTCATAAATTTATGGTCGTGGATTTAGTTAAATATTGAGTTCAAGTCATTTCACTTTCAGTTCAAATCAGTTAACATTCAGTTCAATCCAGTTAACATTCAGTTCAATTCAATTCACTTTCAGTTGAAGACAATGAACATTCAATTAAAGCTAATTGAGAAAAGTAAGGGCGCTAATGTTTGCATGGATGGAGTTCTAGTTAGCTCCTCCTTGTGAATGCACTATGTGGTGTTGTCAATTTATTTATTGATCCTCCTATGTGCTACCTTATGCATGCTAGGATTTTGGCTTGTTATTAATATGCTAGGCATATGGCAAGTTCAACACAATCGAATACAGTTGCATATAGTTGTTTTTGCAAGGTTACATTGGATCTCTCTTCTCTACTATTGTGATGATATCTCTTATCAGGAAATATGTTTATGTCTTGTAAACCATTATTTGCAAATATATCTATCATACTCAAATAGTTGTTGGGTTTATCATCCTCTGTGTTCGGAGGGTTTTCCTAGGGTATATATTGTCTCTCATGGTTGATTGATTTATTCGAATGATTTATGGAGCTGATTTATGTGGCTGATTTATTTATGAGATTCATATGTGGTTGATATAAAGATTCATATGTGGTTGATTTATGAAATTCATAAGCGTTGAAATTGTTTCATAAAAGTTTTAAAGTTCAAGCGTCTTCGATTTTCCTCAAACATCAACATGGTATCAAAGCATAGGGCATGAAAGAGATTAGTTTTGTGCAGTAATCTAATCCTACATAGATCTTGAAGCATTGAGTGGTATATTGTAGCCATGACATCAATCTCCATTCGACCGGAAGACCGACTTGAAGGCATATCAAAATTCAACACATGGAAAGAGAGGGGGTTGAATATTCTTGAAGAGCGTGATCTTGATTCATTCGTGACCATTGCGGTAGAGGAGCCTACGACCAACGAAGAGAGAATAAACTTCAAGAAGAATGAATAAAAGTCCAAGCATATAATCTTTGATTTGGTTAAGGACAATCTCATGTCCATGATCGTTCCATTGAACACCACAAGGGAGTGTTCTGATACACACCAATATTTTCAAAAAGATGGCCTCGAGTTAAAAAGAGGGGCACATCCAAAGCAAGGTTGTGTACAATAAAGAAGAGAACATTTTCGTCATGGCAAGAATGAATAAAGGGAGAAATTATTTCACTACAAAGAAGCTCTTCCATTCAAGTGAATAAAGGACTCCAGTTTTCTCCGCAAGGGTGCAGAGATCAAGAGGGAGCCCACACAAATCAATAAAAGATAAGTAATTTTTATTTTGATCGTTATATGTTGTTATAAATCAGATCTAAAGGTTTTCGGAAATGTTTCATGGCTATCATTTAGAGATCTGTATTATTGGACTTTGGAATTGTGTTGAGCATATACATTATTGTTTGTCTTTTATTAGCATATTATCGATCTCATGAGTCCATATTATGTGATATGATATAGGACTGATATAAGACATATGTAGGACTGATATATACTTATATAGGACTGATATAAAGCTGAAAATTTCCTTCATAAGATATGATATAGAGGGATGCATGTTTGCTTCATGAGTTGTGAATATATGACTCCATGATTGGTCATAATATATCAAATAGAGGATTTCATGCTTGCTTCATGAGATATGAATATGGGGCTGCATATTTCCTTCATAAAATATGAATTTTTGAACTGATATAGGACTGATATAGGGCTTCAAAACATCACATAAAATATGAATGGGGTTATGTCAAAACATTGATTTAGTTTATGTACATATTTGTGTGAACCATTTCCAGTATGTTGAATGTTTTCATGTGATTGCATTTCTTGGTTATGTATTGTGATTAATCATTTGAATAATTTTTCTTGTAGGGAAAAACATATTCCCTAACCTACAAGAAGATAATTACATGGAGTCATTCGGATGGTTGATCCTGAAAAAGAGAAAATCGGGAGATTCCTATGTTTCTTAGGAAGGAGTCAGAATAGAAGCCCTAACACTATTCTGAGAGAAGTAAATACTCTTGAAGGTAATTCATTTATCCTAGTTATATTCATATATGTGTTAGACATAGAGGAGTATGAGTCTCTATGATGGAGGACTCAAATTATGATTCTCGCATCCTAGACGTAGAGAGGGAGAAGCTAGATTTGCTAGCTCTTGGAAAACCAATGGATTCGGTTAATTAAACTCTTGTTATGTCGAAACCTTAATGGTGATCATATTCAAAAGGAATCTATATGTAAGAATATTGGATGATTCTTAAGTTTAGAGGTGTAATAGTTATTAGATAATGTTTTTCTTCTGTTGAGGAAAAATATTCAGTAGAGTTCTTGAAAGGATTCAAGAACAATGGATTGTAAATCTATGAACACGCACATAAAGATAAATCTGATTCTTGTTCATATTTGTAGGATATCATAGATGTTAAATATATCTATACAGGTCCCAAGATCAGTGATATTCTTTACAGTTAGTACATAGACACAAAGCATGTGTTGTGTTACCTACTTGGTACAAGAGTATGTGGATTCATACATGTCTCAATTAGTGAATGTAAGTTTCACAGATATATGGATTCTGAATAGTACAGTGATAGAGAAATATCACATCAAATATGTTGCCCAAACAGAGCATATTGTAAAGCAATAAAACTTTACAAATTTCCTAGTTAGTTATATCTTAGATATGGTGTAGAAAGGAGTTGTGTAACTTTTGTACATATCCACGAATGAGCAGAATTGTTAGCATATTTACTAAGATTATGTATAGAACAATATTGGTATAGTATAAAAAGACTCCTATAGTTGAAGAGGGAGTACTGATGTATCTTCACAGACAACAACAGTTAAAAATCCCCAAACTAGTTAGTCATGGTACATGACTGAGGCAGCCATGGGCTGTGATATATTGTGGATAAAATCTACATGAGAAGAAACATGGTCAAAGTCTCGAAGACTATTGGATACTCAAGAAGAGTTATAGTCCATACTATCAGAGAACAGTTAAACCTCTTGGAGAGTTTCAAAATCCATACAGTTGGCTATGTGGCATACTGTGATATGAAATCAATATGAAAGTGATGAGGCCTTGAAGAAAATCACAAAGAATGGAAAGCTCACTAAGAAATTCTTCATATAGTAGAATATTCTTGAAGTCGACAAATGTTGAAGATTGAAATAAAAGATAAGACTTTATTTCTGCATGATATTACACATTAATGTGTTGCATATGATGGATATGAAATCCATAATTTCTAGTTTAGAGAAACTGCATTCTTGATCGAATCCAGATGATGTTACTTTCAATAAGTAGTTGGTTGGTTGCTTAAAGTAACTAGAAGACATGTTGTATTTTTATTCTTGTGGATAAGCATATGTTTGAGTACCTTTGAGGTACATTGGAATAGATTCTTTATTGTATTTTGATACATAGTAGAACTATTATATAGCTTGGGATTAACTATGTGTATTGCAGTCAGTACTACATAAGCTAAATGTATTTTGCGGATAGTACTACCTGCTGAGGGGTAGTGTAGCTTGGGATTCTACCTACTAGGGTGAAAGACTTGAGCCTACAGTTATTAGGTGTTAACTGTAGACCTTATAGTCCACTTAGACTCATATAATCCACTTAGAAAACATTGAATTTAGACTTTATCATATATGATATACTTAAGATACCTCAGTAGTTCCAATAATTTATTGGCATACTCCTACATGGTCATTTGTCTCAATTTAAAATCATGAAACTCTTTAATTTTTTCATCATAATTCCTATCAAGGAGGTACTTTTGCTTGAAGTACTTCTTGATTACTTCCACACAATCTTCCTTTCATTGATATACTTGATTTGTCTAAGGTGATCCCACCATATAGAAGCTCTTGTATTCAAATTAAATATATCTGCCATTGTCGTCATGTTCTCGGAGTAGTCTTGGAATTGTAAATACTTCCTCATCCCAAGAAACCAAGCCTCAACTTCTTGACCAGATTTTACATCATCATCAAAAATGGGAGGTTTGGCCTTTCGAAACTTTTCATGTGAGTTGTTTTCGAAAGGCCTCTTCCTCTTATTCCTATGAGATGAAGAGCATAAATATTCAATGGAGTCTTTAGAGGCATATGACTCACAAGAAGAGAATTCAAGCATATTTTTCCTATCTCTAGAAACTCTTATTGAGCTATGGGACCTCATGTTAAAATGCCTCCTTGAGCTACTCCCACTCTTTTTCTCATTTATTGAGTGTTTCCCATGGTGAATCTTCTTATAAAAGTATATTAATATTTGGAGCATGGTTGCATTCAGTTGGTTCTGTTATTCTTGAGCTCTGATCAACCTCTCATTATCTGCTTTGCACCTTTGTAGTTCCACTCTTAGGCCTTTCATGGTTTCCACAATATCTGAGGGATTTACTTGTTTTATTCGGCCATTAGATTATGTATCTACATTCTCAACATGTATATTTGTCCCATGCCATCTATTTCAATTGAATAAGGATCTTGTGCATCATTCATGATGATGGTTCTCTTAGCCCAACCAAGACCAAGGATTTTCAAATTCCAATATATTGAAGTTGGACCCTTAATTTTCCTTGATATGATATTGCATCTGCAAAATCGCTCATATAAACACACTTTTAGCTTCATTATATTCTTAGAAAATCATGAAATAAATTTACATGCATTTTACGAACTACTCATATTGACATTTTTTGTCAAATTATGGCTACAGACACTTTTCTGATCAAATTTTAGAAACATATGAATCACCCCTTCATAATAGGATGGTGCACATATGTTTTACTATAATATTTTTAATTACTATAAGTATGCCATTTTTAATTTCTGGGCAAAAAGTTATAGCCTTTCAAAATTGTCAATTTTGTATATTTATGCACTTTTCCTATAGGTCCATTTGGCTTCAAAGACCAACTTCAGACACCTGTAGAAGAAAATCTAGGGACAACCATATTTTTTTCTATTGGTGCCCATAATAATCATAGAAAGGATTACTGAACAACTTTCAAATCTCTAATTTGATGCTCTAGCCACTTTTTATATTTTTTTAGAATTGACTACTTTTAACTTTTGCATCTTTTCTAGACTTGGAATTTTTAGCAAAACTAGCTATCTCACAAACTAAACACTTTTAGAAAAACTTCTTGTTAATTTTGATGAATAGTTAAAATATCAATTTCATAAAAAAATTTGTCTCGACATCTATGATCACTTTTACCTCCTCCAAGTTTTCCAAAATCCCCCAAAAGTGCCTTGGGATAGTGGATTTTGGTCTTCTTTTGCACCTAGACTTCAAACCTTTTGGAATTTGGTTATGGGCCACTAGATTTATCTGTGTTCATAGAACATAAATGTACCATAACAATTTTGTCCCCAATATGCCCCCATCAGGTCACTGAGTACTGATCTTTAAAAATCACTATTTCAAAATTTCCATAAAACTAGAGTAGAATGGGTCCATGACCCTCACTAGCAATTTTGTAATATTATTTAATGGAATAAAAATGCCTCGGATCTCATTGAATTCCAAGATAAACTGCTCATGTTATGGGCTAAACAAGTTTTTGGATCCATACTTTTTATAGCTTTTTCGTACTACACATCGCAGGATGTTGACATGAGGTGAAACATAGATTCCAATATGGCATCAAGTCCCAAGTGTTATCACTTAGTGCTACCATGTCATATTCTTCAACCCTTGCCATGTTGTATACCATCATCTCAAGCTTCCCATGTCATTGTGACATGTTTAAACTTCATGATCAATCTCCACCATTGATATTGATTTTCGATCAAATCTCAACCATTCCCACACGTAACCATCAAGATAAGGTATGTTTACTTATTGTTGAGTGAATGGTTAAGATTGAGAAATCAAACATGCATGATCAAATCACATCCATTCATACAAGTACCCCTCGATATAAGGTACGATCATATTTTCACACGCTAATTATCACAATCACATCACCCAAACATGCACGATGAATCTGAACCATCTGTGCGCATATACCCTTGGATAACCCTCGATTTTGTCCCTTGACGTAAATGATCACGATCGCACCACCCAAGAATGATCGATGAATTTGATCCATCTACACGCATATATTCTTGACCAAAGTATGATCACCTTCGATTTCTCAAATGGGAGAGATTTAACAATGGACATTGCTCGGGTCAATCTGTGCCATTCATGGTAGACCACGATTTTCCTATATCCAACTAGGTTTCAATAAGTCACCAACCATGCCACATGTGCATCTTGTTCAATGTGGATGGTCCATGTCACACCCCTTGTCAACATGGGTCCTCCACATCACACTTTCGCCCATGTGGCATGAGGCACCATCTTAAATTTTCCTAAAGTTTCTTTTTTCATAGTTATGTAAATTTTTAATTCTACCATACGTGGCCACACGAAATTTTACATATGGCCTTTCCTCTATTTTGGAAATTTTCTATCACTTAACAAAACTAGATTTTCTACTGCTAGCTCTTCAAATTTCAAAACTTTTCTCATATATTTTTTACTAATGTACATTTCAGGTTGGTAGAACAAAAGATTCAACTCAAGCTATATTAGAATACCATCTAACAATTAAAACCATCGATTTTCATAGATGCATTTTGTCAAACAATTCATTTACAAACTTTGATTTATGCTTGTAAATGTGAATTCTAGCCCATACAGCCCCGGTGTTGCAACCAAGAGTTCTGATACCACTCTATCACATCCTCCTCCTTCATTACAACCATATGATTTTTTATGCATTTAAATCTTATAAATTTCTCCCCATGGGACATAATACGAATTCATAAATACTAAATGTACGTGAAAATACATAAATGTAAAACACAACAGAAATAAAACTCTATCCACACATACATCATGAATAAATTAACATAATTATCAGAGTAAGAATATAAAATCATTCAACATTCATATACAAGAGAATAATTATCTTTGAACAAAGAAGATCTAAGCAGTTGGTTGTGTAAGAGTGATTTTCCACCCAACCATAGGTATCAGCTACAGATGCCACCCTCAAGCCAAGATATGAGGCCATCAGGGAAAATAAAACACCTACTAGATTTTCTCTCACAACCCACAACCCATTTTCTCTCATGCTTATGGCATACTACCCACCTCTGAGTATTTACAAGGATCTCACTCAGTCATCCCAACTATGGCACTCTTTTCTACTGCCCCACACAACCCATGGAAGGCATTTCCCTTCACTGCTCCATAGTTCCCTCAGTAAATCCAACCCTTATAGTACTTACCATTGTGTGCAGAAAGAGTCCAGCCTCTTGTATATTATTGGAAAACCTCTTGTAACATTAATCCATGGGTTTTCAAGCATTCACAAGCAACAAAACATAACAGGTAAAGGTTCCTATCTTGCCCAACCTCTATGCTCACCTACAACCATCTATTTTATCTAATGTTGACAATTCTCTATTCACAATTTGAGTTCTCAATTAATTTTTAGTCTAGTAATAGTAATGGAAATAGAATAAAGAACAAGATTAAAACTCTATGTAGTGTAAAATATGCATGAGAACGAGTGGCTGACTCCAAAGGAGATGAGAGAATGATAAAAATACATTTGACCTAACTCCTGACCATAGAAAAAATGACTCTTGCAACTGTTATTGAAGTATGTCAATCCCATGCTTCCATAACTACATGAGAATAATTTCCCTATGATGGTATGTCATTCGTGTTATATGGTATTTCATGATGTGTTGTTCTTATGACATCATGTAGTACTTAGCATGTGGCCATTTTCTAATTCATAAGGATTTGATGATGTGAAATGACTATGATAACATGACATAATTGCATACAGTTTTATGTTCCTTTTGACTATAAGGTTGTGTTAATATTATTTCATATGTTGGTTGGTATAGTCCTTGATATTTCATGATGATTATGTGGTTTTATGTTTATGATGATGTTATAACCTTATGATGGCAAGTGGAAAGATGCAGTTGTTTACTATTCATGATGTTATAATGGAAATGATGGTGATGGCATGGGGTAGCATGTTGTTCCTTGATACTAGTGATGATTTTATGTTCTCATAATAGCACGTGGTAGCATGTGGATCCTTAATATTCATGATGATGATGTTATACTCTCATTATGGCATGCGCTAGCACGCAATTCATTAATATTCATGTTGATGATAAATGTTCTCTAATGTTATGATTATAGCTAATGCTTTGATGTCATGATGTGGGGTGGAGCGTGACAAAAAATTCACCCTTGGGCATAGAGGGTCAGTTCATTCAATGATCTCGTGGGAGCCCATAACCACAAAGAATAATTGTTACATGTAACACCTTATGAAATGGGGGAAAAATCAATCATTACATGTATTCCAATGTTTCTTTTCCTTAGTATAATTTTCCATAAGTCCACGGCTTGAGGTATTTTCATCGGGGGGAAAGTATATGGAGGAATTTTGATACAAGTACCTTAAGTTGCAAAGGGAGGAAGTATAGGCTATCTTTTCGATATGTCCAGGGTACAGTAATCTTGATGTTAGGGTTGGTGTAACGGTAACCAGATGCCAATGATTCCCGATGAGGCGTAGATTCCGATTAATTCAAATGAGGCTACATATTTACCAAAATTTTGGAGTGTGTCTAAACCACGAAAACTTATCAGGTGACTTTCGATGCCTACAGTATGATTCGTAAATAGATTACAGTAGAGGACTTGTGCTATGGCGAACAAGACCATCCAAAAAGTTGGGGGTGTTTGGAGGTTGATCGGATGGTATGATTTTGGGTGGGGGTGCATGGAGGAAGTAAACCAATTAAATAACTTGAAATAATGCATGATTGTATGAATAGAATTGATGTATAGTGATATGACTTGAATGATGTATGATTCTGTGATTTGATCACATACTACAAATTTAGTAAGAGTAATCAAACATGTAGTTAAATAGGGCGATATATTTGTGATAGTGTAGGTATGAGAATTACTCGTGATGGCCACATGAGTAACTCTCACCCCACACAATAGAACTAGTTATCTAAGTGATATTGTATGGTGGTTTTGCATACTATGTGATGTTTTGCATATCTTGCATGGAGATAATAAATGGGCTTGCTGCAAATTTGGGACGAAGTTTACCAAAGAGGGGTGTATGTAATGCCCCATAAAATAAATTATAAGTGCAAAACTACTACAATGACAACAATAATATATGAAATATGTGCATAATAAGTAAAGATACATATAATGGGATTAAGTGCAAGGAGGACAAGTAGAGTCATCTATGCAAAGAAACTTTATTATTTTAATAAAAGGTGTTTATTTAAGAAGGGGGAAAGGGGGACTTGGGGGTCCTCCTTTCTCTTGTTCTTCTTATTTTCCTTGGGGGATAGTTGATGGAGGAATGAGGATTTCTTACTAGTGTGAGGAGGTATTTGTTTGGTGTAGTTTTACTAATTGAGGGTCGGGGGATCTCATCCTTTGATCGAGGGGTAGGTTAGATGGTGAGTTATCCCCCACAAATCTTTGTTTGTTGTTTTGTTAGCCTCAGAGATGCTTTCCATTGATGTTGTAGCTAGTGTAGGCCTACTACAAACACTTGTGTAAGTCAATTTTTTCCATGTTTCCATTTCCAAGTTTGTTTCCTTGACTCTCTCCCCCCTTTAGAATACTCCCAGTCTTAGAAGTTATCTATAAATACTTATAGTTTATTTTGTATCATTGGTTCTAGAAGTGGCATTAAAGGAGTAATTGTATTTTAAGTAGTTTTATAAAGGTAGGCATTACACCATGACAATATAAGGTCTCTCCAAAACATGAACAAACAATTATTGAAACATATTTGAATAAGCAAAAGAATCAAAGTAGTCTAATCCAAAATATATCAAATAAAACAACAACAAAATAAGGGAAACCACCATATAGTACATTTTATTCCACTTCATAAGATGCATCCTTATAATAACTCCTTATTGATCCATCAATACATAGGGATGAAACTCTCATGTCATCATCCTTTCCATATACTTCTTACAATTCTCCTTCAATAGTGTAATCTTGTACAAAAATCCCAACAGGTACTCATTCCTTTACATCCTCTTTTATAATATCGTAAATTAGCTACATTTGGTTACATTAAGTTATAGTCTTAGTTAGCAAGTATCCAATGCACAAATAATCCTACATGCGAACCTATACAAATTCTCAAAACTTAACACATAAAACAATATTGGGCACGCAACAAAACTAGGACACAATGAAAACTAGGTGTGTTGAAACTATTTGTGCATATTAATCAAACTCTACACAATAGGGTGTCAATAATCCCTCAACGCTACAATTGTCTCTCCCTCGAGACAATGAAACTTAACCTTGCAAAATAGAAGCTAGGAAAGGAAGCACCTCCCTCATTTGGACAACAAACTTCTTAAAATTATGTATGAGATTGTTGGAGAAAGTTTGAATGGTATTCAAATATTTTTGAAAACTTGTCACTCTCCCTAATGTTTCTTTTCCTTTGACATGTTTGACTTGTTCACACAACTTAAGGGTGTTGGATGCCTTCAAATAAACCTCAAGGAATCTTGTGTGTTTTTGTTTGACATGATCTGGAAAGTGTGTCAATTTAGAAATAAGTTGTTGTTCATATTGCAAAATGGCAATTTGTTTAGTCCAATTCATGACTTCGATCATGACCTCTTTATGTGCACTAATGAGTAAATCCTTAATTTTTGTTTCTCTAAGATTTGGATCTCCCATTGTAGAATTTCAACATCCTTCCATTGAACCTCTAGAACATGCTACAAATAATGCCATATCTTAAAACTAGAATCAACCAAGCCTAATACTTTTCCCACGCCAATCCTCATACACAATGTCACAAACATATCATCAGTCACCTGCAATTGCTTTTCCTTCGTTGTAGAAACCTACTTTAGTCGTTCTTCCAATTGTAAAATTTTCTCTCAAACCATGATACACTTGCTTAACTTGAACTAAATTATCTTAAGCTAAGGCATGGGTAATTTCATTTGAGCAAGATGAAACTTTAAAATACAACTCGTCGATTCCAATAGCCATATTATGCTCTTTTGTCCATCCACTACCTATACATTTTTCATAGTCATGACATGAGTTACCAAGTGATTTACATCATTCATCCAACTCATGTGTCATCTCTCCAATGTAATATGTAATATCAAAGAGGGAACCATAGAAAGATTAAGTTTAGTTGTAGGAAGTTGGTGAGAGTTCTTCCCCGAAGCATCATGTGTGTCTCAATCAAGTAAGTTAATTAGCACCACCCTCTATTGAACTCCTACGCTGTGAAAACTCTTTCTACCTAGACTTGGAGACATAACCATTTATTGCTTGGTCGGTGGCACACTATGTCAATCTGTTATTGATGAATCTTCAAGTTCACCTGCATTTGAACATAATGCTAAAATAGTTTACAACTTCTGATAACGTCGTTTCGAATATTTGTGTAACATCTGTCGTACTACTAAATGGGAATCCAAACTATCAACAATACTATGAATCTTCTTCAATGAGGAAGATTTACCAAAGGAATTGGTTACCTCTTTTTTTCGCTTCTTCAATATTTCTAAATCAAATACTTATGTTTGTTGTTCCAGAAGATCTGTTGATAGGGATTTCAATAACTTCCTCTTGACTAGTTGCTTGCATGTATCTAGGATTTTGGGGCATGGATTGTATATTTGAGGACTGAATTATTCTGGGTTTGTGTAGTGTTTAATTTTCCCTCAAGCAGACCCTATTGTTATTAGGACATTTTTTTACAGTATAAGCACATGGAGGAGTATTGCTAGTTTTCCTCCTTGTTCTTGGATTGCATATCAAACTTGTCTTCTTCTGTAAATCCTTCTCATCCTAATGCTCAGGTTCCTCTTAATATTGTTGTCATGCCTAAGCTTCTCTCTTGCACTACTTCTTCAACTCAGTCAATTGTGATGATACTCAAATTGGATCGATCTTCGATTATGTCTTATTTGTAGTATCTTGTTTATGCTTGGCGAGAGCTTCCTTAACCTAAGAGATCTAAACATTTGGGCCTCGACACAAACAAATGCTTCAATCATTTGGAAATAATAACTAAAATATCATTATCTATGGTATATAAAGATAATATATCATCTATAACCTACATATCTGTGCAGGATTTAATAAACAAGTGATGCATGTCAATTCCAAACACAATAGCATCATTATACATATCAACAAGCTTTTATTGAATATGAAAGGACTCCACAATATTTTGCATCATTTATGAGTGCCAATATCTAAAGAGCAAGGTTTGTCTCCTACTGGCAAAATTGTCCTTTGAAAATTATCCCCTTAGTGTGAAATGGTCTACCCTCTAGGGATTTCCAAAAAGACATGGCTATAAGAAGACTGACCCAACTATACTAAAAAAAATCCCATTCTCCTATGCATTTATGTAATCTACTTGAAACTCATCCTACAAATACAATGCCCATAACATATTTAGTCCAAGCACACATCACTTTATTGCATGAATAACCCCTTCTTGACACATCCTTCCAACATTTTCTCACCAATTTACATGCCAACAACTAAGTTGCAAGCCAAACAACTACATCATTGATAGAAAAAATAATAGCTCCATGCATACCCCGACGGGTACCATACTTCTACTAAATATCTTTCGCAATAACCTCTCGATCCATGATGAGATAGAATCCCTCTCTCCAACTCACAGCAATCCAGATACTATGTGCATCATATTAGTGTTGACAATGTATGGATTGCCCAACCATAAGTATCCTCCAAGCAGTTTGCTTAGTAAAAAGCACACACACCTAGAAATAAATGCACTCCACTCGAAACGAGGAACGTACAATAACACATTATGCATTATTTAAACAAATTATACACCCATGTCTTTAGCAGAACTTACACCATTCCCTCTGGTGAGGTATGGTTTGTGGCATAGTTATCAAAGAAAAAATATTGAAGCTGGGCAGATTGAAATCCACAAACCCCACAATTGAAACCTTCCATCTTGGTGGTTGTTGGATATTCACATCTTCATGAACCTCAAAAATCGACATAATTAATTTCTTATGTGATTTCTACTTTGAATGAGTTGGAAGCTTTGAATTGATGCCATTTAAATCAAGTGTATACTCTTAACAAACTTTAATGCACCCAACTCATGCAATCAAGAAAATTGCTTGTGGACAATCTCAACTTAAAGATTCTCTCCTACATCTTGTTTTTAAATATATGGTATCATATAACCACCACCAATCCACATCATATCAAAACCCTCCCTTGCAACAACAAAATTTCCATTTTATTGTAACTCACCTACTAACTAGAAACTTTATTTCACTTTGCCACCAACTCTAAATGAACTTTCCATCTCAACACTATCTTCAAAGGAAAACCCCCATTTCATTAAATTTGGACTCATTCCTAGTCTAAATTGGATCTTTAATATGGTTAAGCCACATTTCTATGAGGCTCGATACTATAAAATAATACCCATTTGAGATAACTTCCATCTTATAATACCAAACCTCATGGAAATGTTTCTTAACCTTATTAAAAATTCAATTTAGACTAGGAATTAATCCAAATTTAATGAGATGGGGGTTAAAAGAAACTTAAAGTCAAAGTACCATATCTTCAAATTCAAAACAACTAACCACCTAATGCCTTTATCCCTACTATGGTACAAAATATAATTTTGCATTGGGATTTATTGTGCCCCCTAAGGACCATAGTATGATTTCAAGCGACTTCTATTCACCATCCCATTCATCAATTATCCATCCAAATGAGTCAATTTTACCATGCTTGCTTTTGTTATGTAGGAAATTGTAATATCCCGGATCAGGGATGATCACAAAATCTATGAAATTGTCAACACTAGTGAATTTTACATTGATTTATAACTTTTGCAAGAACTATGTAATCTCATAGACATTTTTGTCAAACACTTTAGAGTCATTCCATTTCCATGACACATCATAATGGAGAGAATCAGAGATAATATTGACACCTTTATTATGTCTAACAAGAGTAAACAGTACAATAACTATGGATGTGATATCAGCTACCAAGATGCATTCAACAAGAACTTGAAAAGTGATGCCAACTCGGATGATGAAGCTCCAATGAAGACCCTGAATGGATACTCCCCCTTTTGTCCAGCTAGGGTGGATCAATCACACCACCGAAACTAGACCAGACTGGATGGATGGAGTTTTCCAACCCCAAACGAAAACTCTAGGCTATCCCCTAGACGGTCTCAAGAACAAATCTCCAATTAATCAAGCATGCCTTTTCCATTTGCCTTTGCCTCCTTTTATCCTTGAAAAGTCTCCAATACCATGGATAAATACCATGGGCCAATGAAAACCATGTTCTATTATCTACTTTTTTCCCATACCATAGAAAAATACTATAGAACACCATAAACCATGCACTGGGTAATTATTGCTTCCCCTTAATTGATACACCCCCTTTTGTCCAGCTAGGGTGGATCAATCACACCATCGAAACTAGACCAGACTGGATGGATGGAGTTTTCCAACCCCAAACGAAAACTCTAGGCTAACCCCTAGACGCTCTCAAGAAAAAATCTCCAATTAATTAAGCATGTCATTTCCATTTGCCTCTGCCTCCTTTTATCCTTGAAAAGTCTCCAATACCATGGATAAATACCATGGGTCGATGAAAATCATGTTCTATTATCTACTTTTTTCCCATACCATAGAAAAATACTATAAAACACCAGAAACCATGCACTGGGTAATTATTTCTTCCCCTTAGCCAATAATTATAATTTTTTGAGCTTTAATAATATTACTGGCTAATTTTCCCAATTAAATTATTTTCTCCTTATTTGTCACCATTAATAATTTTCTAAATTCTTTCTAGGTGACCTTGGTCTATTTTCCTTAGGCCAAAATTGGGGACATGACAGTCCTCCCCTCCCAAATATGCTTGTCCTCAAGAAATGAAGAAACCATAGGGAAATACCATCACATCATCAATCTTCCACCATCAACCATGCACTTAATGTGAATACTAAGTACAAATGATACCAGGATCCCAAATGATCCTCAGAAATACAAGGTGCAATATATATTCTCCTATGCAATGCCTAAGAGTCACATGGAAGTCACCATGACACCCTGTAAGAAAAACATAAGTCCATCCAAAAGCATGTAGGAAACCATAACGAACTGCTGCAAAGATGAACCCATGGAGAAGAGAAGAGGTGTGCTTCCTCAAGCCAACCAACCAAAATGTGTTCCCAGTGAGCTTCCCATAATAAAAAATTCTTGGGTTCCACTGCTTGCTCACTCTCCTAGTGTGAAATGTCATCAAGAACAAGTCCCGCAAGTATGGGATTCCAGGGTCCCAACACTTGCGCACCCCATCAATACATAGTGTGAATAGATACAAATTAGAATGTGGGATGCCCAAGTCCAAATGCTTGTGCATCTCTACCATGCACAAGGTCTCCCAAAACAATACATCAAAGTAGGACGGGTAAAATATCCTCCCAATTATTTCAACCAAGAGTGGAATGCCAAGATCCCATAACTGGCGCATTCCATCAATACATAGAGTGGTACAAAATAATACATCATGGGGAGGGGTGCTAGGATCCCAAGTTCTACTATGCATTCTCCCATACATCATAATCACTAATATAGATACATCATAATGAAACATAGTGAAATGATACAAAGATATGCCACTCCCAATGTGGCTAAAGTGATCATCCATCAAAGAGCACTCAAGAAGCTTGCACCTCCAAGCAAGAAAATTACCATGTGTCAAAAGCACACAATCATGAAGATACCAATCAAATATAATCCAATAACATAGGTGAGGATCCCATGTCTCATAATGCTGCAAGAAAGAATAAGATGTATCAATATGCCTCATCATGTGTTCTCTTATCCAAGCAATGGATGAAGAACCTCCATCAATCAAAGAAGGAGCCTCCAAGTGGCTCAAGGAAGTGCATCCATGAGTACAAGTGATACAAAATAATGGATGTAAATGCTTCTCAAAAGGGATTGGTGCACATAAAATAGCATCATCATGCAGGGTAGGAGTCTCATACTCCTCATGTGGCACCAACAGGGAAAAACCCTTCACCCAAACTTTACTAGGATGAATACTGAAAGAAGTAGTAGTGTAGAATGAAGTGTGATGGACCAACTCATCCTCTAAGTCAATAAATGTGAAGCTTCTCCCCAAGGTAGGTTCCATGGGTGTAGGATCATGTGTCTCTTCCAAAAGCGTGAAACTTGCACTAAGAGACAACTCATGTTCTTCTTCATCCATGAAAAGTGTTTGGCATTCAACTTGCTCATCATTTAGCTCTTCAAACACCTGCAAATCAGTTTGAATCTCATGGTCCACCATACCGTGAGGAATCTTCATGCTATCATTCATACAAAAATCAGAAACATAGGTAGGAGACCATAAACTTTTCAACTCTTCAAGAAGTTGCTCATTTTGGACCTTATATTCTTGAAGTACTTCGTGAGCATCCTTCATACAGTCTTGGGTGGAATTCAATTCATGTCTGAGCTTGCAAATTTCCTCATTATCTCTTATGGAGGCTTCATGTAATATTTGAACAAGATCAATCAAATGACTTCTATCAGAAATCAAATACATGATATTACCTTTAGTTTTTGATGTTGCCTTCTGGATCTTCTCTATGAATCCATTGGAAGTTTGTGCCTTCATGGAATCATCTCTCCAATCCAATTGGGACACAAGTGTGTTAGTAACTTAGAGAATGTCTAGGGCCTCTTGAATCTTCTTGTCATTTATCTTGAGTGACCCCTTAAAATGGGAAAGCTCATGAAAAGAGGCCTTCTCTTCCTCCAACATAGGATCAGCCTCATGAAGCACATGTGGTGATGGTGATATTGATCCTAGGACCTCTTCCTCTACTGCAAAATCTTCATCTTCTTCAGACTCGTGTGAAATTGTACTTGCAATAGTCTCATCAAGTGGAATCTCTATGTCACCAACATATAGGAATGGACATTCAACAATAAATGTCTCTCCATGGCACCCATCAGTAGGTACCTCTCCATTATAGCATCCATCAGTAGATGTTATTTGATCCATGTTATTAGTGAGAGATGCCTCTGGTTGATTCTCAATAAAACAAGTGATGGCTTCATTATGCTGATAACCATCATCAGTAAGGATTGTGATCTTATCCTTCCCAGAACTGGTGGTGGTCTCCTCATTTCGCTCCTCCAAACATATATGATTTTCTCTCCAAGGTCTCTTGCAAGAAGGGAATAGACCTTTCTTCACTAACTCCACATCTTCATTCTTGGGCTCACACCCAAACAAAGCATTCACAAAAAATTCGAAAGGAACTTTTGAGGATGACTTCATCATAACACTATATGCTTGATACTATTGGGGCAAGGTCTTGCATGTTTCCCTCCACCATGTTATTTCTTTCAAAGGATCTTTCCTTGGTGGTGTGGTCCCTTTGTCTGCATATTCATTGTTGTACAAGTGGTCACAAGAGTAACCATCGTCATCTTTGAATGTGAACTGGGTAGAGATACAGTAAGAGGGTTCATTGCCATAATACAGCTCAAGGTCATTTTCCTCTATGGCATAGAAAGAATACTCCTCCTCATACTGCTTATACTCTAAATCTGAATAAGACATGGCTTTTACAGCTGGAAAGACTTATAAAAATTACTTGTTTTCCAATCTGCTTTAACTCGCTGAGTTTCAAATCTGATGTAATGTGACTAATATTTGGGCTTGACTGTTACAATAGCCAAGCTTGAAAAGATTGCACTGTAAGGTGACCTTCGATTTGACTGCTTAGGAACTCCTACAGTTGTCAACGATGAATAGACTATCCAACAAGGGAAGGGGAGTCTTCCCAACACGTTGTATGCCCAACATATGATACCCCTAGCAACATTCAAAATCCTCTTCTTTCTACTATAGCGACACCCTCTTTATCCTATAGCTTAAATAGAGAGCGTTGTCTCTTTCTAATGATGAACAAACATCATGTTTGGCTAGTTTTGCAGCTGGTATCTGTAATGTCCCCAAATTCTTCCTGCAGCAACAGATTTATGCTTCTCACACTATCTGGAGTACTGAATTTGTGAGCAAGTAATAGGACTAACACCTTATAACCCTTTTGCAACTCCTGAAGGTTGAGTGGCCTCCAACTTCTTTGACATTGTTAGTGACTTCTAACTGATGACTTTCTTCAAACACTTGGTGTGAATACTACTGTAATGTGCAATTTGCCTTAGCTTGAAGTGTTTTAAGATTTAAATCGGAAATTTTCCACTCCAATCTGTAGCTTGATTGTAGAAGTAAAATGGAGACACCATTCAATACAAGTGCTTCCCCAAAGAATGCAAACGGTGATGTTATTCTTCCTATAGATTCCCACTATCTTGCAGATGGAAAAAGAACTGTAGAATGTCCTTTTTAAGATGAACAATACTTTAGTGAGAGAAAATCTCTATGCTCACGAGTTTAAGAGACAATGTAAACTTGGTTATGAACGAGGTCTTTTCCCAATGAAAGATAACCACAAACTATTTGGTGATTATGGTCAAAGCTGGGCGTCATTCCATAAGCGAAGTAATTCCCTATAAATTCAGTGTGCACACTCTTCATACTACTGAAATAATATTGAATGATGCCAAATATCCTTCGATAGCTGCTATGAACTCTACAATGGATACGGCCTTCTTGTCAAAGGTTTAATTTCTTCTCAAATGATTCATTGGCCTCTAGAGTTCATCCCACAAGGCAGTATTGATCTTCTCCTCAAGGATGATTCAGTTTCTCTTTAGGGTTATGGCCCTATGCCCTGGCTACACGGGTTTCTTTCATGACTTTACCTTCAGTGTTGCCTCCCTCTTTTCTGCTTGCATTCTTGTTGTTGTGGATCTCCTCAAGGCCACAACCTTCTTTCTGTTGTGCGAATCATCTTCATGGCTTCCCTTTCTCCTTTCTCTACACACTAGAAACCACCTCTAGGGCTCATGACCCTTCCTCAAGCTATCGGCGTGACCTGTCCCATTGCACATGGGACCTCCCCACGAATCAGTGGCAAAAAAATCTCATGATTTTCAGTAGTGCAAACATCTTTTAATGGTTGAATTACATGACATACACAGCTGGCCGACAATGATTACCTGCACGGTTTCTGTAGGGACCAATACGTCTTCACTCTAATCCATAGCCCAAAAGAAAAACACAACCCTTTTCAATTTCTTCGTCTTTCCTCACTCTGCGACCTGCTCTCTGCTCACGGAACTCTCCACAACATGTTCACGGCTCAACTTCAGTGCAGCCTTGAGTGAGTTCTGGCCTCCACGACATTTCCCAAAAGGTATCTGCGTCTTCTCCACCAAAGCGACCTCCACAAGATGTGATATAGCCCTCAAACAGTCTCAACCCCTCTTCCTTCCAAGTGGAAATTGACCCTCTAAAAGTGATGATGTATTTAGCCATGAACTCAGTTGTCTCAATAGACTCAAAAGATGACAGTTACAACAACGCAATCACTCTAGCTAACAGATAATAGTGGCCACAAAACAAAAAAATTGTTCTCTCCAATGGCATTCAAACCACAAGGAAATGTCTTTAGTAATGCAGAACTCGGCCCAAGCAAGGAAATCACCCCAAAAAGAAACTATGCGACAAACCAATGAAAAATCGCCACATATGCTCTAAAGGAAACCCTGACTGAATTCCCTCAGGCTGGCAAGATCTCCAGCTCTGATACCATTGTAATATCCCAGATCAGGGATGATCACAAAATCCATGAAATTATCAACATTAATCAATTTTACATTGATTTATAACTTTCACAAGAACTATGTAATCTCATAGACATTTTTGTCAAACACTTTAGAGACATTCCATTTCCATAACACATCATAATGGAGAGAATCACAGATAATATTGGCACCTTTATTATGTCTAACAAGAGTAAACAGTACAATAACTATGGCTGTGATATCAACTACCAAGATACATTCAACAAGAACCTAAAAAGTGATGCCAACTTGGATGATGAAGCTCCAATGAAGACCCTAAATGGATACTCCCCCTTTTGTCCAGCTAGGGTGGATCAGTCACACCACCAAAACTAGACCAGACTGGATGGATGGAGTTTTCCAACCCCAAACGAAAACTCTAGGCTAACCCCTAGACAGTCTCAAGAACAAATCTCCTATTAATCAAGCATGCCTTTTCCATTTGCCTCTGCCTCCTTTTATCCTTGAAAAGTCTCCAATACCATGGATAAATACCATGGGCCATTGAAAACCATGTTNGCTAATTTCCCCAATTAAATTATTTTCTCCTTATTTGTCACCATTAATAATTTTCTAAATTCTTCCTAGGTGACCTTGGTCTATTTTCCTTAGGCCAAATTTGGGGACATGATAGAAATCCAAAAGGAACCCAACCATTGCATTCTAAGTTTACCAAAATCCTTCAAAATTTTGTTGTCATATAATAAAACCCAAGAACCAAGTTCCCATAGCTTATGAAAAATGTGCATGTCATGCCATGCCTTTTGTCATCATTTTTCCATAATCTAACAAAATCCTACGATAAAATTTTGATCTTCTAACTCCACCAAGTCATTCAATCTTTTCTTCAATGAAGCTTGTAGCCAAGCAATTCTCAAACTAGGAACAACAAACTCTAAAGGAATCATCGTCTCCTTACAAGTAGTCACATATCCCCATAATACTATAGTAATGCGGTCATCCCAATCATCATGTTCCACATTACAAACCTTCTCCATGGCATGCTCTGAAATCACATTAAATGCCTCAATTGTTCCATTTCCCTATGGGCGGTATGGTGTGCTCTTCTAGTGATGAATCTTAAACTCTTGGTTGAGTTCTCGAATATAGAATTAATCAAATGTGAACCTTCATCACTCATCAACACCCTTGGGTAGCCAAACATGGTTATAATGTTCTAAAAAATAAAGTGCATAGCAGTTTCTAAAGTTCATTAGTTAATAGGCACTGCCTCTACCTAACACATCAAATACTATCACAATGATAATGTAATGTGCATTAGTCCATCAAGAAGGAAGATTGATCAATCCCATAAAATCAAACACTTGTGTCTTGAATGGCTCTAAGGAAACCACCAAAAAAAACCTATCATGAAGGCTTCTCAATGCGCTAGCATACATCACACATATTGCAATACGCTTGTGTATCCTGAAACGAAGGACATACATGCAGCACCATCCTAGAGGCACGTTTTCTGCATTATGACCACCTGCTACTCATTCATGAGACTCATAAAGAATTGCATCTCGCTCATGTTCCAACAGACATATACACAAAATTCCATCTGCTCTCAACTTATACACATTTCCCTCAATCAATTAGTAGTCAACAACTTTGGTCACCAATTGTCTCATTTTTGCATGAGTATAATCCTCAAGTACTCTCATGAAAGTAAGCAAATCAACTATGATTTAAACTAGTCTAGTATGGCTTCTACTTGAAATAAGAGCATCGAGTAAGTCATCATCAACATTTCCTCCAAATTCTCCTAATTGCAACCTAGACAAGTGATCTAATCAAACATTATGCTTACTTGACTTCACAACAAAATCAAATTCTCAGAATAGAAACAACCAACAACATATTCTTCCTCTCAACATTGGCGTATTCACTAAATACTTCAAGGAAGAATTTAAATGCACTCCCCAACAAATAATGCCAAAATTTGTGTAATTTGTAAATCATAGCAAGGCCTTCCCTCTCCTTTGTGGTGTAGTTTCTTTTTGCATCCAATAATTGATTGCTTGCAAATGAAATAAGGTTATCAACTATTACCTTCAACTAGTTGCGTCAACACTACACCAAGGGAAATCGTTGAAGCATTAACATGAAAATGAAATATTGAGTCCAATCAAAAATATCAAAACCATTGCAGTCACCAAATTCTCATTTAGCACATCAAAACCCTCCTAGCACTCGTGCATCCAAATAACCTCTTTTCTCAACAATTTCTCCAAAGGTGCAATAATCTTTGCATAATTTATGATAAATTGCAAGCAATGCCATGTGTGCCCTAATGTCATGTGGAGTCTTTTCACCAAAGTAGGTGTCATGTTAACAATTATGGCAATCTTTGCTTGATCCACTAGTGATCCCTCCTTGCACACCACATGGCCAACAACGCTCTAAAAGGTGTACAAAAAAAACATTTTGTCAAATTTAACGAAATATATCACTATTGACACCTATCCAACCTCAACCTCAAGACTTGTACATGATCCTTTAGTATACTAAAAACTATCCAATCATCCAGTACACTTATAAATATTTATCAATAAATTCTTTAAATGAACTACCATTATTCTGGAAAAACTGTAGGCACATTCTTCAACCCAAATGGAATGACATTGTAAGCAAATTATCCCCATTCAGTTGTAAAAGTGGTCTTAGTCCTATCCTCCTTTTCAATTATGACTTAGTGGTAGCCGAAAAATCCATTTGTGAAGGAATAATCCTCTCTTCCCCCACGTTTTTCAAAACCTTACATGTAAATGGTGTCGAGAATAAGTCATGAAGACATGCTACATTTAAAATTTTGAGGTCCACACAAATAGGAATATCTCCATTCTTCTTATCTTATATCACCATAGGACTAATCCACTCAAATCCTTCCACTAGGAAAATAATACTTGCACTCAACATTGTGTCCATTTCCCTTTTGACCCCTTCTTTATACTTAGGGTTTAGTCAATAAGACCCCTTCCTTGTGGGTTTAGATCCAAGTTTCAACTACATTTTCATCTCTCCCAACAAAGTTATTATTCCCTTCATTTCATAAAAGCTCTTGGGAAACAAATATTCATATTCATGAAGCAATTCTACAACCTATTTGACAATCTCCCAATCCCAATAGCACCAATAATTGTCATTTTAGGATTTTCCTCAAAACAAATATTATATTTCTTTGTTTTCAATGGTTTTCCATAGCAACACTCATTGTTGCTTGATTCTTTCCCCTTGACTTTTCATGTCTCACCTTTCAATTAATTAAATTTCAAATTCCTTGGATCATCCTCCTTGGCTAAATATTCTTCTTCATACGTTTTTAACAATAAAGAGGCTCATTTAACTTTGCCATTTTCTTGTGATATGTGAATACCACCTTTAGCACATAATCTACAAGTTCTTGTTTAGTTTGAAAAATGAAAAATTTTATCTCCTTCAAGGCCCCAAACTATGCATGGATATATGTTGTGAGTTTGAATGTTGTACAAAATTGTTTACTAATCACCTCCCAATTGCCAATTTGCCTTCTAGTCTCTCCTTGTATGTATCATCTTTTGGTCAAGACGTCTAAAGTATGAACAACCCTATGAGCCCATTCTTCTATTGGAGATTTATTTTCAGCACGCCTCTCTTAATAATACCAAACATGTTCTTCAATATCTTCAGGACCCTTACCTGTTCTCCAACTCCATTTCTTTAGAGGGATAAAACCACAATTTTATACAGCTAGCCACCTACACCAACTCTTTCATATTCTCTTGGTGTGTGTCCCACTAATGCACAAAGGTTCCTTTGACAATTGCATCCATTGTTTGAATCGTCTATTCTTTAGGTATGTGCTCTTCCATCTGCTCAATAAATATATTGGTCAGACCTAGACGGTTCATACAATTTCATTACAATCTAGCACATGTTTTTTCCAAATGGACAAACCTTCGGCTAGACAATTCATATTTTGGAATATGCCATCTGTTATTTTCCCCTTGTGAAGCTATGTGAAAGGAACAAATGCTTCTTCATCTCGGATCTCCGTCAGTTGTTGGGTTTATATAAGCATATCTTTTGTTTGTAATGTTATAAATAATGTCTAAGGTAGTACTTTAATTATCATGATTTGACAAGTTATGTGAATATGCCCCCTTCCACGGGATCTAAAGGATCCACTACTCTTAAATAATATGTTTCAAATTCAGAATTGCATTACTGTTCAATGCCAAATCTATCCCTAACAAGGCATGGTAGAGGTCCTTATGATCCATTATCTAAATAACTTCAAAATTTGTTGTGGTTTTTACTCTCTCAATATCCACTACTACATCTTCAACTCTTCCAACAAAGTAAAATTCGTTACCGGCTAGCTAGCCTAACCGAAGATAGGATAACAAACCAGCTTTGGTCTACCCATCAACTTTCAAGATTTCTTAGGAAGAATGATCACATTAATCCAACATGACATCTTTCATCTCATGTAGTCATCTTGTACTCTCTACCTAGCCTCTTATTTTTCCTCACATGCCTCAAATTCCTTTCAAGAAGAGCAAAGATAGAAGTGTCATCTCCCAACATCCCTATCCACTTAGTTAATATCTCTACCTTTCTTCTAGTTACATTTGAATTACTTAATAACTTAATGTGACATTGAAGGAGGTCACTTGATTTTCAAACTTGTCTCCTTTGTCCTTATTGGTCTGTGACCCTTTATCGCACATCAATACATTCTAAAAATATCTCCATTGCATCATGCAAATGATTCCTAAGCTTAGTTGCATCAAACTTTGGTAGCATTGAATCAACTTTCCTAATCATACTAGCTAGAACTTATTTGCATCCAACCCTATTCTTACTCCACCTCTAGTTTCCACCTGCACATGTGTAGTGTCATGTTGCTCATGTTGGGGTTCCATAACAACCATATTTAATCTTCTCTTCTTTTCCTCCCATTTAGCTACTAATTTTGGATTGTCTTCCATCTAATGGTTTGTGTTGTGGTTGTTGAAATATTGTAACTTCGAAGAATATTCTAAATGTATGTTATTGATGTAACCCAAGGGAGATGTCTTATTCCTCCATCGAGATGTTACTATTGTATTTGGTCATCAAAGACTCATGAGGTATAACCTCCATTGTAAGTCGGGTCAATAGTACCCTCTTGAATATAATATAATATTGGTTTGTGTCTTCCTAGGTGAAGTTGACCCAGTAAGTTTGTTGGGGCCGACTTATTAGCGTAAAAGTCAAGTGACAGAAAGAGTATAAATAGAGGAGTTGTGCTCCTCATTTGAACACACACACTCACTTGTGTATAGCGCATAGGAAAGAGAGAGAGACAGAGAGAGAGATCAGCACAGAGAAGGAGCACCTATTTTGGGGTTTTATCTTACACATCTATATAGAGGAATTTTTGTTGGGTTTTCTTCCCCTTCAGGGTTTCCCAAGATAAATCTGTGTCTTTCTTGTGATTGTGTTTATTTCAGTGATTCTACATATGTTATTGATGGGAAATTGGATTAAACATTAATTATATCTAGCTAAGCATATGAAACCTTAACATGGTATCAGATCTAGCCTAAATATAATAGCTTTCACACGGTGAAACTCTCTCTCCTCTCCCTCCAACAAGAAATTAGGGTTTATGTCAAAATTGGAATTCTGGAAATCTGATTGCATAGAACATTGTGTCTCCCTAGAGCGCATCTATTGAGCACTAGATCGAATTTTTTGAGTGAGTGGATCTTCGGGAAATCCAAACCCTATTTTGGACTTGAACCTGAAAAAACAGAACCAGAAATCTGGAGAAACTGAAATCTCGCAAGCAAGTTTTGAAGGGTGAAGCTTTGGAATCTCCAGAAACCAATTGGACCAACCAATTCGCCTCAATCAAGTGCATCTCCTGGTAAGGTCAGTATTCCATTTTGGAAAATTTCATTTTTTAGTGACCTCCTAGATAAGATGGCGCTAAGCACTAAGCTTGAGGAAAAGCTATAAGGCATAGAAAACTTCTAAGCATGGAAGTATAGGATTGGTCTCATTCTGAAAGAGAATGATCTTGAGAAATATATCAAAGAAGAAGTTGTAGAACCAAAAGAAGATGAAGCTAAGGAAAAGGACCAGAAGGGCCTAATCAAGGCAATGAGGATCATTGTTGATTCTATCAAGGATCACTTGATCCCTCAAGTGTCATCCAAAGAGACACCAAAGCAAATGTATGATGCCCTTTCCAAAATGTATGAAGGAAAGAACATCAATAGGAGGATGAATTTGATATCCCAATTGAAGAGTACCAAGATGAGTAAAGGAGAATCCATTCAAGACTACTTCACAAGGGTCTCTCGGTTCAAGGAGCAACTAGAAGCCATTGGAGACTCCCTTTATGAAAATGAACTAGTTATGACTGCTCTCAATGGTCTCACTAGACCTTGGGATGCATTCATACATACTATGTGTGCCAGAAAAGAAAGTATGAAGGTTGACATTGTATGGGAAGATTGCATCCAAGAGGAAGCTAGAGTAGCTAACAGAGAAGCTCTACTCAAAGTAGATGATCAAGCCCTAGCCACCCATACCAAAAGAGGAAGAAGACAATCAAGCTTCAAGAAGGGACGTCACAAGGAGTATCAACCTCCCAATGGGTTTCAAAAGAAAAGAGAAAACAGTCAGAAGAAATACTACTCCCAATATCAATGCTACAACTGTCACAAGATAGGCCACCTTGCCAAAGTGTTTCCATTAAAGAAGAAGAACACACAAGACATCATGCACATCTAGGTGAAGATGAGGATGAGGAAGAAGAAGAAAGACCTCGAAAGATACAAGCAAAAGAAGAAAATGTATTATTCTCTGCACTCTCTGGGTCTGTAATGCCTTGAGAAGATACATGGATTATTGATAGTGATGCTTCAAATCACATGACGGGACAAAACAAAACTCTGTCTAGACTTGAAGAGAAGAAATCTCCTCAGAAATTATCATTAGGAGATGAATATCAATATCCCATCAAAGGTATTGGTGAAGCAAGCTACAAGCTTGACTCTGGAAATCCCATGAAGATGAAGGAAGTACTATATGTACCAGGTTTGAAGAAGAACTTACTTTCCATCTCAACATTAGATAAGAAAGGATATAGAGTTGGTTTTATAGATGGACAAGTACTCATGTGGACCAAAGGAAAATCAATTGGAGATGCAATTGCCATTATTGAAGAAGGAGGATTATATAAACTCAAAGGACATTCGGAAGCAGCCTTTGTCCATGAGATCACTAGCTTAAGTGAACTATGGCATAGAATGCTTGCTCACATCAACTACAAAGCATTACCCTATGTGAGCAAAGTAGTAACTGGATTACCAGATTTGAACATGGATCATGAAGGAACTTGCAAAGGTTGTCTACTTCTGAAGAAAGAAAGAATATCAAGAATCTATTTTCGAAAGAGTGAAACAAACACTAAAGGTACGTTGGAATTAATTCATTCTGATGTATGTGGTCCAATTCCCTCCACATATTTAAGTGGGTATGAATATTATGTTACATTTATTGATGACTATTAAAGAAAGACATGGATATACTTCTTGAAAACAAAGAATGAAGTATTGGGGAAATTCAAGGAATTCAAAGCCTTGATAGAGAACCATTCAGATAGAAGAATCAAGGCACTCAGAACAGACAATGGTGGAGAATATACTTCAAAATAATTTGAAGCCTTTTGTAGAGAAGATGGAATCAAGAGGGAACTAACCACTCCCTACAATCCCCAACAGAATGGTGTTGCAGAAAGAAAGAATAAGACCATTATGGAAGCAGTGAAGACAATGATCCATGACCAAGATCTTCCTATGCATCTATGGGCTGAAGCAGAAAGAACAGTAGTTTATGTGCAGAATAGATTATCCCATAGTGTCCTTGGATTCAAGACTCCAGAAGAAATGTGCATAGGGAAGAAGCATGAAGTGAGCCATCTCAAGATATTTGGTTGTCCAGTATATGTCCACATTCCAGAAGAAAAGAGAACCAAGTTGGACCCGTCCGGAAAGAAGGGAATATTTGTTGGATACTGTGAAGACTCCAAAGCCTTCAGGATATACATTTCAAAATTCCATCACATATATATTAGTAGGGATGTAACATTTGACAATGAAACAACTCTTAAAAAATCTAGAAAGTGTCAACATGAAGAAGTACATGAAGAAGTACATGAAGAGGATGTCCATCCCAGAAAAGTAGAAGCTGCACCCTCTCCTGAAATAGAAGCATCAAAATATCATGATATGCCAGAACCTCATGAAACCCCTACTATGGACATATTTCAAAAGAGAAAACCTGCTTGGGTAAGAGAAATCATACAAGAAGTAGAAAAGTATGGAGCTCCACAAGACTCCACAAGAACAAGCAATAGATCAAAGTCATTCTCCAGTTATGTGGCCTTAATGTGTGATATTGTAGATCAAGAACCTACCAGTTACGAGGAAGCCATAAAAAAGAAAGAATGGGTAGAAGCAATGACGAAAGAATACCAGTCAATAATGAAGAATAATATTTGGGATATAGTACCCAAACCAGAAAACAAGAGTGTGGTATCTTCCAAGTGGATCTGCAAGATAAAACATCCAGTTGATGGAAGAATTGAAAAATACAAGGCAAGATTTGTGGCCAGAGGATTCTCTCAAAAAGAGGGGATTGATTATGAAGAGACATTTGCTCTAGTAGCAAGGTACATTTCCATTAGAACCATCATGGCACTTGCATCAAGGATGAAGTGGAATATGCACCAAATGGATGTAAAGACAACCTTCCCAAATGGTGCAATTGAGGAAGAACTATACATCGAACAACCACAAGGATTTGAATTCGAAGACAAATGGACTCATGTAAGTAAGTTGAATAACGTTGTGTATGGACCGAAGCAAGCTCCTAGAGCTTGGTATGGAACAATAGATAGCTTCTTGACAAGCTTGGGCTTTACCAAGAGTAAATTCGACCCTAACCTTTACCTGAAGGTTATGGATGATGAACCTGTCATACTATTGTTATATGTGGATGACTTATTCCTCAAAGGAAATGAGAAACAGAATGCAGATTGCAAGAAGAAACTTGATGAATAATTCGAGATGAAAGATCTTGGATTGATGCACTATTTTATCAGCCTAGAGGTGTGGCAAATCCCAGAAGGAATCTTTTTGAACCAGGGAAAGTATGCAATGGAAATCTTAAAAAGATTTGATATGTTGGATTTTAAAGCCATGGCCACACCCATGGATACCAACCTGAAGCTGCTATTGGATGAATCATCGTACTTAGTAGATGTGACTCAGTACAGACAGATTATTGGGTCATTGATGTATCTGAAGAATACCAAGTCAGATATATGCTTTGTTGTGAACACCCTGAGTCAATATCTAGTTAAACCTAGATGTGTTCACCTGATAGTTGCAAAGCATGTGATGAGGTACCTAAAAGGTAATATAGACTTTGGATTATACTATGATAGAGATCATGACTACAAATTGTATGGATATACGGATTCAAATTGGGCAGGAAGTTCCGCAGACAAAAAGAGCACCTCAAGTGGTTGTTATTGTTTGGGATCCACCATGATCTCATGGTTTAGCAAGAAACAGTGTAGTGTTTCTCTCAGCAAGGCTGAAGCAGAGTACATAGCAGCCTATTCTGCTAGTTGTGAAGCGATATGGCTTCGAAAATTGATGTTAGTTCTATTTTACTTGGAGATGGACACCACAGTAATTCTATGTGACAACCAGATTTGTATAAAGATGACAGAGAATCATGTGCTCCATGATAAATGAAAGCACATAGAAATCTGATATTTTTACATAAGGGAGATATAAAACTCTAGTATGTGAGTAGCAATGAGCAAGTTGTTGATGTATTAACCAAACCTCAATCTCGAGTAAAGTTTGAATAATTCCGTGACAAGCTTGTTGTAGTCCAAAAATACTTTCCTCATAGGGAGGAATAGTGATGATGATGATATAGATCTTTCCTCACAGGGAGGAACAACGATGATGATCTAGATATTTCCTCACAAGGAGGAACAATGATGATGATATATATCTTTCCTCATAAGGAGGAACGGTGATGATGATATAGATATTTCCTCGTAGGGAGGAACAATGATGATGATGTTACAAACTTTCCTCGCAAGGAGGAACGATGATGATATGGACCCTACTCGGAAAGGGGGAGCAGATCAATGATATGGACCCTCCTCGAAAAGGGGGAGCAGTTTTATGGTATGGATCCTCCTTGGAAAGGGGTAGTGATGATGATACTATCACTGCAAATAAGATGGTAGTGATGCTTCAATACATAAAAGGCAAAGTGCACCTGTAGATGTTGATGAGGTTCGACATTTACTTGTGGACGAAAGTATCCTCTCTTGAGGATGGTCTTGTAGACAAGAACACTCTACTCTTGAGAGTGGTCCTAGACCTTATCGACTAAGGATGGTCCTGTAGATGATACTCTCTTCTTGAGAGTGATCCTACATTCACTTGTAGGATGGTGTTGTAGACAAGAACACTCTCTTGAGAGTGGTCCTAGTGCTAACAGGATAAGGATGGTCTACGATGAGTCTTGCATTCATTTGCAGAAAATGTGGTCATGCATTCATTTGTAGATGAGATTTGCATTCAGTTGCATATGATGTGGTCCCACACTCATTTGCGGACAAGATCTGCTTTCAGTTGCTGCCGATGTGGTATTGCATTCATTTGCGGACGGTATCTGCATTCAGTTGCAAACAATGTGGTCTTGCATTCATTTGCATACAAGATATGCATTCAGTTGCAGACGATGTGGTCTTGCATTCATTTGTGAATGAGATCTACATTCAGTTGACGACGATGTGGTCTTGCATTCATTTGCGGATGAGATCTACATTCATCTATAGGCGATGTGGTCCTGCATTCATTTGTGGACAAGATCTACATTCATTTGTAGACGATGTGGTCCTGCATTCATTTGTAGATGAGATCTACATTCATTTGTAGACAATATGGTCCTGCATTCATTTACAAATGATCCAGCTGGTTGATGATATGGACCCTCCTTGTTAAGGGGGAGTAGGCTGATGAGGATTGCATCATCCTAGGACTTGTGTCCAAAAGTGATAGGGATTTATCATCCCACAAAAATATCATGTGTGTTGTAGGTAATGATGTTTCTAACGATCTTATTGATTAACAAATCAAGCACAAATGTAGACGATGAAATTATTAATCGAAGGATCAAGTGATCGAGTGCTGTAAAGGATCGAGAGATCGAGTACTGCAGAGGATCGAGTGATCGAGTACTGCAAAGGATCAAGTGATCGAAGTACTACAAGAAGATGAATATCAAAGTGTTGTTGTAAAGGATGGAGTGATCGAGTGCTACAAGAATATGAAGATCAAAGTATTGTTGCAAAGGATCAAGTGATTAAATATTGCAGAAGATGAAAACTCGGTGTTGTAGAAGATGATGTTGTAGTACTGAAGATATTGAAGATGTTCCAGTAACAAGTCTAGTTACTGATGATTGTTAAAAAATTCCTATGATGTATAGATGTATTACCTTGATACTATTGAAGATGCTCTGTCTCCTGCTCCTATAGTTGTTGATGTTGTTGTCAGTAGAATACCCTTATCGTTAAGGGGGAGTGTTGAAATATTGTAACTTTGAAGAATATTCTAAATATATTTTACTGATATAACCCAAGGGAGATGTCTTATTCCTCCATCAAGATGTTACTATTGTATTTGGTCATCAAAGAGTCATGAGGTATAACCTCCATTTTAAGTTGGGTCAATGGTACCCTCTTGAATATAATATAATATTGTTTTGTGTCTTCCTAGGTGAATTTGGCCCAATAAGTTTGTTGGGGACAACTTGTTAGGGAAAAAGTCAAGTGACAGAAAGAGTATGAATAGAGGATTTGTGTTCCTCATTTGAACACACACACTCACTTGTGTGTAGCGCATAGGAGAGAGAAAGAGAGACAGATCAACAAGGAGAACTAGCACCTATTTTGAGGTTATATCTTATACATCTATATAGAGGAAGTTTTGTTGGGTTTTCTTCCCCTTGAGGGTTTCCCAAGATAAATTTGTGTCTATCTTATGATTGTGTTTCTTTCAGTGATTATGCATATGCTATTGATGTGAAATTGGATTAAACACTAATGATATCTAGCTAAGCATATGAAATCTTAACACTACTGGTATCCATACAACGCATAGGGTTTAGTACAGTACCACACAATATGTCATGTTTCCCCACGATTAAAGCAAATTGTATTTTTTCCACCCCTAAATCCATCTCATTCTCTACCTCTAAAACCTCTTCGTCCTCTTCCACTGTTTCTTATATTCCCTATATTCGATATGCAACAGCTTGTTCGTTTCTCCATCAATTCCAAGGCTCTACAATCATTAACATCATGGCCCATGGGCTTACAAAATCACAAAAGGGTATATTGATGGAAGTGTGATACTTCTGCAGTGTAAGGAAATAGGATTGCTCATGGCCCTAAATTCTTCAAACCTCGTGCCAATCAGATTTTTCTCCGACATAAAATAAATTTGGTTCACCTATCACAGTGTAGTTTCCAAGTATCAGACACTCATTCCTATGGTTTCCCTATGTTTTGCATAAACTACACCATATTTGTTTGCACGTTGCCTTTCCCTTAGCCATCTCTTGTAATTGGTCAGTCAAGGTTGCAAACTTCTCTAAACCTACACCGACCTATTAGATAACCCACCACTAACTGACGTAGATTCCATATGCATTGCAATCTCTAGCATGTTTACTTGACGACTGACATTTTGTTGAGTGAGAGGAATTTGAAGGTGGGGGAGTATACCAACAATAAACCACTCCCTATGTTGTACATATAGTAATCAAAAACTTGATTTACCCAATAAATCCTTGAACCTTTGGCCATAGTCCCAAACGGATTTTCCAGTTGTTTGATTACTCTCTTTCAATTTGGTTACGCACTACTGCTCAAATTTAGGTTTTTGGAACTCCTTTATTAAATCTTCCTTTATCTCAGTTGAAGTCTCGGTCTATCCCAGGGGTCCGGTAGTTTTATACATCACGTACCACTATAAGGCTCTATCCCTAAACATGATCTCCAATTGTGTTATCTTCATTGCATCATCTGTAATATTTTCACTTTTCAAAACACTTCACAGGTAAATAGTTGTTGCTAAGAAGCATCCCTTATAATCCCATGAAACAATGAAAGTATAATACTTTCATCACTTCTTGGTAATCCTACCATATTCTAGTTAAATTTATCACTATTATATTACTTCTAGTTGCTCCTTCTTCTATTCTTTGTTATATTATCTCCCAAACTTCGGTGTCTGCTAAACTTTCTTCTTCTTCTTCTAAAGGGGACATGATATGTCATTTGAAAAAGGGATTACAACAGTGTACTTTCACAAATCCTTCATTGGTGGACCCAAGAGATCCTTTTATCCTCATGTGCACAAACAAACTTACAACCACTAAAGTATCTTCACTTGCACCTAGATCATCCTTAGCATAACTAGGAACATATATGTCGCCTTCATCACCTTTTTCATCTTCTTCCAATTTATTTTCATCACACACGCTTCATTAGGATTTGACACCATTTATCGTTATCCTATCATCAACATTTTTGGTGTGCTCTTCAAACACCCTCTCCTATACACCTCACATCTTTGGCAACCTTTCTTCTTCTTCTACACTTTCTCCAAATGCCTCCTCTTCAATGCACTTTTCCTACACCCCCTCATCTCTACTACCACTTACCCTAAAACAACTACCTACTATGTATTCTCCCTTATTTCTATCCATTTGGATCTTCCACGCCACTTCTTGCTTGGCATTTCTTCACTTATATCTTTCTACTCTTTTTCTCTTCTACTCCCCTAGATCCATCTTCTTTTACACAATCAATCTCATTCCCCTTCTTTCCTCCCCAATCCCCACATTGCAAGAAATTATGCATCCATAGTGGAAAGTGCCATCTACATCACCTCCTTCTCTATAAATAGCATCTTAATCCACAAAATAATTTTTTCTAATAATCTTCCTCTTGCTTTGACTTCAAAGTCCCTTTAAGCTATGTTGAAGGACAACCTGCAAGCAATGGAAAACTTCACAAAAATCCCCTCTTTAAACTTTTCAAACCTAAAATCAATCACCCCCATCCACTTATTATCCATATTTTTCAATCTAGCAATCATTTCCTAATCCCAAACAATAGGCTCTCTGGAACAGTGTAGGGTATTAACCTCTAGTTGTCTCTTTATCCACTCATATAATATACAAGCAAACTCAGCAAGAAGATTGTGTGTTCATTAGAATAAATGTATATATATTTCCACCATTTGAGGTTAACCTACAAATGCCTTATTTCTCGTTGTGCAAACTCAATTCTTTCTTTGTAATCCAATTTTGAATCCCCTGTCTCAAAGGTTTCCAAGACATCACCTTGCTTCTCCCTGATAAAAAAATGTTCTATCTCGACATTAGAATCAATTGTTGGCACTAAATTAATACCCTAGGTTCGACGTGACTTCCAACCACAATCTACAAATATTGTCATTTTCAATATCTCGTGATAAGATAAGGTCTCACCTAAGATATTAACAAACAATTATTGAAACAAGTTTGAATAAGCAAAAGAAACACAATAGTCTAATCTAACATTCATCAAATAAAACATTTCATAAACAAACCAACAACAATATAAGGGGGAAACACCATATAATTAATTATATTCTAGTTCATAAGATACATCCATACAATAACCCCTTATTAGTTCATCAATACACAGGACGCAAACCCTCATATCATCAACATCCATATACTTATTACAATTCTAATTCAACAGTCTAATTGTTTACAAAGATCCCAACAGGAACTTGTTCCATACATTCTCTTTCATACTGCTATAAATTAGTTACATTCAATTACACTCAGTTATAGTCTTAGTTGGTCGAGTATCCAATGTACAAACAATCCCACATGCAAACCTATACATATTCTGGAAACTTGGTTCATAGAACAATATTGGGTATGCAACAAAATTAGGGCACATAGTGAAAACTAGGCATGTAGGAATCAAAACCTACAAAATATAGAACCAACAAGTTTCATCTCAAAACCCTAATCGCAATTCTCCAAGGGATGATACCCTAACCCCAAACTTCAAGATACTCCAAGAAGATTAAGAAACCCTAGAGAGAGAGAGAGACCTAGTACAAATGAAGATTTGAGAGAGAATATGACTAGTGCACTCCACTTGATCACATCCCTACCATGAGTGATAAGCATAATGAGCTATGGTGAATTATGAATGATCATCTCCAATGTCTTCTTCTTCACAAGATTAAACCCTAGTCACACAAGCAATCTCCAACAAAGGCATCCTCCTCCCATGTATAACTTCTTCTAGAATTTCCTCATGAACCCTAGCAAATCACTCCAAGAAAACAAGTACAAAGAGAAGAGTATGATGATCATGATGGAAAAGCTCTTTCCTTCCTCTATATATATGAGAGGTAAGGGAAGCCAACAATACAATGTGTGTTGATGTAATTGTAACTTCGGAATGTATTCACTTGTATTTCTCATGTATTGTACCACGATGTTTATTCCGGGATGTGTTTGTAATGTAATTGAGTCATGTCATGCCCCGATGTTCCGATCGGGAGTTTCTATAATGTAATCAAGTCATGTCAAGTCAATGTGGGTAACCCTCCTATTGTTCAAGGGTTAAAGTCCCCGCATTTTCGGGGCACTAAGGTTGTTAGACTCACCTAGTGAAGTCGGCCCTAGTAGGGTTTAGTCAAGTCAGGAATTAGTATAAATAGAGAGCTAGCCTCTCTGTTTATCACACACTCACTCACACTCAGTTGTAGTGCATAGCTGAGGAATAAGAAGACACTAGGTCTAGGAAGAAAGAAGGTTATTGCTGTCGAGAGATCATCTTCCTGTTTTAGGTTTTACTTTTGGTGTTGATTCGATCTCTTAGGAAGTTGCGGGGTTTTCTCCATTTATGGTTTCCCCGAGGAAAAACCATGTGTTCATTGTCTCTTGTGTTTGATTACTGTGCTTGTTAATATCTCAGTTAAAGATCCTAATATAATGCTAACTTAATGTTAAAATTTTAACATGGTATCAGAGCTAACCTAAGAAGAAGACACTATGCAACAACGGGAACTAGGGCTTCCTACTTTGTGGATCTCTCTCCATAGATTTTCAGCAAAAGAAAGTTGGAATAACTCTCCTCCCTAGGGTGCATCTTTCTGTCGAAGCAAAATCCAATTCTGAGGTTTTTTAGTTTTGGACCCGACACTACTGCCGAAAATTAGGGATTTTCACAAAAGTGGAATTTTTCAGTGAGCCCAGGCCTGAATTGATCTCCTCCAAAAAATCGAAGTTTAGATATCAAGATCAAAGCATTTGGTTTGACAGAACTCCGAAAAAGCAAAACCCTAATCTGCTCCTAAACCAGCACAGCATAATTTCAGCTCCAAATCCAAATTCGACATCTTGACCTGGTAAGTTCTAAATCTTTTGTATTTCCATTTGAGGTTCTCACTTAAGATGTCTCATCATACCAAGCTTGATGAAAATATTGAGGGAGCTGATAACTTTTGAGCTTGGAAGTATAGGATATCCCTGGTTCTGGAAGGAAATGAGTTGGACTCCTATATCCATGAGGAGGTTCCAGTTCTAGAGGGAGATGAGGCTAAGGCCTTACATAATAAGAAGTTGATTATGGCAAAGAGGTTTATTGTTGATTCAATCAAGGATCATCTCATACCACAGGTGTCCTCCCTCAAGACACCTAAAGCTATGTTTGATGCCCTAACCAAATTGTTTGAAGGGAAGAACATCAATTAAAAGATGACTCTAAGGAACCAGTTGAAGAATGTAAAGATCCACAATGAGGAGACCATCCAGTCATACTTCACAAGGGTCTCCCAGATCAAAGAATAGCTGGAAGCAGTAGATGAAGAAGTGGAGAATGCAGAAATTGTGATGACAACCTTGAATGGTCTCCCTAGGTCATGGGATTCTTTCATCCAAGGAATCTGTGCTAGGAAGAAATTAGTCGAGTTCAGTAGACTGTGGGAAGAATGTTCTCAAGAAGAAGCTCGAATAGCAGCTCAAGAAGAAAACATGGGAAGTGAAGATCAAACTCTCATAGTACACTCCAAGAAAGGAAGAAGGGAAAATCATCATCACCAAGGTAAGCATTCTCATCAGAAAAATCCATCCAAACTCAGATGTTATACATGCGATGAAATAGGACACTTTGCTAGAAATTGTCCCATGAATAAGAATGGATCCAAGAAGAAGAAGAACTCCAAAATAAGACATCATGCTCACACTGTTGAGGATGATGATCCTCCCAGGAAGAAAGTAAAACAAGAAAGTGAAGACTCTTCAAGTGAAGAAGAATATGTTCTGATCTCCACTCTCATGGGAACTGTCACTCATGGAAGCAAAGATTGGCTTATTGACAGTGGGGCTTCCAAACACATGACAGGTTTCAAGGAATCTTTTGAGAAACTATCGGAACATAATTCACCCCATAAGGTGAAACTCGAAGATGACTACCAGTATCCAATAAAAGGTAGTGGTGAATCCTCCTACAAGCTAGACTTTGGAAAGTCTATGAAAATGAAGGATGTCTTGTTTGTACCAGGACTAAAGAAGAATCTTCTCTCCATATCAGCACTAGATGCAAAAGGCATGAGGGTTGCATTTGTAGATGGCCAAGTCCTCATGTGGTCAAGAGGAAAGACTATTGACGATGCAATAGTAATTGGAGAACAAGAAGAAGGATTATACAAATTGAAGGGCCATCCAGAACAAGCTTTGGTCCATGATACAGAAGAGCCAAATGAACTTTGGCACAGAAGGCTTGCACATGTTCACTACATAGCACTACCACTTGCAAGCAAAGTTGTTGAAGGTCTTCCAAAAATTCAAGAAAAACATGATGGAGTTTGCAAAGGATGTGCGAAAGGAAAGAATACAAATAAGACATTTCCAAGTAGCGAGAGCAAGGCAAAAGGAATCTTAGAAATCATCCACTCTGATGTATGCGGACCAATGTCATCAAGTTCACTAAACGGGTATGTATACTATGTTTCTTTTATTGATGACTTTTCTAGGAAGACATGGATCTACTTCATGAAGAACAAAGATGAAGTTTTTAGCAAGTTCAAGGAATTCAAAGCCTTGATCGAGAACCACACAGAAAATAAGATCAAGACCTTTCGATTAGATAATGGTGGAGAATTCACATCAAATGAATTCAAAGACTTATGCAAAGAATCAAGGATTAAGAGGGATTTATCCACTCCATATAATCCACAACAGAATGGGGTTGTAGAAAGGAAGAATAGAACTATCATGGAAGCTGCAAGAGCAATGCTTCATGATCAATATCTTCCCATGCATCTATGGGCAGAGGCTTCCAGAACAGTGGTGTATGTACAGAACCATACTCCAAATAGAGTACTCGAGAACAAGACACCTGAAGAAGTCTTCTCCAGCAAGAAACTAGAATTCAGCCATCTCAGAATATTCGGTTGTCCAGTGTACATACACATTCCGAAAGAAAAGAGGACAAAGTTAGATCCTTCAGGAAAGAAGGGTATATTTGTGGGATACTCTGAAAGCTCGAAGGCTTATAGAATATACTTCCTAGGAGTCAAGAAGATCGACATCAGCAGGGACATAACATTTAATGAAGACTCAGCTTACAACAAATACAGAAAGAGACCTGCTGAAGATCCTGAAGAAGCAGAAGCACCCAGAATTCATGATACAACCATGAACGAAGAAACTCAAGAAGAAGATCGAGAATTTGAAGAACCTGTAGATCCACCTCAAGAGAAGAATCCTCACAAGAGGAAACCCGCTTGGGTATGAGAAGCTATCCAAGGTGCGGAAAGATATGGGGCTCTAGAAGAGAATCACAAAGAAAGAAAGAGAACCAGATCCTGCTCCGGGTATGTAGCTTTACTATGTGACTTTATCAATAAAGAACCTTCCAATTATGAAGAAGCGACAGAATGGAAAGAATGGAAGGATGCTATGATCGAAGAGTATCAATCGATAATGAAGAATGATGTTTGGGATGTTGTCCCAAGACCAGAAGGGAAGTTGGTTGTAACTTCCAAATGGATCTACAAGATCAAGCATGCTGCAAATGGTAGCATAGAGAAATATAAAGCAAGATTCATGGCTCGTGGTTTCTCACAGAAAGAAGGAATAGATTATGAAGAAACCTTTGCACCTGTTGCCAGATACACTTCCATTAGATTAGTACTTGCTCTAGCTGCAGTAATGAAATGGAAGATTCACCAAATGGATGTCAAGACTAATTTCTTGAATGGTGTAGTGGAAGAGGAAATGTATGTAGAGCAGACACTCAGTTTTGAGACACATGACAGGGAGTCTCATGTGTGCAGATTGAAGAAAGCCCTATACAGTTTGAAACAGGCACCCATGACATGGTACGACAGAATTGACAGCTTTCTATCCAGTTTGGGCTTTACCAAAAGTAAAGCAGATTCCAACACTACAAGGTTGAAGATGGCAAACCAGTGATGCTCCTACTGTATGTAGATTATCTATTTGTAACAGGTATAGATGGGTTGATTACTAATACGAAGAGAAAGCTTGCTGTCAAGTTCGAAATGAAGGACTTGGGTATGATGCACTATTTTCTAGGCATGGAGGTGTGGCAGAATGCAGATAGAATCTCCCTCGAACAAGGGAAGTATGCAGTAGAGATCTTGAGGAGGTTCAAGATGATGGACTGCAAGGCCATGACCACACCTATGGCATCGAACCTGAAGCTATTGAGTGATGCTTCATCAGAAGCGGTTGATGCTATGATGTATCATCAGATGATTGGGTCCTTGATGTACCTGACAAACACGAGACTAGACATTTGATTTGCTGTGAACACCTTGAGCCAGTTTCTGACCGATCCGAGACATGGTCACTTGATTGCTGCAAAGCATATTCTGAGGTATCTAAGGGGTACAATTGATTATGGGCTCAAGTATGAGACGAATCAGAATATTAACCTGGAGGGTTATGTTGATTCAGATTGAGCAGGCAGTGCCATCGATAGGAAGAGCACTTCAAGATGTTGCTTCAGTATGGGATCAGGTATGATCTCTTGGTTTAGCAGAAAGCAATCCTGTATGGCACTAAGTACAGTTGAAGCAGAGTATGTCACAGCTTATTCAGCTAGTTGTGTGGCAGTATGGCTAAGGAAGCTACTATCTGATTTATTTGATCTCCATATGGATACTACTTATATACATTGCGACAACCAAAGTTGCATGAAGTTGTCAGAGAACTCGGTGTTCCATGACAAGTCGAAGCATATCGAAATCAAGTATCACTATATCAGGGATATGGTGCAGAGGGGAGTAGTGAAGCTCCAATATGCTGCGACGGACAAACAGATAGCTGATGTGTTGACAAATCCATTGGCTAGGGTGAAGTTTGAGTACTTCAAGGAGAAGCTTGGTGTTCTCCAGATCGAGGCTCCCTCCAAAGGGAAGTGATGAGTCCGTGAGCCATTCTGACATGGTGAGAGGATTGATTCCTTCCATGGTTAGATGTAAGGGCTGAGCCATTCTGTCATGGTGAGAGGATTGGTTCCTTCCATGTCAGATATGAGTGCTGAGCCATTCTGATGTGACTGTAGGATTGGTTCCTACATGATCAGATATAAGTGCTGAATGCCATTATCTGAATGGAGGCACCTGGTCAGTTACCAGGAATCCTCAGCCTTGGGCTGAGAGCCTTTTTGACATGTATGTTGGATTGGTTCCTCGCATGGGCAGATGTAAGTACAGATCCCTTCTGACATGTATGCTGGATTGGTTCCCCACATGGGAAGATGTAGGTGTAGATCCATTTCGACATGTAGGTTGGATTGGTTCCTCACATAGTTGAATGTAAGTGCAGATCCTTTTTGACATGTATGTTGGATTGGTTCCTCGCATGGTCAAATGTGGGTGCTAGGACTTTCTGACAGGGTTGTGGGATGTGTTCCCACATGGTCCGATGTGAGTGTTGGGCGTGCCTTTCTAATATGATTATAGGTTTGGTTCCTACATGATCAGATATAGTTGTTGGATGGGCCATTCTGACTTAGGGTTAGATATAAGAAATAAAGAAGACCTACATGGAGGCTAGGCCTACAACCAGCATGAAAAATGGCTGGCTCTGTAGAACTTCCTGTGACGAGAAGAATCAAGAGATAGCACCTGTGATGATGATCCAGCAGAGATGATCCAGTGATGATGATCCAGATCTAGTGATGGTGTTCCAGTGATGATGATCCAGATCCAGTGATGATGATCTAGATTGAGTGATGATCCAGATCCAGAAGAAGATGACTTGAATATGAAGATGATGAGGACTGGATGATGATCCAAATGATACAGAGAAGAAGACTTGTGCTGATAAATTGTGTCAAGAGAATACCTTCCTAGTTAAGAGGGATTGTTGATGTAATTGTAACTTCAGAATGTATTCACTTGTATTTCTTATGTATTGGACCCTAATGTTTATTCTGGGATGTGTCTGTAATGTAATTGAGTCATGTCATGCCCTGATGTTCCGATCGAAAGTTTCTATAATGTAATCAAGTCATGTCAAGTCAATGTGGGTAACCCTCCTATTGTTCAAGGGTTAAAGTCCCCGCAGTTCCGGGGCACTAGGGTTGTTAGACTCACCTAGTGAAGTTGGCCCTAGTAGGGTTTAGTCAAGTTGGGATTGAGTATAAATAGAGAGCTAGCCTCTCTATTTATCACACACTCACTCACACTCAGTTGTAGCGCACAGCTGAGGAAGAAGAAGACATTGGGGCTAGAAAGAAAGAAGGTTACTGCTGTCGGGAGATCATCTTACTATTTTGGGTTTTACTTTTGGTGTTGATTCTATCTCTGAGGAAGTTGTGGAGTTTTATCCATTTATGGTTTCCCCGAGGAAAAACACTATGTTCAATGTCTCTTGTGTTTGATTGTTGTGCTTTTTATTCTCTCAGTTAAAGATCCTAATATAATGCTAGCTTAATGTTAAAATTCTAACAATGTGAGCCAATTCCCTTACAAGAAAACCTACAATAAACGCATTTAGGCACAAACAAGTGGAATTATCCACTCCAAGGGTACACATGTCAAGCTCCAAGGTGATGTCATACACAATAAGAGCTTCAAGATCATGTAACTACACAAGGTGTGCCTGCACCCCTTTATCACAAGCTCACATGGACCCCACTGCCCCTAAGCCATGTACACCACAAGGTCCACTCCCATTGTATGAGCATTGTCACCACATAGGTGTCCTCAAACCAACTCCAAGGCTCCATATAGGAATCCACACTACCCCATGCTATTGTTACGGAGAGAAATTCCTATGGCTTGGGGTACCACAACAGACAGCTTGACTCCAGAAATCAATCCTTTCCAATATGCAATAGAAATTAAATGTCTAACACTAAAGGATCAGACCTCGTACCTTATTCCGGATGGTTGAAGTAGATCCCTGTTGAGCTTTCCAATCTTCAGCTTGAATTGATAGACTACTTCCTCAACAATAAGTAAACAATACAAGCATTCTATATATCATGGTGTTAGATCTATTCTAGCATATATAATCAATAATGTATAAGCATTTGACATAATCCCATGGATAAAATATTCATTCAAACACACATTATTGGACAGGAAAAGATATTTCTATTAATATAAATCAGATATTACAAGATGCAACCTCTGACGACACATCTGCAAACCGGAGAAACTGAATCCCCCACTTGGGCCTCCACCACCTCAATCCTCCATCTCTCGATAGCAAGCTCACAAGCAAAAGGCAAGCTTGGGAAGAACACACTAGTGCTCTAAGGGACAAAGGGATGCAGACTCAAGCATAAGTTCCGGCAACAATGGACTATAGTTTATTTGCTCTCAATTCTCTCTTATGCCTTCAATGTACCAAGGGGTTCCTTATATAGCTTTTCAAAGGGGTAATGAAAGGTCGAATCCGAGCAATCTCAAGGCATAGGGAAGGCCAGGAGTCAAGTGAGTCAGATACATGTCAAGGAAAACTCCAAAAGGATTTGGATTTTGTACACATCCTGATGTACATGGTTTTAGTGGTCAAACCCACGTATATATGCGCTTATAGGTTTAAAAGTCGCGTGTATCATTTTTCACATGTTTTTAGGGATGGTCAAGGAAACATCAAAGGACAAAAAATGGTCCATAGGGTCTAAGGAGTCTGCAGCGGGACAGGGGAAGGCCATACAAAGTGTGATTCACCTGGAGTGGTGAAATCAGCTATAACAGATGCCCCTTAATGTGTGAGGTCAGAGGGGTCATACGATGGTCGAAATACATTATAAGTCCATCCCAGAAGTGGAGTGATGAAGGATCCCAAATGGAAGACCAGCCACCCAATTAGCATAGTACACTAATACAACTCTGCACATAACTGCAAGTACATATAGCCGTCCCGGATATATAAGAGTACAATGGCCATGAATAGGCATGATACATGATATCACATATGTGGTCATCGCCACGTACAATATACATAGATCAAAATCTCCATGATGAAGATATACAAAGGACCATGATCTCCATAATGGCTGAAGATATAACAGATCAAGATCTCCATAGTGGCTGGAAATATCTAACATATACTGGAATCAAGTCACGAGAGCTGAAATCTCATGAACACTCGCATGATCAAGGCGGTAGCATATAAGAGATGCCACCAATCTGGAAAGTCTTCTACATAAACCGCTACGAGTACATGTCCTACTATGCGAATAGAGGTGTCGAGGTTGAACATAGTAGTCCATCGTCTGATTACCAGTCATTAATATATACCGTTAACAAACGCGAGATCACCCACCGATAATGAAAATGGGAATCAAGGTACTAGAGTGAAAACTAACAAGTGTGAATAAATGTGTTGAGGTCAAACACTTGAGAGGATCCATCGATCAGGGGACATTGATGTATTCCCAAAGACTTTCAATGGCGAGAGACCCTGCCACTGATGACTACAAGTCTCAAGGCACTCAAAATGACTCTAGATTCCAATCCCAAAATAAATGATCTGAAGTCAATGGGATGAAATCCGCTGGAAGGAGGGCATTAAGGCATCCCCCATCATCCAACACGAGGTACTCAGCAAGGCTGTATACTGTGGAAGGACTTGATCATAAGGTGCATGAACCAGTAACTGTACCAGGAATGGCTGACATGCAAAGTCAAGATAACTGAGGAATGGCCGAATCAGGCTTCAACTTCCTTCAAACAAGAGCATAACGGTGTATGGTGACTGAATGAAGGAAACATAGACTCGATATACAAACTGGGACATCTATGCAATACAGGAGGCATCAACAGAGGCTCCATAGGGACTGGAAGCTTAACCAATCAGTGGAGATAAACTCAGATAAACGAGTATAGCTCCTAAAGTCAAACTATAACCCAACCAATGGATGTGATATACAGTGCTCTGTTCGAAGGCGACACGACTCGACAGCTGCCAAAGATAATAGCTTTTCTTGTCTGGCTTTTTGTTTTTTTTATTTTTTTGGTCTTTTTCAGTTATTTGAAAAGCTTGAAAAAAGAATAAACTAGATTTATAGTTACAAACTAGGAGGAGACGAGTGTCATAAAGGAAAACAAACTAGTTCCAAGCAGTGGAACATACCTATGCTCAATGCAAGGATACATGTGTAGGATATCGACACTCGGGGGAAAATCCCCTCCCAGTAAAAAGGGAATCAAGCTACGAAGGATATAAAAAATGGCTCTGCATGGCTAGACATGAGACAAGCTCGGGCTATATGGCTGAAACGCAATGTCAGGGGAGCCGGCATAAATCTCAATAAGGCAGGCAAAGCTCATGATAATGCATTCACAACTTGACATGAGGGAGTCCTGAGGGAAATAGGCCAACAAAAGATCAAGAGGAGTATGAGGCTCTTGCGAAATGTCATGGCAGTACTATACAACGAACTCCCACACCCTAAAGGAGAAAACATCAGCATGGGCACCAAATACAAATATGGCGCTAACTAGGGTACCCATGTAAGGTAAAGCTCTACCACTCATATCATACCACTTCTAAAGCAGCAAGAAGGTTCCGTGACATAATAGAGTGGGTTCGTACCTAAGGTCATGATGAGATGGTCATAAGGTTATGCAAAATGCAAACGGTGATGAAACCTAACATATATGCCAGTTTAGATATGATACCTGAGATCGACATGAATGGGTCAATCCAATGGCTGAAACGACACTGAAAAAGGTCCTCTATATCACAAATTATGTCAAAAACGGTCCAAAAAGGTTAGAAAATGTCGAAACTATAGGAAAGGGGGTAAAAATTTTCAAATATTTCAAAATTTTCTATAAATAGTAAAAAATTCAAAATATTATAAATCATTTGAAACTTTTACCCATTTGAGCTCTGATTTTCAACAGCAAATTCCAGGAGATCCAGCTGGCGGAATCCACTACCGTTTCTTCCAGGTATTTACTCATGCTCTCCTCTTTCATTTTGATATAATTTTTTTGATTTTCCATGGTCCAATCAATTTTCTAGGCCAACCCAAAATGGGTGCTGCGGCCCACGTGGAAATCAAGGTTTTTTCCGCGTATAGGGCTGGATATACGCGGAAAATGGCCTCGAACCCGCGTACATACGTGGTTGTTTTGAAAACAGTCGCATATGAGGCCACGCATATGGTTTTTTCAATAAACTAATGGGAAAATTTGCAATTTCCTGTGCAGGATGGTCCTAGAGTGGAGAGAGCGTGAGCATGGTGAAGTAGAGGAAGCAGTAAGGGCCGAATTAATGGCTCAACAAGCTCTACGTGCATGCAGACTCTACAAGTTTTGGTGTCTTGATGGTTTGAGGGCCAAACCAAGACTATTACAGATGCTGGTGGATTATTGGGATCCAGACTCAGAGTCCTTCCATATAGATGGGATGTCCCTCACCATAGAGGTGGAGGACATATACTTCATTACTGGGCTTTCTAGACGAGGGGAAGTGGTGAACCTTCGTTCCCATGGTGGGCCAGGAGGTGGCCTGACTATCGACGAGCACATTGCGGTGTACTATTATCCAGACACCAAGAAGGTGGGGAGTCAGGTCCCTACCAATGCTATACAGGTGCTGGGCCTAAAGGCCATATTATTGAAACTGGGCAGGATAACAGGCTTGGCATCACTCCACCAGGCCTCACGGCCTCTGATGTTCTATGCATTGGAGTGCATGAGACCCACGATCTATGACTAGAGCACTACACTACTGAGCAACATGAAACATCAACTCAGTGAGTGTAAGGCAGGCAGAGTGCGGAACTTCGGGTTCAACAGTATTTTGAGCACGTTTTTCTTCGAGCGTGTTCCAGGATTGAGCCCCAGAATGGACGTTCCTCTTCATGGGGTTCGAGATCCGGCCCAACGGCGTTGGGCAGATGCTATGTGTAGACTGGGGGGTGGTAGGGTGGCCAACCCATATCCAGCTGACTTCTTTCCGTGGTGGAAACGACAGATAGTTTCCATCGATGACTACCCCTATGTAGGGATAGATTTCCTGGGGGACTCGGACATGCCATTACCACCAGGATCGGCATATGGCGATATAGGTAACGAATATCGACCCTCTCTTTTTAAATTTTTAGTTATTTAATTTTTTTGTATTTTCTTGATTATATGGAATCAAAAAGACATATTTTTGGGTGAAGATACATAGTGACATCTACCATTTGTGTGCAGATGTAGGACCACGGCAGCCAGAGGGCTTCCCTCATCATAGATGGAGGGGAAGAGGAGATGAAATCACGGGTGTGGATGCAGAGAAAACGCTCCAGAGCATTCATACCAACTTTGTGAGATTGACACATAGAGTTCCCATGGCCCAAGTCGAGGACTTGCCCGAGGCTATGCAGTGGTAGGTGGTGGGTGTGCCACGCGCATGGGTGCGTTTATTCCGATGGCTAACTAGAGCTGTAGTGACCTTCCATGATCACAACCCTCATCCTCCTCCACGGGATTGGACACCTGGGAGTGTATACATTTTGTACGACCGTGTATTATATGATGGTGGCTTGAAAGCCCCAATTTTGTATCATGACACTATGTATTATCACATTTTTTATGCATATATAAAAAGTTTTATGGTGATCGATTTATTTATTTACATGTGTAAAAATTGTGTTTGTGATTAATTTATTGTGAATGAAACAAATGCCAATCTAACACGTAGTTAGCATATGAGTCAGCAACTTGATTATTATTTCTTGGAATATGTATATATGTTATATTGTCAAATTGTCGTTCTAACAATCTCACACATAAGAATCTTCTCAATAACGTCGGATCTCTAACATGGTACAAACCATTGAGTTGTGACACTACTAACTCCGAATCAAGACGTACCTCAAGAGATAGAATGCCATGTAAAATGGCATCCCGTAGAAGCTCAATAACAATGTTGTATTCAGCAACATTGTTGGAAGATGGTCGTAGACATACGCCTCCTAAAGACAGTACCTGACCCATAGGAGTATAAAACACCCAAGCAGCCGAGGCTGAGTGTTGAGTGTGATGGCTTGCACCATCCGCGAATCCTATGTAGGTGGAAGATTCCATTGACATCTACCAAAAGAAACAGAAACTAATCACAAACCCGATCACGATAAGAAAAAGACCTAACTATGCACAGTTGTACAATAATATACAACAAGCAGCCTTGGCTAAAGATTATGCATAATATTTCTTGAGATAGAGCCCATTTCTAGGCTCCGCCAAGGCCATTCCTTCGTAATCCACCAACTCGTACGCACCCTTCTCTAACACACGCTTGACCACATAAGGACCACGCCACATAGGATTAAATTTCCCTGCCCCCAAGGGTTCTTTCGGTTGATCCCACAAAAGGACCAAGTCTCCTTCACTAAACCTCCTTGGACGGACAGATTTATCGTACTGGACCTTTATGCGATGTTTATTGACTTCTAGAGCCACCAAGGCATCCCGACGTTGCTCATCAAGTTGCTCAAGGTGAACCAAACGCTCCTCCAATGGGGAAGTGTCCGGTAAGAGTTCTACAACTAGCTTCAACGAAGAAATTTCGCATTCAACCGGCAATATCGACTCCACTCCATGTACAAGCTGATATGGAGAAAAACCAGTGGCAGTCTTAACAGCGGTTCAATATTCCCACAAAGAGGGATACAACATAATGTGCCAATTATTCTTGCTTTGTGTGATGGTTCGTTGGAGAATGGATTTGAGTGATTTATTCACTGCCTCTACCTGTCCATTCGCTTGGCGGTAGTTAGAAGATGAATTCTCTTGCTTATACCTTAACTTGGATGCTAACTCTTCCATCATACGGTTCTGAAAGTGCGATCCATGGTCAGTGACAAGCTCTTTCAGAATCCCAAACCGAGTAATAATTTTTTTGAACACAAAGTGAGCGGCTGTCTCACCGTCGGATTTTACTGTAGGCATAGCCTCAGCCCATTTCGTGAAATAATCAACAGCCACTATAATGTGATGGTGCCCCCCAGTTGAAGCTGGGTTGCAATCCATAAAATCAAGCCCCCACTTAGTGAAGGGACCGGCGGTGATAATGGGATGTAACGGGGCAGGTTTCGAGCGCATATTACGTGATAACACCTGGCAAGGGTGGCATCTCTTGACCGCGTCAACACAATCCTTAAATATCGATGGCCAGAAATAACCCGCTCTCAAAATCTTTTGAGCTGTAGAAAGCCTAGATAAATGACCACCACACGCCCCTCCGTGGCAATCATTTAGCACTACCTCATCCTCTTCATGAGTTAAACAACATCGTAAAATGGAATCTACCCCACGGCGGTACAAAGTATTGTCCACTATGATGTAGTTCTTAGAGACATGACGTAATCATCGTCACTCATCTCGCGAGAGGTGAGTAGGGGTCTTCAGTGTTTGTAAATATATTATGATATCCCCATACCATGGGTCTAACGTTGAGATTAAGAAGATGTGTTCATCGACAAACGTATCTTCACAAACCAACTCCTCGGCCTCGCTCAGGAAATCCGATATAAGCTCTGCAAAAATTAAAGACTTCTTCGACTTTGCCGAAACGAACTTGAGATTGAATTCTTGCAGAATGACAATCCATTTATTATATCTTCCCCCAATCATCCTTCGGGTGAGGACAAATTGAAACAGATTGACATGGGCCACAACCAAGGTCTGGTGAAGGAGAATATAATGTCTCAACTGCTGAACCGCATGTACGGTAGCTATAGCAACCTTCTTGACATGAGAATAACGAATCTCTGCGTCAATAAGGTTTCGACTCAAATAATATATGACATGCTCCTGGAGCTCCTCATCTTCTTGAACCAAAACCATGCCAATCGTCTCTAAGGACGCGGCCACATATAACATAAAATCACGGCTATAATCCGGAGGACTAATCACCGGGGCCGATGCTAGGGCTCGCTTGAGTGCATCGAAGGACTCCTGGGCTCGCTCATCCCAATAAAAGGGGGTGTCCTTCTTCAAGAGACGTATGAAGCCTCTAGTCAAATTGGCAAAGTTGACAACAAATCTTCGTAAGAAGTTTGCCATGCCTTGCAAACACTGAAGATGACGAATATTCTTCGGGGGAGACAATAGAAGTATTGCTTCAACCTTCAAAGGGTCGACTCTTATACCCTCTTTAGAAATGATGAACCCTAACAAACGCCCTGACTTCACACAAAAGATGCACTTGTGAGGATTTAATCTAACCGAATAGTGCCGACATCTTTCGAATACCAATCTCAAGTGATAGGGATGACGCATTCTCATGCGAGAATGAGCAGCGAGGTCATCCAGAAATACCTCGATAATTGACTTGATATCATGGAAGATCAAGGTCATTGCCCGCTGAAATGTAGCTCTGGCGTTTTTAAGGCCGAAAGGCATTTTTCGATATGCAAATGTTCCCCAAGGACAAATAAATGCAGTCTTATTTTGGTCCTCAGGTTTAATATGTATCTGATTATATCCAGAAAATCCGTCCATAAAGGAGAACACCTCGCTACCCGCACACTCATCCAAAATCTGATCTATAAATGGTGTGGGGAAGTTGTCCTTAGGACAGGCACGATTCAAATCGTGGAAATCAGTACATATGCAGATCGCTCCCTACTTCTTATCCACCAGAACGAGGTTTGAAACCCACTCCATCAAGGGAACAGGATAGATGAAACCGGCTTTCAACAGCTTCTCTATCTCTGCCTTAATCGCGGGTGCTTTCCTAGGATTCACCGCACGTAAACGTTGTCGAATAGGCTTAGCTTTGGGGTAAGTCTTAATTTCGTGCTCGACAATACGAGGGTCAATACCTGGCATCTCGTCATAAGACCAAGCAAAAATATCACGGAATTCCTTAAATAGCTCGGTGTATTCCAAAATCTCAGCATGGGAACATTCCGCCCCAATATAGACATTCTCTATTGTGCCAGGATTGCGAGAGATGTTGATAGGAATCGTTGAAGATATGTTTGCCATTTTTCCATCAGCCATTGGACTAGGAGAGCTTAATGGAACCACAGGACTACCAACTCTCTGACTAAGAACCGCCCTAAAATCCTCACTCTCCAAGCGGTCAAGCTCTGGAAGAAAGTACGATCTATGATGGAGTTCCTCCCATGGTGGCTCAACTTCCGACATAGCCTCAATAATCGCTTCATCCGAAGGGAAAACCGTATCAAGGTAGTCGTGTGCATGAGAAGACTATACTTCCCATGCCGGCAGCACATAAGGGTCCTCCTCCTCCGTCCGCGAAGAGGAAGGACTAGGCTTTGCAACACACTTGAGATTAGCTTGATAAGCTATCATAGCTACAGGCAACGGCACGTTCATCTCGACGGGCTCATTTGAAGTACTCGGTGTAGGAAGAATCCAACGATCTTGCATATGACTCGTGCAAAAAGACACAGAAAGCAACGCCTTCCTTTGCGAAGGACAACTCTGAAGCACTTCCAATGCAGACATCGCACAAGGAGTGTGTCCCAAATCCTCGACAACTGAATAATTCTGGGCGGCTCGGGCATTTGGATTATGCCCTGAACACTTAAGGACTCCCTTAGGAATGCGAGGTGTAGTCTTAGGTTTATCCGTAGGTTTCTCAATGCGCAAAGGGGACCCTAGTGGATCAGGATCTTTGCCTAGGTTGGGTTGTGATGAACCATAATTTTTCACACGTGTCACAACTTTCGTAGCACGGACCATGTTAATGCACCCATGACCACTACCCTCCGGCGGATCATCGTCACTAGACTGGTCATGGGACTTCAAGTTCATATTCTGATTATGCGGTAAAGGGTTAGTTAGCACAGCTGGGCCCTGTGCCAAGAATCTTGAAGCTTCTTCAATACGAGGGCACAAGTAAGTGAGGTGATCATCCTTACATAACTTGCAAGGGAACTTAACCTTACATTTAGCTTGCTTGTCCCCCCTAGCATTTCGGTTGTTCTTGTCATTATTGTTATCATTCTCATTCTTATTCCCACCCTTTCGATTATTTTTACCCTTTTTTCTATTCCGTCCAGGCTGCTAGTTACCCTTCTGGTCTGACGATTGCACAGAAAGTACACTCGTCGTTTGGGCAGGTTGAGACGAAGCTGTAGCTTGTCCTGAAGCAGATTCATTGATTGACAATTGACTAATTTGTTTTGCAACCGAATCCGCAGGTTTCGCACTTGCACAACCCACAATGCCATCGGCATGTGATCCGGGTTTGACTTTGGGATCGAAACTGGAACGAGGAGCATAGGGAATAATCTCAAACAACAAACCGAACTGAGCATAAATCAAGTCCAGTTCCTGTGCCCTAAAGATCTCTTGTTCCTCATTCTGCACTCCGGATGTGGAAACATCCTTCGCTATATATGGAAATAAAGACTTGAATGTCCCCCTTTATATAGCGAAGGATGTTTCCACATCCGGAGTGCAGAATGAGGAACAAGCGATCTTTAGGGCACAAGAACTGGACTTGATAAAGACTTCTCCAAGCAAGTGAACCCCCTTCATGTGGCCATCGTAAAGGATGACCCCAAGCTGTCAAGAGAACTCCAGCGCCCTAGGGAAGAATGCGAAGCAAGTACCCAATTGAGGTCAAGCAATCATTGAGTAAGCTATCTCCATTGTGCAACTCTATCACAAACCATTTCCCATGTGTCAATCCATCACGAACCATCCAGGGGCTGAACATACACCATGTACCCCAAATCTCATGAAGCAACCCCAAACACGGTGTAAACGTTTTGAAGTAAACCCAAAAGATAACATAGGGTTCATCTAATCTATAAGTATTAAGTCTATGTGTTGGCTAACATATATGTGAAGTCTATGTCATTGGATTTGAGGTGCAAGTCCATCATGTAATAAAAGTTAACCTCATAAATAATGCAGGAACTTTGATTAAGCCAAAAAACATGACGAACCATTTGTGCACTTTCTACCTAGTGTCAAAAGTGGTTTTCTACATATCTTCTACTGAGATATGCACTCGATGATATCCAAACTTTCAGTTGATTTTCATAAAAATACTTCGTTGCTTGCACTCGATCATATCCAAACTTTCAGTTGATTTTCATGAAAATGCTTCGTTGGTTGTAGCTAGTCTAGGAGGTCTTCAGCCTTTTGTAAACAATGTCCATTCTATCTGTAATCATGTCCAGTACCCAGTAGTCTATTTCATGAACCAACTTCTATCCTTTTTTATACTGAACTGCGTGATGGTGAATTGAGCTCAATATGACAATTATGCAATTTTATTTTAATCTCATCATTCTTTAAAATATAATTTAAATAGAGAGTTGTTCTGTGCAAGAAGTCACTTGATTGTAATTAAATATTATTTTCAATAGCGCACTTTCAAAGCAAGGTATATGGCTCCTCAAAGTCATTTGATTAATTAGCCAATAAGCTATCAACGTTTGCCTCTTGTTCTGCTTATTTCACTGCAAAAATATGGATATCCTTATTTCCATTTCTAGCAGGTTTATCAACGAAGCAAAATTTATGTTACCCATTAACTAACATGTTATATTAAGTTGCAGTATCAAGATTACACAATATGCAGATTTATCTTTACATGCATGGCGTACTTACATTGATCCTTCTACAACACAGAGATGCTCTCCAGTCTCTTACAGACAAAAATGATCAGAACTGTATTGTCTAACCTAGCACTAAAATCGTATCTATTGTAAAAAAGGATTCACCTAACTAGGAGCCTTCCACTCCAAGGGTGAGAATAACAGCAATTTTGTTGATTAATCATGAATCTACCCACTTAATGAGGGACACCCTCTTCAAGTAGGCATTTAAAGCATTCTAAAAGGTTTTTTTTGGTGGAATTACACATTATTCGAGGCATGTGTGTTGATGTATTTGTAACTTTGGAATGTATTCACTTGTATATCTTATGTATTGTACCCCGATGTTTCTATCGGGAAGTATCTGTAATGTAATTGAGTCATGGCTTGCCCTGATGTTCTTATCGGGAGATTCAATAATGTAAACAAGTCATGTAAAGTCATATAGTGTAACCCTCCTTATTGATCAAGCGTTAAATTCCCCGCAGTTGTGGGGCCCTAGGGTTATTAGAATCTCCTAGAGAAGTCAGACCTAGTGGGTTATTGTTAAGTCGGGAATTAGTATAAATAGAGAGGAAGCCTCTCTATTTAACACACATTCACTCACACTCAGTTGTAGCGCATAACTGAGAGAGAAAGAAGAAGCTGGGACAAGAGAGAGAAAGACTACTGCTGTCACGAGATCATCTTTATATCTTTGGGTTTTACTTTTGGTGCTGATTCTATCTCTGAGGAAGTTACGGGGTTTTCTCCTTTATGGTTTCCCCAAGGAAAATATTTGTGTTCATTGTCTCTTATGATTGATTGTTGTGCTTGTTATTCTCTCAGATAAGATTCTAAGATCATATAGCTTAAATGTTAAAAATCTAACATGGTATCAGAGCTAACCTGAGAAGGAGACACTGTGCAACTGCTGAAGCTAGGGATTCCTACTTTTTGGATCTCTCTCCATAGATTTTCAGTAAAAGAAGGCTAGGTTGATTCTCCTCTCTAGGGTGCATCTTTCTGTCTAAGCAAAATCTGATTCTGAGCATTTTCATCTTTTGACCCGACACTTCTGCGGGAAATTAAGGCTTTCCACAGAAGTGGAATTTTTGAGTGAGCCCAGACCTGGATTGATCTCCTCCCCAAAATCAAAGTTTAGAGATCAAGATCAAAGTTTTTGGTTGGGTAGAACTTTGGGAAAGTCAAACCCTAATCTGCTCCTAAACCAAAAATCCAGCTCCAAATCCAGTTCCAACATCTTAACTTGGTAAGATCTAAATATTTTGCATTTCCATTTGAGGTTTTCTATTAAGATGTCTCATCATACCAAGCTTGATGAAAAGCTTGAGGGAGATGATAACTTATGAGCTTGGAAGTATAGGATCTCCCTGGTCCTGGAAGAAAATGAGTTGGACTCTTGCATCAATGAAGAGGTTCCAGTTCCAAAGGGAGATGAGGCAAAGGCCTTACACAAAAATAAATTGGTCATGGCTAAGAGGATTATTGCTGATTCAATCAAGGATCATCTCATACCTCAGGTGTCCTCTCTAAAGACACCTAAAGAGATGTTTGATGCCCTGACCAAGTTATTTGAAGGGAAGAACATAAACCGAAAGATGACTTTGAAAAACCAATTGAAGAATGTAAATATCCAGAATGTGAAGACCATCCAGTCTTACTTTACAAGGGTCTCTCATATCAAGGAACAACTTGTAGTTGTAGATGAAGAAGTAGAGAATGCAGAAATTGTGATGACCACCTTGAATGGTCTCCCTAGGGCATGGGACTCTTTCATTCAAGGGATCTGTGCCAAAAAGAAGCTAGTCAAGTTTAGCAGACTATGGGAGGAATGCTCACAAGAAGAAGCTCGAATATTAACTCGAGAAGAAAAGATGGGAAGTGAATATCAAGCTCTCACAGTACAATCCAACAAAATCAGAACAGACCATCACAGAGGTAAGCACTCTTGCTAGAAAAAAAAACTAGAAAACCTAACAAAGATTTGTCTAAGTTCATTTGCTATACATGTGATGAAGGAGGACACCTTGCAAGAGATTGTCCTAGAAACAAATATAGATCTCACAAAAGGAAGGGAAACAAGAAAAGACATCATGCTCATGCTGTAGAAGATGATGAGCTTTCCAAGAAGAGAATCAAACAAGAAAGTGATCAAGAATATGTTTTGATTTCCTCTCTCATGGGAAACATCACACATGGAAGCAATGATTGGCTTATAGACAGTGGGGATTCCAAACACATGACGGGATTCAAAGAATCATTTGTGAAAATATCAGAGCATGAATCACCCCACAAGGTGAAACTTTGGGATGACTATCAATATTCAATAAAAAGTAGTGGAGAATCCTCCTACAAATTAGACTCTGGAAAGTCTATGAAAATGAAGGATGTCCTATTTGTACTAAGACTAAAGAAGAACCTTCTCTCCATCTCTGCATTAGATGCAAAAGGCATAAGAGTTGCATTTATAGATGGCAAAGTCATCATGTGGCCAAAAGGAAAGACTATTGACGATGCAGTAGTAATTGGAGAACAAGAGGGAGGACTATACAGATTAAAGGGCCAACCAGAACAAGCTTTGGTTCATGACTCAATAGAACCAAATGAACTTTGGCATAAAAGGCTTGCACATGTGCACTACAGAGCACTACCACTTGCAAGCAAAGTTGTTGAAGGTCTTCCAGAAATACAAGCAAAACATGAAGGAGTATGCAAGGGATGTGCGAAAGAAAAGAACACAAAGAAGACATTTCCAAGTAACGAAAGCAAGGCTAAAGGAATATTGGAAATCATTCACTCCGATGTATGCAGTCCGATGTCATCCAGTTCATTAAGCGAGTATGTATACTATGTTTCTTACATTGATGATTTTTCTAAGAAGACACGGATATACTTCATGAAGAACAAAGATGAAGTATTTAGCAAGTTCAAGGAATTCAAGGCCTTGATAAAAAACTACACATAAAAGAAGATCAAGATTTTTCGATCAGACAATGGCGGAGAATTCACATCAAATGAATTCAAGGAATTATGCAGAGATTTAGGGATTAAGAGGGAGTTGACAACTCCATATAGTCCACAACATAATGGCGTTGCAGAAAGGAAGAATAGAATGATAATGGAAGCTGCAAGAGCAATGCTTCATGATCAAGATCTTTCAATGCATCTATGGGCAGAAGCTGCTAGAACAGGTGTGTATGTACAAAACCGTACTCCACATAGAGTACTCGAGAACAAGACACCTGAAGAAGTGTTTTTCGGAAAGAAACCAGAATTCAGTTGTCTCAGAATATTTGGTTGTCCAGTGTACATACACATTCCAAAAGAAAAGAGGACAAAGTTAGATCCTTCAGGAAGGAAGGGTATATTTGTGGGATACTCTGAAAGCTCGAAGGCTTACAGAATATACTTCCTAGGATTCAAGAATATCGACATCACCAAGGATGTAACATTTGATGAAGACTCAGCTTACAACAAATCCATAAAGAGACCTGCTGAAGAACCTGAAGAAACAGAAGTACCCAGAATTCATGACACAACCATGAACGAAGCAATTCCAGAAGAAGATTGAGAAATAGAAGAACCTCAAGAACCTGTAGATCCACCTCACGAGAAGAATCCTCACAAGAGGAAACCTGCTTGGGTACGAGAAGCTATCCAAGGTGCAGAAAGATATGGGACTCCAGAAGAGATACATAGAGAAAGGAAAAGAACCAGGTCCCGCTCCAGTTATGTAGCTCTATTATGTGACTTCATTGATAAAAACCTTCCAACTATGAAGAAGCGACATAAAAGAAAGAATGGAAGGATGCTATGATCGAAGACTATCAATCAATTATGAAGAATGATGTTTGAGATGTTGTCCCAATACTAGAGGGGAAGTCTGTTGTGACTTCCAAATGGATCTATAAGATCAAGCATGCTGCAGATGGTAGCATAGAGAAATATAACAAAATATTTGTGGCTCGTGGTTTCTCCCAGAAAGAAGGAATAGATTATGAAGAGACTTTTGCTCATGTAGCCAAATATACTTCCATCAGATCAGTACTTGCTTTAGTTGCAATAATGAAGTGGAAAGTACACCAGATGGATGTCAAGACAACTTTCTTGAATGGTGTAGTAGAAGAGGAAGTATAAGTGGAGCAGCCACTCGGTTTTGAGACACATGACAAAGAGACTTATGTGTGTAAATTAAAGAAAGCCCTGTACGGTTTAAAACATTAACCCAGGACATGGTACGACAGAATTGACAGCTTCCTATCCAGTTTGGACTTTACCAAGAGTAAAGCAGATTCCAACCTTTACTACAAGGTTGAAGAAGGGAACCCAGTGATACTCCTACTGTATGTAGATGATCTATTTGTGATAGGTGAGGATGGGTTGATTGCTGATACAAAGAGGAAGCTGGTTGCTGAGTTCGAAATAAAGGACTTGGGTATGATGCACTATTTTCTAGGCATGGAGGTGTTGCAGAATGCAGATGGAATTTCCCTAGGATAGGGGAAGTATGTAGTAGAGATCCTGAAGAGGTTCAGGATGATGGACTGCAAGGCCATGACCACACCTATGGCATCGAACATGAAGTTGTTGATTGATGCTTCATCAGAAGTGGTTAATGCTACGATGTATCAGCAGATGATTGGGTCCTTGATGTACCTGACGAATACGAGACCAAATATTGCTTTGTTGTGAACACATTGAGCCAGTTCCTGATGGATCCGAGACATGTTCACTTGATTGCTGCAAAGCATATTTTGAGGTACCTGAAGGGTACAATTGATTATGGGCTCAAGTATGAGGCGAATCAGAAGATTAACCTGGAAGGTTATGTGGATTCGGATTGGGTAGGCAGTTCCATTGATATAAAGAGCACTTCAGGGTGTTGCTTCAGTGTGGGATCAGGTGTGATCTCCTGGTTTAGCAGGAAGCAATCCTGTGTGGCGCTGAGTACAGCTGAAGCAGAGTATGTTGTAGCTTGTTCGGCTAGTTGTGAGGAAATGTGGCTGAGAAAGCTACTGTCTAATTTATTTGATCTCCAAATGGATGCTACTTGTATATATTGCGACAACCAGAGCTTTGTGAAGCTGTCGGAGAACCCAGTGTTCCATGACAAGTCAAAGCATATCGAGATCAACTATCACTATATCAGGGATATGGTGCAGAGAGGAGCAGTGAAGCTCCAGTATGTTGCGACGGACGAGCAGATAGCTGATGTATTGACCAAACCATTAGCTAGAGTAAAGTTTGAGTACTTAAGGGAGAAGCTTGGTGTTCTCCAGATCGAGGTTCCCTCCAAAGGGAATTGATGTGTTCGTTGGCCTTTCTGACATGGTGGAAGGCTGAGCTTCACATGGTCATATGTAAGTGCAGAGATGCTCTGATGTGATTGTGGGTTGTGTTACCACATGATTAGTGCAGAGATATTCTGATGTGATTGTGGGATGTGTTCCCACATGATCAGTGCAGAGCCATCCTGATGTAATTGAGGGATGTGTTCCCACATGATCAGATATAAGTGCAGAGATATTCTGATGTGATTGTGGGATGTGTTCCCACATAATCAGTGCAGAGCCATTCTGATGTGATTGTGGGATGTGTTCCCACATGATCAGATGTAAGTGCAAAGCCTTTTTGACAAGATGAGGTCGGATGTAAGTGCAGCGCCTTTTTGACAAGATGAGGTCGGATGTAAGTGCAGAGCCTTTCTGACAAGATGAGGTCAGATGTGAGTGCTGGGCCTTTTTGACATGGGTTTTGGATGTGTTCCTCCCATGGTCAGATGTGAGTGTTGGGCGTGCCTTTCTGACATGGTTCTTGGATTTGTTCCTTACATGGTCAGATGTAAGTGCTGGGCGGACCTTTCTGACATGGTTCATTCCATGGTCAGATATAAGTGTTGAAAACGATGAAGACCTACATGAAGGCTAGGCCTACAACCAGCATGAAAAAGGGTTGGATCTGTAGAAATTCCTGTGATGAGTAGAATTGAGATAGCACCAGTGATGATCCAGTAGTGATGATCCAGACTTGATTATGAACTAGTGATACTCCATATCAAGTGATGATCCAACGGTGATGATCCAGATCAAATGTTGATCCAGAGTTGATGATGATGCAGTGATGATCGAGATCAATTGATGATCCAGATTTGATGATGATCCAGTGATGATCCAGATCCAATGATGATCCAGACTTAATGAATATGACTTAAAGATGAAGATGACTTAAAGATGAAGATGACTTGACAATGAAGATGACTTGATGATGATCCAGATGATACAGAGAAGAATACTTGTGCTGATAAATTGTGTCGAGAGAATACCTTCCTAGTTAAGAGGGAGTGTTGATGTATTTGTAACTTCGGAATGTATTCACTTGTATATCTTATGTATTGTACCCCGATGTTTATTTCGGGAAGTATCTGTAATGTAATTGAGTCATGTCATGCCCCAATGTTTCGATCGGGAGATTCAATAATGTAAACAAGTCATGTAAAGTCATAGAGTATAACCCTCCTATTGATCAAGGGTTAAAATCCCCGCAGTTGTGGGGCCCTAGGGTTATTAGACTCTCCTAGAGAAGTCGGCCCTAGTGAGTTATTGTCAAGTCGAGAATTAGTATAAATAGAGAGGGAGCCTCTCTATTTAACATACATTCATACACATTCACTCACACTCAGTTGTAGCGCATAACTGAGAGAGAGAGAGAGAGAGAAGTTGGGACAAGAGAGAGAGAGGCTACTGTTGTCGAGAGATCATCTTACTGTCTTTGGGTTTTACTTTTGGTGCTGATTCTATCTCTGAGGAAGTTGTGGGGTTTTCTCCTTTATGGTTTCCCCGAGGAAAATCTTTGTGTCCATTGTCTCTTGTGATTGATTGTTGTGCTTGTTATTCTCTCAGATAAGATCATAAAAGCATATAGCTTAAATGTTAAAAATCTAGCACTTTCTTGAATGGTGTAGTAGAAGAGGAAGTATATGTGGAGCAACCACTTGGTTTTGAGACACATGACAGGGAGACTCATGTGTGTAAGTTAAAGAAATCCATGTACAGTTTGAAACAGGCACCCAGGACATGGTACGGCAGAATTGACAGCTTTTTATCCAGTTTGGGCTTTACCTAGACTAAAGCGGATTCCAACCTTTACTACAAGGTTGAAGAAGGGAACCCAGTAATACTACTACTATATGTAGATGATATGTTTGTAACAGGTGAGGATGGCTTGATTGCTCATATGAAGAGGAAGCTTGCTGTCGAGTTTGAAATGAAGGACTTGGGTATGATGCATTACTTTCTAGGCATGGAGGTGTGGTAGAATGCAAACAGAATCTCCCTGGGACAAGGGAAGTATGCAATAGATATCCTGAAGAGGTTCGGGATGATGGACTGCAAGGCCATGACCACACCTATAGCATCGAATATGAAGCTATTGAGTGATGCTTCATCAGGATCGGTTGATACTACGATGTATTGTCAGATGATTGGGTCCTTGATGTACCTGACGAATACGAGACCAGATATTTGCTTTGTTGTGAACACATTGAGCTAGTTCTTGACAGATCTAAGACATGTTCACTTGATTGATGCAAAGCATATTCTAAGGTACCTGAAGGGTACAATTGATTATGGGCTTGAGTATGAGGCGAATCAGAAGATTAACCTGGAAGGTTATGTGGATTCGAATTGGGCAGGCAGTGCCATTGATAGAAAGAGCACTTGAGGGTGTTGCTTCAGTATGGGATCAGGTGTGATCTCCTATTTTAGCAAGAAGCAATCCTGTGTGGCACTGAGTACAGCTGAAGCAGAGTATGTTGTAGCTTGTTCAACTAGTTGTGAGGCAGTGTGGCTGATAAAGCTACTGTCTGACTTATTTGATCTCCAGCTGGATGCTACTTGTATATATTGCGACAACTAGAGTTGTGTGAAGTTGTCAGAGAACCTAGTGTTCCATGACAAGTCGAAGCATATTGAGATCAAATATCACTATATTATGGATATGGTACAGAGAGGAGCAATGAAGCTCTAATATGTTGCGACGGACTAGCAGATAGCTGATGTGTTGACCAAACCATTAGCTAGAGTGAAGTTTGAGTACTTCAGGGAGAAGCTTGGTGTTCTCCAGATCAAGGTTCCCTCCAAAGGGAATTGATGTGTCTATTAGCCTTTCTGACATGGTGGAAGATTGAGCTTCACATGATCAGATATAAATGCCGAGACATTCTGATGTGATTGTGGGATGTGTTCCCACATGATCAGTGCAGAGCCATTCTGATGTGATTGTGGGATGTGTTCCCACATGATCAGATGTAAGTGCAGATCCTTTCTGACAAGATGAGGTCGGATGTAAGTGCAAAGCCTTTCTGACAAGATGAATTCAGATGTGAGTGTTGGGCCTTTCTGACATGGGTTTTGGATGTGTTCCTCCCATGGTCAGATGTGATTGCTGGGTGTGCCTTTCTGACATGGAGATGGATGTTTTCCTCCAATGGTCAGATGTAAGCATTGGGCAGGCCTTTCTGACATGGTTCATTCCATGGTCAGATATAAGTGTTGAAGACAATGAAGACCTACATGGAGGCTAGGCCTACAACCAGCATGAAAAATGGCTAGCTCTGTAGAACTTCCTGTGAAGAGTAGAATTGAGAGATAGCACCAGTGATGATGACCCAATGTTGATCCAACAGTGATGATCCAGATCAAGTAATGATCCAAACTCGATGATGATCAAGTGATGATCCAGATCCAATGATGATCCAAACTTGATGATGATCTAGTGATGATCTAGATCCAGTGATGATCCAGATCAAGTGATGATCTAGACTTGATGATGATCTAGTGATGATCCATATCCAGTGATGATCCATACTTGATGATGATCCAGACTTGATCCAGTGAAGAAGACTTGTGCTGATAAATTGTGTTGAGAGAATACCTTCCCAGTTAAGAGGGAGTGTTGATGTATTTATAACTTCGGAATGTATTCACTTGTATATCTTATGTATTGTACCCCGATGTTTCTATCGGGAAGTATCTGTAATGTAATTGAGTCATGTCATGCCCCGATGTTCCTATCGGGAGATTCAATAATGTAAATAATCCATGTAAAGTCATAGAGTGTAACCCTCCTTATTGATCAAGGGTTAAAGTCCCCGCAATTGTGGGGCCCTGGGGTTATTAGAATCTCCTAGAGAAGTCGGCCCTAGTGAGTTATTGTCAAGTCAGAAATTAGTATAAATAGAGAGGGAGCCTCTCTATTTAACACACATTCACTCACACTCAGTTGTAGCGCATAATTGAGAGAGAAAGAAGAAGTTGGGACAAGAGAGAGAGAGACTACTGCTGTTGGGAGATCATCTTTATATCTTTGGGTTTTACCTTTGGTGTTGATTCTATCTCTGAGGAAGTTGTGGGGTTTTCTCCTTTATGGTTTCCCCGAGGAAAATCTTTGTGTTCATTGTCTCTTGTGATTGATTGTTGTGCTTGTCATTCTCTCAGATAAGATCCTGAGATCATATAGCTTAAATGTTAAAAATATAACAATGTGTTTACATATTTGGAGGAGCAATCTCAAGGAGAAGTTGACACTTGTCAATTTGTGACTAGATCAAACCCCTTAAAGCTACTCATAGAAAAGTTCCCTAGTTCTAGGGTTCCTAGCTCTCTTTCAATATTATTTTATTGATTAGGGTTTGATTTGAAAGATATAAACAAAGGAGAGGAAGTCATTTGTAATCTAAGTCACTTGACACAAGAACAATGGAAATGGAAGACAAAAATACAAGTATCCATCACAAAACATGAACCTGAAAACAGGACATTGGGACACGATATATATATATATATATATATATAGCCATTTTTTTAGAAACTAGAACATGTACAACACATAGAATCCCTTCAAATGTCAATTTTACCCTTTACCTGCACAATAAGAGAATGTGACAGTGTGACATCTCTTTCCCTATAGCTAAAAGTGAGAAACACACAATGAATAATGGTTGTTACAGTGGGACATGTCTGACACATGTCCTACCGTATCTATGTCTTACATGTGAAATATAGACACAGAACCCCAAAGATAGTGTCATGTTTCACAGTTTGTAATGCATCATTGGAAAATAGGAAGTCTATGTCTGACATGTGAAATATAGATACAGAACCCCAAAGCTAGTGTCATGTTTCAACGGACTAGCAGATAGCTGATAGTCTTTTTTTGTGTAAAAAACCAATTGAATGGAGTTTTTTACTTGGGTTTTTAAAACTTGTATAGTTTGTTTGTTTGGTTTTATTAGATTTAACACTAATTTTTTTTAATTTATTTATTTTTCAGTTTGGAATATTTCTATATGTCATTTTATTATCATTATTATTATTATTTGTTTCATGTTTATTTAAAAAAATTGCTCCCTTTTTTGTTTTATTAATTGTTTGATACATTTCTTTTCTTTTTTCTTTATAATTTTTTTGTTTCATCTCACATTCACATGTTTAATTTAGAGGATGTTGACACACTTGTTTATGATTATGATTTCCTTTTGACAAAGAAAGACACTCAAAGATGACATATATTATCGAGAGGTTGTTGGCACAAGAAATAGTTGCAAGGTGGGAGTCCAATGAACCTATTCATAGATCTAGAAGGCATTTAACATTTGAATGTTCGACATACACGTAGACTCAAATGACACACTCATTGATAATAGAGAAGAGTATGAATCATCTACATCTTTATCCAACTATTCATTTGAAGATAATGTGGATTTTGATGGTCTGTCACAATCCGTGAGTTAGTTTCA
>LPNX010638513.1:147161-292329 GCA_001517045.1 Pseudotsuga menziesii | reverse complement strand
ATATGTATGTATATACATACGTACGTATGTATATACATACATACGTACGTATGTACATACATACGTACGTACGTATGTACATACATACGTACGTATGTACATACATACATACGTATGTATATATATACATATATATTTTTCAATGTGGTTCACACGTCGGCTTGACCGACGGGCTACGTCCACGGAAATAAATCAGGCGGGCCCACCCGAAGGGGCCTCACACCTTCGGCGCACTTCATGCCTAACCCCAATAGCGTCAATGAGAATTGAACCCGTGACCTCTATACAGAGAGGCCTAGCGACTGGTGCTCAACCAATTGAGCTAACTTTTGGGGCTATATATATATATATATATATATATATATATATATATATATATATATTATAGACACACACACACACATATATGTATACACACACACACACACATACACACCACACACACACACACATATGGGGTAACTCTAAAGGGATTTTTTTAACTTACCTATGATCTTCCCTGAAGTTATGAATCATTTCAAAAAAAATTCGCTTATATGATTTGATTATTGATGATATAAAACATTTCTTAACTTATCTAATTTGAATATGGACAATGCAATATTATTATTATTATGAATTCAATTGTGTTTAATTCAATGCAATTTGTTCTCAGCTTTTTTATTAGAATAAATAACATATTTGGAAGTAATATTAAAAATTTAAATTATAGGGCAACATTGTCACGTTATTATGTATTTTTTTGGTGCTTACAATGATCACTTAATTTTGAAGGAGTGAAAATTTTGGAGTTGATTTATGGTTTTCTCTACAACAATGATAGTTTTTTGGAGCATGGCTTAATTTTTTTGCAATTCTAAGCCCCACACAAAATGGATATGCTACTGGTAGTAATTCAAAGGATGATTTTAAGTTTTTTGTTGCAATGGTACAAGTTGTCAAGGCCATGGTTTCCAAAATATAACAATTTTAAGCCCAAACAAAAAAACTTGGATGCTACTAGTAGCACCACAATTAGATTTGGGGGTTTATTTTAAGGTTTTATTTTCACTGATACAGTTTTGTTAAGCTGTTGGTTAAAAAATTTGTAATTTTAACTCAAAAAAATGTGTGCTACTGGTGGCACACATTTTCAATTCAAGAGTTGATTTTAAAGTTTTTGTTAATATGAGTTTTTAAGACCATGGTTGAAAAATGTTTTAATTTTAAACTTGAAAAAAAAGGTGTTACAGGTAGCATCACTTTTTTATTCAGGAGTTGATTTTGGTGTTTTTGATGCAAAAATATGAATTTTAAAAGCTAAAGTTCTTGTTTCAAGGTTAGAGTTATTGTCAATTCAGTAATCGTGTTTATATTTTAAATAATTAGGAGCATTGAAGAAGATGCTAACCAAAATGAAGAATTGGATATCATCTAGAAACATCCATATTCTCCACTTGAAGATCCATGGAACAAACAAACCATGTGAGCATAGACAATGTTAAAGTTTATTGGTATATTATTCCATGATTTGGTCTTTAGAACCTCTTGTTAAACTTCAATTAGTGTTGGAGGAGAGTATTATTTCATGCTTTGGTCTTTAGAACCTCTCATTAAACTTCATTTAGTGTTGAGTGAGGAGTAACTATGCAACGTTGATGATGAGACTTACTATATTCTTGAAAAAATGATCTTTAATGAAGTGTTTCAAATATTAAAGATTCATCTCTATAAGAATGTTGGGGTATAGGCTACATCAAAATTGAATATGATAAAGTTTATAGTGAAGGGTCTTCCAAAGAGATCCTTGATTAGAGTTAAGGAGTTCATCATATGTGTTTTATAGATAGGAGAATATGAAGTAATTGATGATGAAGCCATTTAGAGGGTGCTTCAACATATGATCACAATCTAAGAAAATGGGTCTCCTTGTCTAGGAAGAATTGTGGATTTTGTTAAGGAAGTTTGTGGATTTTAAGGAGGAGGTAGAAAAATGGAGTTAAATTTATTATCTAGGACAATTATTTCACATTTTGTAGTAGAGGAAATATTAGGGAGTCTAAAGACAATGTGCCTTCATAGGAAATAAATGACCTATTCATAGACATTAAAATTCGATAGTTGGTGGGTCTATGAAGATATATACTAGTCCTTGCTAAGGATGGTGAGTAAAAAGTTTGTTATTAACAGAATTGATAATAATGGAAAGGTTATTACTATTGGAATATGTAATGATGAATTGTGTGTTGTTGTTAAAGAAATGTAATTTGGAAGATATTATATTTTGTATTATTATTATTATTATTTCTCCTTCCATAGATGGTGTTCCTTTTATTAGGGATGTTATTGTTGTATTTGGTCATGTAAAGTCTTGTGGTAAAACCTCTGTTGTAAGTTGGGCTAGTAGTACACACAAAATATTATTAAAATGTAATTTTGAGTCTCCTGGGGAAAGTAGGCCCTGATTGGGAGGAGAAGTCGGCCCTGATAGTTTATTAGGCCTCTCCACTGATTAGTAGAAATAGGGGAGGTGCCTCCCTCATTTGAACACACTGTGAACTCAAGCAAGTTTACTAGAGCGAGAAGGAACACTTAATCAGGAGGAGAGTAAGCAATCTAGTCTTATTCTTGGAGTCTTACAAGTCTTATTCTTGGGGTCTTACACTGTACTTGTTGAAGTCTATATCGAGGAAGTTTTGCTGGGTTTTCTCCCCCATGAGGGTTTCCTTGGATAAATTTATGTGTTCTTTTCTTTGGCTATGCTTGTCTTTCTTTTAGTGATCCTTTTGCATATGGTTATGTTGTTATGATGCTAAATGTTTTAGATATTTTATAACCATTAAAATATTAACATGGTATCAGAGCCACCCTGAATGAAGTCTTTGTACAACCAAAACGCTTCTACAACTGTAGATACTGGAGATTAGGGTTTCATGCTTGAAAACCCTAGAAGGAAAAATATGGTTGCCTTGGAATTTTCTCTATAACTCAAGTTTGGCGAAGGCTCAGGAACTAAATATTTTACAGGCCGAACATGAAATCTTGTTGTACATTGTGTGCACATTTCAACATCAGATTCATTGTAATTAGGAGATATGATTAGTCCAAAACAAGGTTCCAGCCTCTTCTTGAAGTTAGGCTTAAACATGTGACCTAGGGAGAATTACTATATCTATGGATAGGAAGATCCAAATTGAATTTCGTAAGATGTTTCAGATAGGGATCAAACTATAGTTTCCATGGTGCGAGTTTCAGTCCTCGAAGTTGAGAGAATGACACATGGAAGTTCGTACAAGTTAGCTATATTGAACCAGTCCATAAACATGTCACCTTGGGAAACTTAGCATAAGTTCCACTCAGTGAATCCAATCTTGCTCTAACTTGTGGGGTTGGAAAGAAGAAAAATAAGGATACTTTAGGACAAGTTTCAGGTCTTGAGGAGCATAAATTTCATAGATACATCATAATTAAGACCATATAATTTTGTAGAAGAAATTGAAGAAACTAGGGCATCCAATATTTTCCAATTATGTCGACAGTTTTGGGAAAAGGAGTATGCTACTCAACTAGACTTGAGGAGGCACATATTTATATCCAATAATATTTGAAAGTCACCAAAGTTGAAAAATTATGGCTTTTTTTGTCAAACCCTAGGTCCACCAGAAGCAGTCTTCTAGAAAATCTTTCAAGCAAGCATCAAGTTGATGCAATATCATTGGTAATTTCTATCCTCTTTAGTTCCACTCGAGATTCTCATTTTTATCATGATGACAAATAGTACCAAGATTGAAGAAAAACTTAAATGAGCATGGAAGTATAGAGTGTTTCTCATACTTGAAGAAACATGACTTGGAGAACTATGTCAAAGAAGAAGTTGCAGAGCCAGAGGGAGATGAGGACATATCCAAGCATAAGAATGACTTAGTCAAAGACAAGAGGATTATTTCCCTCTCCATTGGATCTAACATGTATCATCCTTGAATACTCCCAAGGAGATGCGCGATGCATTGACCAGATTGTATGAAGGAAAGAACATCAACATGAAGATGACATTGAAAACTCAACTCATGTGGAGATGCAGATGTCAGAAAACATTCAATATTAATTCATAAGGGTCTCCCAAATCAAATAAAAATAATAATCCATTGGAGACAATGTCTAGGAAGTGGAAGTGGAGTTGTCAACCTTGAATAGTCTCCCAAGACCATGAAAATCACCCATTCAAGGAATTTGTTCTAGAAGGAAGCTCACCTATGGAGGAATGCACGTAAGAAGAAGCTCAATTGATAGAAAAAGAAGAATATATGGATGAAGATGATAATCAATCCCTAACAATCCTTGCCAAGAAGAGAAAGAACAAGAAGGAAGATCATTCTTGCAAAAATATTTTAGAAGAAGGACCTCTCACAGCCAAATGTTTCACTTATGATGAAAAATGACACTTTGCAAAAGAATGTCCCAAGAAGGAAGAATGGAAGGATGATATGATTGAAGAGAACCAGTCAGTCATGAAGAATGATGTCTAGAATGTGATCTCAAGACCTCAAGGGAAGTTTGTAATGTCTTCCAAATGGATCTACTAGATCAAGCATGCAATAGACGACAACCTCAAGAGATACAAATCAAGGTTCGCGGTTTCTCTCAAAAGAGGGAGTCGATTATGGCAAGACAATTGATCCATTGACCATACACACTTCTTTAATAAAGTAGAAGTACATATCGAACAACTTCCAGGACTAGGAACTCTCTACAGAGAAACACATGTGCACAAATTGAAGAAGAGGCTTTGTACGAGCTAAGAAGGAACCCATGGGATAACACATACAGTTACATGACAAGCTTGAGGATCACCTAGAGTGATGTAGATATCAACCTTTTCTACAAGGTTGAAGATGGAAGCCTACAGAGGAAAATAATCTCATAGATGGGTCCAAGAGGAATTTTCAACAAAGGTTCGAGATGGAGAACCTTGGTATCCAGTGATCTTGAGAGATGGCATACATGGATACATCGAAGATTAGCAACAGAGGAGGCTACCTGTCACTCCAAAATAGAATGTCCCTATATAGAGAGTACAAGATGCAGAGGGAGGATGGTGCTATGCTTCAGAGGGAGAGACTACAATAGACCTCGGAGTTCAAGAATATCAACATGAGGTGTGACAAAATCCAGAGGAGATTTTCCTTAGCCAAGGAAAATCTAATGTAGTCATTCCCTCTAAAGTAGATATGCAGTTGAAATTTTGAAGAGGTTCAAGATATTGGGATGTAGCTACACCGATGCCATAAAACTTGGAGTTTCTATGTGATCCTACTTCAAAAATAGTTGATGTCACAGTCTATAGGCAGAAGATTGGTTCATTGATGTACTTGACGAACACGAGGATATATAGAGTTGAAATTTTGCAGTCGAAATAGAGGAGATATGTAGTCAAAAATTTGAAGAGGTTCGAGAGATTGGGCTATAACTACACTAATGGCATCAAACTTGGATTCACTGTGTGATCCTACTTCATAAATAGTTGATGTCACAGTCTACATGTAGAAGATTGGTTCATTGATGTAATTGACGACCACAAGGCCATATATTTGCTTTGCAGTGAATACTTTGATTCAATACATAGTGGAGTTGAGATGTGTTCACATGGTTGTGGAAAAGCACGTGGTGTGGTACCTAAAGGGTACAATTGAGTATGGTATCAGATATGCGAGAGTTCAAAGTATATGGCTATAGGGATACGATGACTTCGTTGGGTTAGCAGTACTGCAAACATAAATAGCACTCCAGGATGCTGCATAAAGTGGACCAGTGTTGCTCTCAATGCAACTGATGATGAATATACCACAGTTAAGAAGAAAGCAAGGGAATCTTCCTCAAGTGATGAGTAATATGTACCTTGATTTAGAATAATTCTATCAACGAAGACAAATATCATACTCTTATCCATTTCAACATTGGATAAGAAGGGATGCATTTGCAGAGACACATATTTTGCACTAGTACTCAGTCCTATGTAATCTGTCATGTAGAAGATTTACTCAGTATTTTTTATCATGAGCAAGATAGGCACAGGTCCTCATAATCAGACAATGAAGTAGAGCTTATTGTTAGGGACTCCAGTAATTCATGCAAGGAGATAAAGATCAAGAGGGAAAAAAACAAAGATAAGTACTTGAATTGTAATTTCTTATATATCTAGTTGTTTAAATGACATTGTTTAGTTGTGTACATATCTATGTTCAAGGAAATGTATTTTGCATGATAAAGTGCTTGCATTAATGCACAATATACTATTGATATGCATGTGATGGGTAGGTGGCATATGGTGTTATACAACATTCCATTGCTACTTATCTAGAATGAAACCTCTTTGCTAACATGTTGGGAGTAGTGCACACTCTTAATAATACCCTTGTATAGATGGAAGGCATCTAGAAAGTTACCGTATGTATATTGGATATGGATGATTGTTGTATTAGTTAAAATAGTTGCATGAATGTATGACATATATATTTATGCATAAGGATTTGTCATTGTGAATATGTCTTAAAAATTATGAAATCTTTCTAACCATGCAATTGATGTATTTGACTTGTAGGAAGGATTGTATGCAATCACCTACAAGAGAAGGACAATGAAGTTGCAGATGTACAAGAGAAGAATGATGAAGTTGCAGACCTACAAGAAAAGAATGATGAAGTTGTAGATGTACAAGGGAAGAATGATGAGGTTGCAGATGTACAAGAGAAGAATGATGAGCCCTAGTGTTCTGGTCATTATACAAAGAGCTTGGTCATATCTTGATGGGTATATCCCAACATAGTTGGTGGCATCCCCATAAGGAATATCCAAGGAAAGTTGGTTGTATCTTCAAATAGGAAGATCCCAATGAGTCGAGGTCCGACATTCATTTGTGGACGAGTGTATTCTAGCATCCTCATGCTAAGGATGGTCCTGCGGACAAGAACACTCTCTTGTTGAGAGTGGTCCTAGCACTTACACGCCGAGGATGATCTTGCAGAGAATACTACTATCATATGGAGAGTGGCTTTGCATTCATTTGTGGACAAGATCCTACATTCATTTGCAAAAAATATCTTGCATTCATTTGCGGACGACAATATCCTAGTTGAGGATGGTCTTGCGAAAAGGAACACTCTCTTGTTGAGAGTGGTCCTAACACTTATAGGATGAGGATGATCCTCGAATGATAGTACTCTCTTGATGAGAGTGGTCTTGCATTCATTTGCGGACGAGATACTGCATTCAATTGCAGATGATGATGTTCCAACATTGTTTATGTTGTGGGTGATTCAACTTAGTATTTGTATACTGATGATATTGCAGGTGATGCTCAAGATGATGATGATGCTAGAGATGATGATGGTCAAGATGATGCTAGAGATGATGATGGTCAAGATGATGCCAGAGATGATTATGTGATGAGATGTGATGCTCGTGATAATGTGATGAGATGTGATGATCATGATGATGCTCGTAATGATGTGACAAGATGTGATGCTCGTGATGATGCGATGAGATTTGATGCTCGCGATGATGCGACAAGATGTGATGATCGTGATGATGCAACTAGATGTGATGATGTGTTGAGATGTGATGTAGTTGTGAAAACTTGCTATGACATATAGACTTACTAGTCACTTGTACAGTTGTGTTGTGTTATAGAATACCTTCCTTGTTAAGAGGGAGTGTTAAAGAAATGTAACTGGGGAAGATATTCTACTTTGTATATTATTATTATTACCCCTTCCGAAGATGTTTTTCCTTCGATTAAGGATGTTATTATTGTATTTGGTCATGTAAAGTCTTGAGGTAAAACCTCCATCGTAAGTCGGGTCATCATGAGCCCTAGGAAAGTTGTAGATGTACAAGGGAGGAATGATGAGGTTGCAGATGTACAAGAGAAGAATGATGAGCCCTAGAATGATGATACTTTCCTAGGACTCAAAATTAAAATCATAACACTTTTTTTCCAAGGAAAAAATTCGTAAATATCTTTATTTACATTCAACAGATGGCACAAAAGTCCATTAACACAGAAAAACCCAACCTTAAAGCTGGTAGTTATAGTCAAGATAATGCTCCATAACGAGCTCAAAAAAAACCAAAAATTATGTCCAGAGGCATTAACAACCATATCAATAATAAATATACAGTTTCACAAACTGCTCATCAAAATCAGAAACAGATATATTTGTCCCAAACTTTATCACCATAACAGAAAACTGCTTATCTGTGCATCATCATCCAACATGAGAAGGAAAACAAATGATGTCTCCAACAAAACCAACATATACACAAGAAACTGTTTTGATCACAATACCCCATGTCCCAAAAACCTCTTTTTTAGAAGATCTGAAAGGTTTCCACAACTTCATCTGTGCAATATTCCTTAATGGACCAGTATCCTTCCAATATCCTTCCTCCAGCTTTTGCCAAAGCATATGCAGAAGAATTTCTTTCCCGATAGATATGTTTGAATGACACATAATCGAAACAATCAATAATCTTGTTAACATCTTGAAGAATCATGGCTAATTCTAAATTCATTAATCGGTACTTACCAAATTCCCAGTTAATAACTAACTGAGAATCACCGAAAATCTAAATTTTATCCAAAGAGTTCCTTCGAGCCAGAAAGAGAAGTAGCTTGAGGGCACATAATTCTGCAAAATTATTAGTATCCAAACCTGAACCATCTTTAAAAGAGAAAAAGTGTACATCTGATAAAAACAACATACCTCTAGCTCCACAAATTTTTGGATCCCCTGCTGCAGAGCCATAAAAAAACCCCATGCAAAGGTTTTATCAATAACTTCCACAAAGATAGTTCTTATCGAAACCACAGAACTCTTATGTGGAATAGTCTTCATCATTCCCAAACTGAAAATAGATACCTGTGCTGGTGTTAATGATAGATCCTCAAAACAAGACAAGTTTATGGCCTTCCAAATGAACCATAAGACAATGATAGGTAATGGTTTAATATTTTCCACTTCCAAATTTAAACACCAAGTTTTGAAACATGCTGACACAATTTCTCCACTCCAAATATTATTGAGTTTCAATTTGTCCTCAATAATTAACCAAACATTCTGAGTAAAAGGGAAATCCACTCCAATATGAAAATTGGATTCACATTCCATTTTGCACAAGTAACACCTACCAGGTCCTTCTCTACCTTTCATGATAAGAACATTCCAGGTCAACGCTTTACCAGAAAGGAGAAACCAACAAAATAATTTTGTTTTGAGAGGACATTTCAGCTTCCATAAAAATTTCCACCACTAGATATGATCCACATCCCTATTCATAAGCTGAGCGTAACCTTCTTTTGGTGAATACCGACCAGATTTAGATAAATTCCAAACTAGAGCATCATCATCATTTGAAATCCTTACATGACTAGATTTAAGAATGGCTACATAACCATTCCACACATCAATCTCTTGAGGATTAGTAAAACCAATGGAATATGCAGTAAACCATTGTTGAGCCATCAATGCTGTCATGCCATGAAGTCCAATGTCAGATAAAAAATAAAAACCAGCCAAATGTAATTTTTCAAGCATGGAAGAAGGTAAAGCATGTCTCCATTTACATCCTATCCAAGGATCTAAACCAATACGAACAGCAATACCATTACCAATCTTCCATACCAAAAAATTACCAATAATGTCAAATGCCCATAGAACAGCTTTCCAACAAATTGATATGTTCTTTTTCTTTTTGACAGGAGATCTAATCCATTCCAGAATATTCAATGGATGAATATATTTATGAACAACAATATTTACCCATAACCCCGTGCCATGAATAATATTCCATACATTTTTAGCTGCAAGAGCCTTATCAAAAACAACAGAAACTTTCAGTCCCCAACCACCCAAAGACTTTGGATTAGCCAAAATCTTCCAGGATGTCCAAGGTAAACCATAAGAATTCTGTTTACCAGACCAAAGAAATTTGAAACAAAGCTTTCTGATTTTTTCAATAATCCCCATCGGTATCCAAAAGTGCATCCAATATACCGAAATGGCCTCTAAGACTGCTTTAATCAGTATCAACTTACCCCCCTTGGATAACCAACGAAAGCTCCAATTGTTAATCCTTTTTTCTACCTTTATAATCAGCCAATCCCAGTCCTTTAATAGATATCTGCAAGGTTTGAGATAAAACCCAAAGTACTTCATACCATTTTCAATTCTGTCAACTGGAAATGTAAAAATATTCTGTAAAGTAATAACCTCTGTTTCTTCTAGACATGAAAAATATAAAGAAGATTTATCATCATTTATCTTCATCCCAGATGCCTTACAGAAGATCATTAAAATCTCATATAAAGTAGAAAGAGATTGTTCAGAACCATCATTGACCATAACAATATCATCCACAAAAAGAACATGAGTTAAGACAATATCATTACCAAAAGATAAACCATGATATGTCCCACAGTCTTTGGAAAATAGAATAGCCCTTCCTAGACCTTCAACCACAATAAGAAACAGTAAAGGTGTCAAGGGGCAGCCTTGTCTAAGACCCCTACTAGATTTAAAGAAATATGTTGCAACTCCATTTATAAGCATGGAGAAGGATACAGGGGAGAGGCTACTCATGACCCAAGAATTGAAATTCCCAGCAAAACCCATTTTGGAAAGTATGACCTGAAGATAGGTCCAGCTAACACGATCATAAGCTTTAGATAAATCAATTTTTATCATTACAACCTTTAAACATTAACAGTGCATGCAATGCATACCTTCCTGTATGACCCCAACTGAATCATGAATCTACCTACCCGGCAAAAACCCAAACTGTTCACCAGATATACACCTACCCAAAACATTTCTGATCTGAATAGAAATAATCTTACCCATAATTTTGTAAACAAAATTACACAAAAAGATAGGCCGGAAATCCTCAAAAGATAAGGGGTGATCAATCTTTGGGATGAGAGCAAGAAAAGTTGAATTGAAAACCGCAGAAATTTTACCACTTATCCGGGAAAGTTCAATAACTCTCAGAAGGTCCTCACCCAATACATCAAAAAGACATCTATAAACCTCTACAGGAATTCCATCAGGTCCCGAACTCTTGTCATTTTTGCTAATGGAAAGGACATGTTGAATATCTTGCATAGTAACAGGCTTCATAAGATCACAATTATCTTCCTCGGAAACAGATGAGGGAAAAAAGCCTGCACTGTGCACAATCTCAGGAAGATGAAGATCAACTTCTTCCTTAAACAGAAACTCAAAATGATGAATCCCAGCCTCAGCAATAGCCTCAGAACCTTCAACAAGATTGCCAGAATCATCATTAATTTTCCAAATAGAATTAAGATTTTTCCTATGAGCAACAAATTTATGGAAAAAAGGGGTATTGTCATCTCCACAAATCATCCATAAAGCCCTACTTTTTTGTCGAGCCTCCTTTTCCCAATCACATAAAATATTTCTCTTACGAGATTCAAGCTCAATCAAGGACAATTTATCCTCCTCCGAAATAAAACCAATAACCGCCCTATCAAAATACCTCTTCATGTCACTTTCAATGTCAACTAAATCCTTTATATCCTAAGCTTTTTTCTTCAATGACCACTCTATGGATATTTCTTTAACTCTTTTAAGGTTCGCAACAAACTGGGATGCAGGGGATACCTCAGACAGAGCATCAAAAACCACCCAGGAGCCTTTTAATAAATCAACCAACTCATTGTTTTCTAACCAGCATGCATTAAACTTAAAAGGACAATGAGCCTTAGGAGTACTAGAAGAGATTTGTAAAATAAACTGGTTGATGATCAGAATCTCCACCACACCCAATCCACTATTTGAGAAGAAAGTCACTATCCAGAAAATCGACCGATAAGAGTAGTCGATCCAACCTTTTACAAATACTCTCAGGTCCAACTTTGCGGTTAGACCAAGTTGGAATGGAAACCAAAGGGGTAATATCTACAAGTCCAAGTCCTTCCAAAAGGTTAATAAAGAAGTCAGTTAATGTATCCACACGTGCTTTAACCCCCCAAATTTCAGAAAGACCCAAGGAGAAATTTAGATCTCCACCAAAAACCAAATAAGGACATTTGAAACAATCCATATCCGAAAGATTGTTCCAGAAAACTTCCCTATCCATATACGGGCCATAAAGATTTATAAAACATAAATCCAACTGCAACTCAATATAATGTAAAACAATACAAAGACCAGAGGTCATAGCCTAGGCATTCAACAAAAGAAAATTACAAGTCCTCCACCCCAAAAGAAGTCCCCCATATCTGCCCTTAGCATCCATAGAAACAAACTGCCAATCTTTTAACAATAATTTCATTTCCTTCACCAAAATACAACCACCAAACATAGTTTCTTGCAGAAAAAATTACATCTAAAGATTGCTCATCAATCAATCTTTTAACAGCTAGTTTTTTAGGTAGACTAGCCAAACCCCTACAATTTAAGGTCATAAGGATCATAAGGGAAACTCAGTGGAGGCATACATAGCTCTAAGTGCCCCGGATCCAACCTTCACAACATTTTTAGCATTTGCCAAAACTCCAACCCTACCCTTAACAGGGAGATGTATCCCAAAAGGATCATGATCTGATCCAAACCCTCCATCAATAGTTTTCGAACAAGAACGAAGAAAATAACCCTTACTCACAACATGAAAAACCTTAGGGGGAGATACAAAACCAAGATCCCATAAAGCTTCATTCTGAACAGAGTCATATAAAGAACCTGAAGCAGGTTCCTCATCAATCTTATTCCACCCTAGTCCATCAGATAATGAGGTAATGCACAGAGGTTTAAGAGCTTATAAGGAAGATTGAGAACCTATTACCTTCTCCTCTACTGACTTGAGAGAAAGGTTCAAATCCTTCGAAACATCTTCAAATGCCAAACCCTCCTTAGCTTCTAAATTAGACCCACAATTTTTAACCCGCTAGATCTTGTGGATAGAACCAGAAGAAGAATTCTTGTTGAAAGGTAGCGAACAATCATTCATCAAATGACCATACACATGAAATCTATAACACCGAAATGTGACACCCAGATAATCCAAAGGTTGACTGTATTCAGAACTGCCTCTTTTATTAACCAAATCAGCATGCAAGTCATTCCAAAAATCTATCAAGAATAATACCCGGCCCATACAACAGACCCCACTTTGCAGATATGAAAATTCAGTTTCCAAGTGAGTACCTAAAGTATTTCCCACCAGTTTAAAAAAATTATCTGACCATAATTCAAATGGTAAATTAGGGAGTTTAACCCAAATCAGAACTTGGTCATACCTTTCAATTCGATGGTCAAATAGAGGCGTCCACCTTTTGATTAATAGACCAGATTTATCCCACCACTAAACTCCAGCCTGGACCAGAGCCGCATCTTTCTCAGAGAAGAATTTGAAAGCTATCCATCCTCTCGGAAGAAGGAAAATCGCAGGTGGAACACTAATGACATCTTTCCAAACCATCACAGCCCAACCATTTAAACTATCAGAGTTAAATTTGTGACCTCCGAAGCGCCCGACCAGGGTCAAAGCGTTAGTAAGAACGATCTCATTTAAACCCACATCATCTCCCACGGTCATCAAGGCCGGCTTAACAAGTTTCTTTATAGACTTGTGAGCACGCTTCTTTTTCACCCCAGACTCCGTCAGATTAGGCACCGGATTACCAGAATAATTAGGAACAGACTGATGGTCATACGAGGAATCCACATTATTACCCAAACCATGATCCCGAGGAGATTTCCCCGTAGAAACAGGAATCTCACAAGGTTCTTTGGATACAACAAGTCCCAAATCCCCAACCGATCCACATCTTAAACCCGCATCCATCACAGATTCCTCATGGAACTCCGTATTGCACTGGTTCCCCGAACCATCAACACCATCAACACCAGAACTTTCATGGCGAAAAATATTAACATCAGAATCCCTAACAACACATTCCTTCTTGCTATCTGACAATGAATTAAAAGCAGAACTCACAGAGTTTGCCGCATAGCCCTCCTCCGAACGAAAGCCAAGACAAACCTTGCAAACCCCCAAATCTTTAGGTAAACTAGGGAAAACACATAAATGTGCCCCCGATACAGCAGAGACCCTCTGTCCATAACCAAAACTGGCACCAGTTACATGACCCGAGACCGGCAAGGGCTAACCAGAACCAAAACCGGCACCAGTTACATGGCCCGAGACCGGCGAGGGCTTACCACATACCAGAGAATTATCCTCAGAACCCACAAGAAGCAAAGGGCAACCCATACCGCCACCCAAATCTCCAGCAACAAATGTGCTTGCTGTCTGACAATCCAAAGCACCAAAATCTAAACTAAACCTCCTACCGTCCAAAGCTCCACCAGCCAAATAGGTATGGACAGGGTTCGCACCATCTTCCTCCGCTCGCAACAGTGGAGCTCCCATGACCCCCAGCTCACTATTCTCGATAGAATGACAACATGGAATCGCGAAAACCCTATGATCATCACCTTTACCATCATTAAGACCCAACATTACACCCTGCGGTGTACGATCTAATCTCTTCGTCGATCGTAGCGACATAACGTGTCAAAACAAAATCAACGTGTCGACAAACAGGTTTAATGATCTGATCAATCAATCTTGGCAGGACGAGCTTGTTAAATGTACCCACCTAATCATGTTTTAAAAGAAGTACGTTATGTAAAACCCCAACTAATCGCCATTAAAGCTTCGTTAAGAACAAAATCCAAGGCCAGTCGCATTAGTTGTCTATCATAAAAGAGAAATACACTAGTAACTATTCAACAAAGCCATTCTCCTAGGTTGTAAGTCTTCAAAAAAATGCACTAGTAACTATTCAGAAAAGAGAAATGCTTTGAGCAAGATCTCCTTCCTTTAAAAAGTTAATAATGCTCGATGGAGACTTTTTTCAAAAAATCATAATACTTATTCTTTCAATATACCTACCTTTACATTTTTAAAAACAATATAAATATGGCATGCTAGATGACTCTTAATGCTTTATTTGATTAGTTATATAATACATTATAACAATTAAAATAGAATTTATGACAATACATAAGATGTTGTTTCTAAAATAATATTTTATATTTTTTTATTGAAGAATTCCTCCATACCGGTAGGATAGGTATTCTTGGTTGAAGTTAGTATTAGTTTGAATGGAAGAATGATCAGCCCATCATGAGAGGTATTCAAATTAGGATTGTGTGAAGACAAGGTCCACCTTAAATACTCCACAACTCAACCTTGTTCCGAATAGCTCCTATTCTCAACTTTTGATCCATAGGATTTGAACTGATGACCTATATGGACTTAACCACCACTTTTCACCAACCCACTTACAACTATAGGCTATAATAATATTACATATGACAAGAAGTAACACTCAACCAGGGATCTTATTTTGATTTTATAAATGGGTTACATGAGGAAAGCACATGACCCGACCTATAACAAGAAGTAAAACTCATCCAAGGTTCTTATCTTGATTTAATAAATGGGTTACTCGATATATGTGTTATTTGAGGAAAGCATGATACCTATTTTTTAAACCTTGAATGATGATTAGCATGGGATAATGGTTTTTTCTTAGATATAGATTAGAGTTGAGACAACTTATTTGGCTGTGTAGATCACCTAACATTTTCTTTGTTGGGTAATAACTTGTTTACCTTAACCTTAAATGTAAGGAAACAAATTAACAACCTAAAACCTAAAAAGAATAAATATTTCTACCTACACATACTAGAAAACCATTTTGTTTACACACAATGTCACTAATAAGGCAAAACCTTGTCTACCTTAATCTTAAATACAATGAAACAAATTAACCCATCTTTAAACTCAAGACTTATACATAGGAATATGTCAAACAAAGTATCAAAGTTCAAAGGTAAGTGGTATCCAATGGTATAGTGAATTATGTTTGTAAAAGTGTTATATTCCATCTTAATATAACTATTCAAGTGGTTGAGTGTTCTAAGTTGCGACAAAAATTTTTTAGAATCAAATCTTTTAGAAGCTATACATTGCTATATAGAGACTTCACTTTATGTCTTCTTTAAATAAGTTCCCACTAGACAAAGTATGAAATCTTTTAGAAGCTATACATTGGTATATAAAGACCTCACTTTATGTCTCCATTAAATAAGTTCCCACCAAACAAAGTATGATATACTTTGTTTGACTGCTTTGGCTAGGTCCGCTATGATTTCATCACATAGACATAACAAGCAGCCGAGGCAATTTATGGTTCTACAGACAATGTCACTCGGCTCATATTTCTTAATATATGACTTCGGCTCATATTTCTTAATATATGACTTGTAGGCTAATATATTATAGTGAAGTTGATATAATGGGAATAATTAAATGGAGAAAGCCCAGCCCCCTACCCCAAAGGCAGGCGTTCAGCAGGTTAAAGCAGTGAATGGGATAGTTTCGCATTCCCGCCCGATATGTGAATAAATTCGTTTGTGCCGCCTATAAGCCTTTACACCATACCTGACTGAAGGGTGCCGCCCCAGCTCAGCCCAGTTAGGACCTTATCTTTGCTATGCGATTGAGGGGAATAAATATGTATATGCTGGCTCCAACCGTTGAAGTCTCTAAAAAAACATAGTCTTTTCCTTATCCTTATCAGTCGAACATGCTATCGCACCCTCTACAGCTGCTTTAGGAAAATATCATGTTTGATTATCCCTCTTCCTTGGTGTTGGACTTCCATAGCATCTCTTCCCGTCGCATAGTTGGTGTGAAAGCGTGGGTTTTTTCCTCTTAGACCTCCTTATTTAACTGTAACATGTTACATGTTGTCTTGACTGTCATAACGCTGTGGATGTGATGTCCTGGAACCTAAAAGAAGCTTTTCCTCTTGCTTCTTGTCTGGTGCATCTTCAACCTCAACTACTTCTTGTTCTTGTTTACGTGCTTGAGAGTAAGGGTGAAGGCTTGTGTTTTTGTTACGTGGAAAGCTACTACTGTTAATGCATGGATGAATCTCATGCAGAAACATAGCAACAGCAGTCTCTTGAAAATATTTCACAGCTTCATCCACATTCATTGTGTGTGGTATAAGATGAAATCTTTGTTTAAGCCGCATCAGCTGATATCCACCGATATATTTGACAAAAACAAAAACCAGCAATTATCCAAGGAACAACGGCTGAAGCAAGCTGTGGATGATCTGTGCGGGGAAGCTGAAGTAGAAGCAGAATTAGAGGAAACGATTTACAGTTTATGCGAGGAGGGGCAGTTAGAAGAAGCAGTGGAATACTTGTGCAAGAATGACAGGGGTTCTTCTGATTCACATGTGTATGGTCATCTGTTACAGGCCTGCATTGACATGAAGGGCTTGGCAGTGGGTAAAACTGTTCATGCTCACATGGTGGAAACTGGATTTAAGGCAGGCATCTTTTTAAGAAACCGTTTAATTGATATGTATGCCAAGTGTGGTTGTGTGGTAAATGCACGCCGAGTGTTTGACGAAATGTCTGTGAGGAACGTTTTCTCATGGAACACTATGATCGCAGGGTATGTTAATTATGGGAAAATAGAGGAAGCTCGTCAGCTGTTTGACAGAATACCCCAACGAAACCTGATTTCGTGGAATTCTATGATTGCAGGTTTTTCTCAAAATGGGTGCGGTCAGGATGCCATGAAACTGTTTTGTCAAATGCAAGGAGCCGACATGAAGCCAGACCGTATTAGCTTTGTTGGAGTTTTGAATGCATGTGCTAGTGTAGCAGCGCTGATGCTAGGTAAGCAGGTTCATGCTTGCATCTTCAGAACTGGATTTGTTTCCAATGTGATTGTGAATAATGCATTGATTGACATGTATGGTAAATGTGGGGAAATAGGTGATGCACATCGAATGTTTGATAAAATGACCGAACAGGATGTTGTTTCATGGACCGCGATAATTACGGCATATGCCCACTTTGGGAATATGGAGATTGCATGTGAAATGTTTCACAAAATGCCCCACAGAAACATCGTTTCTTGGAATGCAGTGATTGCAGGATATGCTCAACGTGGATATGGTGAGGAGGCTTTGAAACTCTTTTGGCGATTGCTTTCGGAAGATGTCAAGCCAAACCAGTTCACTTTTGTTAGTGTTCTTAGTGCATGTGCTTGCCTAGCAGCATTAGAGTGCGGCAGACAGATTCACGACCGGATCCTAAGAACTGGATTTGAATTTAGCGTATTTGTGGAGAACGCCCTTGTTGATATGTATGCTAAATCTGGGAGCACAGTGAATGCACATAAATTATTTGACAAAATGCATGAGAGAGATGTTGTCTCTTGGAATGCAATGATTTCAGGATATGCTCAGAACGGATGTGGAAAGGAGGCTCTTCAACTCTTTGAAGAAATGCTAGCGTCAGGCGTGAAACCAAATGAAATTACTTTCATGGGTGTTCTGTCAGCATGTAGCCATGTGGGCTTAGTTGAGGAAGGTCGTCACTATTTTCGTTCAATGGGCCAGCAGCATTCAGTCACACCAAAAGCAAGTCACTATGCCATCATGATTGACATCCTTGGCCGAGCTGGATACATGGATGAAGTAGAGCACTTCATCAACAATGCACCATTTGAACCTGACATAAATATGTGGGGAGCCTTGCTCGGAGCATGCAGGATTCATTGCAATGTAGATCTTGGAAAACGAGCAGCAGAATGCCTTTTTCTATTGGAACCGCATAATGCTGCAAGGTATGTGTCGTTATCAAATATGTATGCCGCCACTGGCATGTGGGATAGGGTAGCCGAGGTTAGAAAATTGATGAAAGACAAGGGAGTCAAAAAGATACCTGGGTGCAGCTGGATTGAGGTGAGGAACAGGATGCATGTATTTTCATGCACTGAAGGCTGAAGAAATCCCACGATTAAACAGTGGAGATTTATGCAACATTAGAAGGACCTACTGGGAAAGTGTACTATTTACCTATGACAAACTTTGTGCTACACAATGTGGAGAAGGAGCGTAAGGTGAAACCCTTATCCATTACAGCACGAAGCTGAAATTACATTTGGCCTTTGAAGTCCCCAGGACTCTTTCCAACATCTTCCACAATGTGGCATTTGTTATGTTAGCTCTCAAACCTGCATTCCAAATGTTACAAAGCCCTTTAACAAAGTGCAAACCTAGGGACATTTAGGAAGATTGCCCAATGTCACTGTAACAATGCTTCCTCTCGTTTTAGGCAGGATTTTTTCCAGCAGAAGGGGGGAAACCCTAGAAAATATTGTTTGAATGTTTCTTTTTGGATTGAAATGGATAGTGGAATTTACGGAAGTCAGTGCCTATCCAATTGGGTTATGGAGTCAAGGCCAATGAAAAAGAGGGTTTGAATACAATGAAAAGCCGTAGCTTGACTATTAACAATATGCAATAACTAACCACATAGATCTTCTTCAATATGCAGCTTACAACACTTTCAAAATGCAACCATGAGAAAAGAAAAGAGACAACAACAATCTCTTGAGTTTCAATACGCAGAAATGATAGATTTGATATCTGTTAATTGAACAATGATTAGAACAAGAGGTAGGGAGGGTGAAATTTCAACCCTAACATCTTGTTGGAAGCAAAATTGACCTTCTTCAAAGTATTGAAAAACTAGATGTATGTAGGAATTTTTAAAATTTTGCAGCATATATCAAGCATACATCTCCACCTAAGTAAGGATCACTGAAGGTAATACAATCACAGAGACAAAATCAAATTACCCTGGGAAACCTCTTGGGGTAGAAAACCCAGCCAAAACTTCTCTTCATATTCTTCAACAAAGTGCAATAGTACAATACCAGTACAAGACTTCTTCAAATTAGGGTGCCAGCATATATCAAGCATACATCTCTACCTAAGTAAGGATCACTGAAGGTAATACAATCACAGAGACAAAATCAAATTACCCTGGGAAACCTCTTGGGGTAGAAAACCCAGCCAAAACTTCTCTTCATATTCTTCAACAAAGTGCAATAGTACAATACCAGTACAAGACTTCTTCAAATTAGGGTGCTGAAACAATACCTGTGTTTCCAGCACTTACAAGTATACTTACAGTCAGCCTGATAATGATCTCAAAATTTACTGTCAACTGTAGTAGCCTTGTCTTCACAACTGGAGCAGCCTCTTCTTCACTACCGTGGCAGCCTCTTATTCACTACTGTAGCAGCCTATTTTTCACTACTGTAGCAGCCTTATGACAGTGGTAACAGCAGAAGGATACAGAGTATAACAGAGCCTTCTCTCAGCCATGAGCTTTTCTCAAAGTTGTGTCTACAAATGGTGAGGGGCAGCCTCCCTTTATACTTGGGTTTGGCTGCCCTAAGCTGACCCTAGGACCCTTTGACACTTGGCAGGAGCTTTTGACACTTGTCATGAGGTATTGACACTTGGCAAGAGCTTTTGACACTTGTCATAAAAAACCTTTTTATGTACATAAATTAATAACATAAAAAAATAGCTCCCAAAGCTATATATATTTCAACACAAAGATTACAACAGCAATTTGTAAGAGTAATCCCAATCATCATATTAACCCATGAAAAGTAGAAAAAGGATGAAAATCTCAACTTGGACTTTGTCCTTCATCCAGTCCTCCCAAAAAATATTCAACTAAGTGCTCGGAGGGGAATTCCTATATTCCAACAATGCATTACAATCTGTGAAACATGACACTAGCTTTGGGGTTCTGTGTCTATATTTCACATGTCAGACATAGACTTCCTATTTTCCAACGATGCATTACAAACTGTGAAACATGACACTATCTTTGGGGTTCTGTGTCTATATTTCACATGTCAGACATAGATACGGTAGGACATGTGTCAGACATGTCCTACTGTAACAACCATTATTCATTGTGTTTTCTCACTTTTAGCTGTAGGGAATTGCCTCTTCCCCACTCCTTTGTTTTTTTATACAAAAGACTTAGTGAAAAACAAAGGAATGTGTTGGTCTGCAATCGCCCCCCACCCATTCTTTGTTTTTTAAACAAAAATGCCAAGTAAATACCAAATGAATGTGTTTGTCTGCAAGTGCAAGAATTGTTTGTTGCATTATCTCCTCTTCACCTCATACCTATTTCATGGTCCATAGAAAGCATTGGCTATCGTGCAACAAAATGAGGCCCTCTAGCAAATTCAAGGATGATATTTTTTTGCAAGCTATTGCCCATGGGGGATTTGAATTTGTGACCTTCCATTTACAACTTCCCATCTCATTTACTCATTACTGATTGCTCTAACCCCCAAGAAAAATCCGAGGATGATATTGTATTGCATCTTCATGACAAGTTTTTCTTGCTTAAAGGCCTAGAATTTCATAATATATTCCATTTATTCTTGTTTCTTTTTTTTTTCCAAGATCGATAGGTGGATATTAAACTACCAACTTGAGCGCCTCAATTTAACTGTTCAAACTCCTAAAAATATGATTTATTTTATCTTTGAGGATTAGTCACCCTCCTCGTGAAAAATATTGTTTGGCTGAGATATGCTACAGGAAATAACAATGAAAACGAATTTAAGGGGCTCACCTACTCTTATCTAAGTTTCGTACCTCTAGCAAACCCAAGGATTTCTTCTTGCTATTTTTCCTACTTTTCAAGATGGATATTTAGATATTAAACTACCTAACTGGGCCCCTCAATTTGATTATTCAACCTCCTCAAAAAGAAAATTATTTATTTTATCCTCAAGGATCAGTCACCCTCCTCGTGACCAATACAATATGGGCCAAACATTCTACAAGAAATAACTTGAAATGAATTCAAGGTGCTCACCTAATTCTATCTAAATTCACAAATCCCACAAGGTTTATATATCAGCAAGCCCTTCAAAGAGTAGTGCCTAACTTCTAACTTTCTCAATTAAATTATGAGAATCCAAACCCACCCAACATACTGGAGTTGAATTCTAAAAGAAGACCACTGTGGGACAAGAATTTGGCATAACTCTTGCAAAAGTGCAACTATATCGTCATCCTTCCCTAAAGCATAACCATGGTTGTATATTCCTGTCAAAATGATTGTCTAACTTGTGCCACAAGACTACTAGGCCCATCTAGTCTTCATTGTTGTTTACAAAGCACACCTTCCAATATATCCCACCTTCCTTTCCAAACCAATATGCAAAAGGGTATAAAGACCACATTGTTATAAACATCAACCAAGGGGCAAAAGGACTGAGGGCACGAGGGAGAATTATCCCTCGCGTGAACCATTAATAAGAAGGCTTCCATATATTTTGAAACGATTATGCTGCAACGTGTTCATGCCAGACATAAATTCAGATGTCATATAATAAGAGTGGTACTTATTCAAATAATTTCCCTCCACAAATTACTTAGGAGATCCATAACCTGATAGGGGATTCCCCATTTTTTATTAGGATCCCTTCATCAAGCTTGACAAATTCATTTGATTTATGATCGACAGCATTATTCCATTGGAAATTTCTATGAAAAAAAATTTCTTCCTTAAAATTCCTCTTCTGCATTTTATGAATGATGAAGAGGGAATCTCCCAAAATATGACATCCTTGAATTGAAGGTCCTTCAGTAAAGTCATTCCAAAATACAATGCATACAATTATACTTGATTGTGTGATGTCATTCCAAGCTCCCATGATAATTATACTTTAGTCTTTCTCATGAGAATTATACTTTAGTATTTTCTTTGGAGTTGATGAGAACTCCTCTAAATCCTGCCACTCTTGTATTAATTTGTAATAATACTTTCTTTTGTTTTGTAAAGCTGCAAATTCTATTAAACAGAGGATTCAAAAATTACATGTCCATGGTGCTTCTGGGGTGGCCTTAGAAAGTAGAACCACCACCCCAACTAGTCAAAATTACAGACCCTTCCAGTATGATCATCACAAAAAAAAAGCTTGCTAACATAGGAGACCAAATGTTAGGTATGTACTCCACTAGACTGCAGTTGATAAAAATTTTAAACATAAGACTAACAAACAAATTGGAACAAAAAAATTGAAATAACACTTTGAGCTCGTAGGTGGCCGAGCCTTTCAAGGAGTTATCACCATTATTTATGGAGAGGGAACTTCCTCCAGGATGGGGAAAACACCCTGGAAGTCATGATTAGATGTGGAAACAAATTTTTTTACCAGAAGGGGAGGGGTCTTGCCAATCGGTTCCTCGTTGTCGTGAACTCACTTGTTGAATAGAGGTCCAATTGTAGTGGGGATGGGAAAAAGAGCATTGGTCGTTGTTGCATGAACCAGAGCTGAGCCCCTCTCCATTGATCATCCATCCATAGCGTTGTCGCTGCCCACTTTTGTGTTGCTTGCTCTTCGTTGCCCTCTAGCTAGGCGCTTCTAGGAACAAGTGGCATCCAGTCCATTGAGTTAGTTGTCCATATCAGTTAACTTAGCTTTGGCTCAGAGCACTGTGTTGTGGGAAGTGCTCCACTTTCCTAACCTATCCTCCATAAGAGTTCCCATCATATTATTTATTAACCAGTAGCAAGATGCTCATTAACCAGTCAAGCATCCCAATCATCAATCAAAACGTGGACCGTCATGGAGATATTGGCCTCATATCCCTCCACCATCAAACTCAAGTCACACTGGGTTTTTCCCTGGTCATTGCTTCCTTTTTGAAGGGTACCTCTTTGTCTCGACATTTCAGAGACCAGAGCCAGAATTGGAAGCTAAGGGGAGAAGAAATTTTGCAAGGTTGGATGCGAGTTCAAACCTCTAGGCTTCAGAGAGATCTGGTTGAGCGGAACCGAGGAGGAAAACCAGAGACAAAAACCACAAACGACAACTGAGAGCCATCGACTGGACCCTCTTGCGTCCACATCCCTCATCCTTAACCAATCCTGCCGTGGAATCTCGATGGCCACACGTACCAAGTCAACCAACATCAAACCAGATTATAGTATATGTGATTCTAAGATTTTGTGAATATTTCCAACCAGACTCCAAACAAAGTAAGATGGAAAAAATACTCGAAAAAACTTGAAAACGTAGAATATTTAGACTTACTTTATTATATATTGTTACTTATTTTAATTATTATTATCGATTATTTTAATCATGAATTGCTATTATATTAAATAATAATATTATTATTGTTAGGTTGGGTGCAACCTAAAGCTTGAAGCTCTTCAACTGAAATTTCAAAATCTCGCTTCCTGTGTTTGAGATAATCGCGCTAATGGAACCACTAGATCCATAGTCGAGGATAAGTCTAGATGAACTTTTCTGTCAACTTGCGGATGAGCAGAAGCAAAAATCCACTTCTCTCCCTGCGGCTCGATTCGTGAAGAGAAAAGATGCTCTAGATATAAATATTTCATGCCCTTTGGCTAAAAGAAAGGAAATCAAATCAGTAGATTGTCGTCTGGTAGGTCTATTTACGAGTCTTTGGTCATCCCCTTGTGCTATGGAGAACTGGATAAATAAAAACTGACATCCCCTTTTAATTGGAAGGGGATGTCCATACTTCATACTTCATAGGAATGGTCCATACTTCATACTTCATAGGAATGGTCAATACTTCATGGGATCGTGAGGAATGTATATCAATACATGGAAATTATCCTTTGACCCTAAGAAATATATTTTGTCTATTGTCCTTGTTTGGGTAAAATTACCCATCTCCCCTTACACTGTTGGTCTGATAAAGTCTTAGGTTCAATTGATAATTCTTTGGATCAATATATTGACAAATCTAAGCCAAAATCACATTTATTTTCGTGTGCTCGTATCTATGTGGAAGTTGACCTAGATAATGGACTTTTAGAGGTGGTAAACTTGATTATGGATAGTTGGATGCATGAGCAGAAAGTGGATTACGATCAACTCACTTTTAAATGCAAAAAGCAGCATGAATATGGGCATTTTGCTAAAGATTGCCCAAAATATGAAGTTAAAGAACCAGAAAAAGAGGTGGATGCAAAGGAATGGTAAAAGGTACAAAAGAAAGGTAAGGTTCATGTTAAAAAAGTGGTTTCTATTTGACCAAAGACATCTAATTCTTTTCTTCCCCTTTTTGATAATTGTATGGTTGAATTTGAGACAAATTAAGAAATGAATGGATCTCAAAAAAATCAGGTATGTTCCACAATATTGGAAGTTGGAATGGAAGGAATTGTTACTGGGCGACCAAGCTCCCCTATAATTGAAATTACTCCTACTCCTCAATCCCATGACAGAATGGAAGAGGATATTGGGAAGCAATCATAGTTTATTCAAGAAGAGTCGTCTGAAGATGTAGAATATGTTAAGGTTATTAATAAAATGGTTGGAAGAAGATCTTGAAAAACTCTTTGAGAGGAGGAAGCTGACAGGGAGAAGCATTTAGGAAAGCAAACATCCTTAGACGTAATTATGAAAGGTGCTGCCTCAACCAAGAAAGGGCAAAAAGGTGATGTTGGGGGTAAGACGAACTTAATTTTGAAAAAATAATGAGCATTATCTCCTGGAATTGTAGAGGTTTGGGAGGAAAGAAGAAACTAGAAACTTTGAAGCAGTTGATTTATAAATAATATATCTCTCATCTTTGAATTTAGGAGACAAAAATGGATTCCATTGAAGTAATTCAATTCTTTCAATCTATTTGGACAACTGGATTTGGAATAGCGAAAAGTTTTGTTGGTGCCTTGAGGGGTATAGCAATGATCTAGGATCGGACGAACTTCACTTTAAATTTTCACTTAGAGGGATCCTATTGGATTATGGTAGATTTGACTGTAAATAACAATAAGGATACTCTTCATGTTTCCAATGTTTATGGCCCTATTTGTTGCAATCATAAAGCTTATTTTTGGAATTCTTTAAACACCTTGGGTAACTTTCAAAATGGTATCATCGTTGGGGATTTTAATGCTACAATCTCCAGTAAAGAAAGAAGAGGCGGGTCCTTGGTAAGAGACCCTTTTGGGGAACATTTTGAGGATTTTATAGCAAATCTTGATCTGGTGGATATCAAACCAAAAAAGGGGATGTATACTTGGACTAATAGAAAGTTTGGACATGATCATATTGTTTCCTGTCTTGATTGTTTCTTAAATTAAATAATATTTTATTTATTATATAAATATAGATAAAATTGATTATATAAAATGCAATTGACCTATTATAAAAAATCATATCCTTTGAGGAAAGGCATGATTTATCATTATTACAACATTTTAGTGTAACCTCTAACTATATTATATACTAATTGTCTATACATCATCGCATCACCAGGAATATGCTTGTATGCAATACTTCCACTTTAAAACAAACCAAAATAATGCAAGGTATCTTCAAATTTGGGAAGGGTAGATATTATCGAGAATCAAGATTGCATTCATTCATAATTCATAAATTCATTTATTTATTATATAAATATAGATAAAATTGATTATATAAAATGCAATTGACCTATTATAAAAAATCATATCCTTTGAAGAAAGGCATGATTTATCATTATTACAACATTTTAGTGTAACCTCTAACTATATTATATACTAATTGTTTATACATCATCGCATCACCATGAATATGCTTGTATGCAATACTTCCACTTTAAAACAAACCAAAATAATGCAAGGTATCTTCAAATTTGGGAAGGGCAGATATTATCTAGAATCAAGATTACATTCATTCATAATTCATAAAATTCATAGTGGCTCAACAAGAGCATGTGTCAATCAAGATTACATTCATTCATAATTCATAAATTCATAGTGGCTCAACAAGAGCATACATGTCACTTATTAGAATTGAACCTGGGTGAGGAGGATAACATTCATTCCTCCCAACCACCCAAGCTACAACCAAGGGACTAATATGCTCTGCTACACACCAACATATTACGTCAACAATAATATGGACTAGAAAATTGACCCACAAAGTCTTGCCATTCACCACCTAACGGATATTTCAACAGACACGAGGCAAAAACTCACATTCACCTCCTACAAACAGCGGTTCTATGAAAGCTTATGTTAAGAACTAATCACCCTCTAACCATCCAAACTTCAAAATTCCAATAACTGTTATATATGGTACATGTTGATTTTTCTGAGCAGCATCGAGAGCCCTTCTCTTCGGAGAATGGGACCACTTGGTCCGGGACCACAGTGAAGACTCAACCCAGTGTTGAGTGACCATTTTGTTGAATGGTAGATATCTGGTCTGGGACCATGATATAAACCCAGATCTGCCTTGGGTAGACTCAACCTTGTGTTGAGTAGACATCTGATCCGAGACCACGATGTAGACCAGTCTGGGACTGGTAGACTCAGCTTAGTTCTGAGTAGCCATTCTCTGGGAGAATGAAGACACTGTAAGCCCTAGACTGGGTCCGAGCATGTGTGTGGCACTTTGACCCTTGATCTATGGGCTTGGTGTGCTTCTCCAAGGATTAGCTACCCTTGGTTAAGTTACCCTGGTACCAAATCTAGGTGTCACACAGTGTGTGAGATAAAAGCATTAATAACTCTCTTGGTTTATGATGATGTACTTTTGAAATAAAATAAAATAAAAAGTACCACAGGTAAATGACCACAGGGGCACTTGGTAAAAGGCCAAAGTCAAAAGTCAAAGGAAAAAAATAAAAGTACCTTTTTGGTAAAAGTGAAAGTGAAATTAGGAAAATAATAAAAATATTATTATTTTTATTTTTCTTAATTGAAGGACTTCTTATAAAAGTCAAGGAAAAATAAAAGTACCTTTTTTGGTAAAAGTGAAAGTGAAATTAGGGAAAGAACAAAAATATTATTATTTTTATTTTTCCAAATCTTGTCCACTTAGAGGTGAACAAAGGCTATAAAAAAAGATCAAGCCTTCTCATTTGTTACACACACTTTTGCTCTCACAGGAGAAGAAGACCATCTTATGTTCAAACCCTCAGCTAGGGTTTTATCAGCAAAGTCCATCTTCAGCATTTTTGCACAGCTATCTTCAGCATTCCATTTTTTTTGGGTAGATTTCAGCAGTCTGATATTTTCGGGCAATTTTCAGCAGTCTGATATTTTCAGACAGTCTGATTTTTTCGGGCAGTTTTCAGTACGCTGATATTTTTGGGCAGTTTTCAGACAGTCTGATATTTTCAGGCAGTTTTCAGCAGTCTGATATTTTCAGGCAGTTTTCAGCACGTTGATATTTTTGGGCAGTTTTCAGCAGTCTGATATTTTCAGGCAGTTTTCAGCAGTCTGATATTTTTAGACAGTTTTCAGACAGTCTGATATTTTCGGGCAGTGTTCAGCACGCTGATATTTTTGGGCAATTTTCAGCAGTCTGATATTTTCAGGCAGTTTTCAGCAGTCTGATATTTTCGAGCAGTTTTCAGCACGCTGATATTTTTGGGCAGTTTTCAGACATGCTGATATTTTCAGGCAGTTTTCAGCAGTTTGATATTTTTAAGCAGTTTTCAGCAGTCTAATATTTTTAGGCAGGAGAGAGAAAAATCTCAGTTTTTTCTGAGAAAGCCCTAAATTGGTAATTTTCTGTAATTCTAGAAATTGTGGGTAAAATTATCAGTTTAATTTTTACTGATGAATTTTACAGTTACTGTGGTCAAAATCCAGATCTGGATTTGAGGAACTTTTTGAAGACTTTCTTAAGCCATCTCATTTACGAGATGAGCTATTAATGCTTTTGGGGTTTTTGTCCTTTGAAGGTTTCCCCAGTGAAAAATATTGTGTCCATGTGTGCTAATGTGCTGAATGTGTTTATACTACATTGCTGATCTATTTATGTTTATCTGCAAATTTATAAAGTTTATGCTAATGCTAAAAATTTAACAGTACATTCAAAATATCAGACAAACGGAGGCTGATTAGGTGGCATCCACAGTAATTGCATGCCTAGAGATTGAAATGATACTTTGTACAAATCCTCCACTGTAAACAGCCAGCCCAACAAGCCCTTCAAAGTTCGTTCTAAATCATTAGGATAAAGCACTTTATTGCCTAGCAAACTTCTGCTTCATAAGGCCACAACCAAAAGTTGAAACCATCTCATGGTACTAGCACAGCGGCACCCTCCAATCGACCCTCTCTGAGAGATGCAAGTGCTTCATTTGGTTTGTCCAAAGGGAAAACAACAGTTTTTGTCCTGACACAAACCTTGGGAGCAAGCTCAAGAAACTCAAGTGCATCCTGTCTGGTCAAATTGGCAACTGAAACAACCTGCCTCTCACCCCATAGAATAGAGTATGGGAATGCAGGAATCTGAGACATATGGATTCCACCAGCTACAACAATGCCTCCTTTCTTTACAGCTTTAAGAGCAGCTGGTACAAGGAGTCCGACTGGGGCAAACAAAATAGCTGCATCAAGTTCATATGGTGGCAAGGACGCATAATCTCCTGCCCATATAGCCCCTAATCTTAGGGCAAAAGCTTGTGCTTTATTATCCCCTGCTCTTGTAAATGCATAAATTTGATGCCCTTCACAGATTGCAACCTGAGCATGTCCAAATAGAGTATGGCATTGCCTTATTGTTGTATTCCATCAAGCAATGCCTAGAATATCTGCTTCAAAGTGTATCTACATAGCTGTGTTGATTTCTATCACTTTATTAATAGAAGTTTTTGAAATAGTGGGAAGAGTGTCTTACCTGTGAGATAATGTGTCCTGCTGCACCAAAACCATAAATGCCAATTCTCTTTTTCTTGTCAAGACCTGGTTTGAAGCATTGTTCCTTTGCAATAATATTGACTAAAAACAAATTGTACCCCCCCTGCAAGATCATGATAGCCAATTCAGGAAGATTTGGTTCTGCTCAAGGTTGGCTATTGAGGTCTGGCATGTATGACTTGAGGAAATAATTAAACAGGACATGAACATAAGATTTCCATGTGATCTAACGATTTCTTCTGCACAATAAGGATTCACATGAAAAGACTGGGTGCACATAATCTGGGGACGTATTATTGAGATGGATTGCATTTATCAGATTCACAAGAGATAAAAGATTGAATGGAACCAAACGACCAAACACTAATTCTGCCAGAGATATAAATAGCAGCAAAAAACCAGCACCAGTGCGCTAGAGAGAGAGTAAAAGAGTGCTAAAGAGAAAGAGCCATAGCCATAGTCATAATCGTAAGTGCACTTGAAAAAGAGATTCACAACCATAACCATGACACCAGAAAACAACAAGAGAGCGCAAAAGAGATAATAGCCCTTAGGAAAAATAACTTGAACCAATGAATGAATGATCCACTTGAATGATAAATACAAAAGAGGGTTGGTGTATTTATATAACAACAAAGAGGTGGAGTGCTAGCCCCAAGGGGGTTAGACAAGGTCGGCCTTAGCCTAAAATAGCCTAAAATACAATATAATACATGTTACAAGGTCATCCCATGGCCATAATAAATACAATAATGTTGGCTTATGGCCTCAAGTGAATATGAAAGTCGTAAGTTTAATGTCCTCCCTTAAGCTGAACAAGGGACCACCGAGAAGACATTATAACATAATACATCACAATATCCCTCCCCTAATGTTGAGTAGGGAGCCACATAGAGAAGTCATCATAGATCACCATATCGCTCTCTCCTGAATTCAGCAGGACCTTTATTAGCATCAACCACCCTCCAGAAGGTCAACGATGGATGAGTTAGTGCAAAAGGTGTATCAGCAACAATGGAAAGGAGGGCCCGATATAGAGGAGACTCCTGCAGGTGCTCTGCTTAACTTGCAAGAAAATGAGCAAAGTTGATAAGTGTGACAATGACCCATTTAGGCATAGACTGTGATCTAGCTGAAGGCAAAGTCGTTGTAGTCGATGGATCAGTCAATAATTCATCATCACTTAACTATAGATTTAGTAGAGGAGTGTCATCACTGAACTGCCCATCTGGTGGACAAGTGCTATCATTGAGCTGCTCATCCAATGTTGGAGTGTTGAAAGGAACATCTTGTATAGGAGAAAAATTTCATGGGTATGGGGTTAGACAAGTCAACAACCCCATCTGTCCGCACACAGATACTATAGGAGAAGTGCTTGGATAAGCACCTTTGCATGTAGAAAGACGACCAACACCATACTGTGAAGGAGAGATATCCACTGAAATGTGTCAAGAATCATTTGCTGGCCATAGGGCCACAAATGTCACCGTGAATCAGATCAAAGACACTAAGAAGCTTGCCTCGTTTTGTGAATCTTATCTTATCTTATCTAGGGTTTCTAGTTTGCAGGTTTGTTTACCATATACTAAAATTTAACATGGTATCAAAGCAAGTTTCTATAACCTCCTAGGACTACATGTAAAGATAGTAGGGCTTCTACCTATGATAGAAAATTGACAGATGACTACAAAGGTGGGATGCTCGAGATTCATGCTTGAGAAAAGCATTGTGAACATGTGGTAGGTAGTCTTAGGCTGTTGATATGTTTTGTCTAGCAATGTTTTAGGACCAAAGTATAGCTACCGTCAATCTCAATTACAAAGACATCGGAATCTGCTTCCAACTTCATTCATTGGAAGTGTCGGTTGCAGATGTTTTTGGAGGAGCATAAGCTTTGGCATCTTGTAAAGGAGGAGGTTGCACCTCCTACAAATGTTGCTTTGTTTGTAGAATATGACAAGAAGATGACCAAGGTGAAGCAAGTCATCCTACCCATAATGAAGGATCACTTGATCCCTCACGTCACCAAAAGGAAGATTAGTAAGGATATGTTTGATTCTCTTGTCACTCTATTTGAGTAAGAAAATCAATTGGAAGAAACTTCTAATGAATAAGCTCATAGCCACATGGATGAGTAAGAAAGATACAGTAGTCAGTCATTTGATGATAATTGTCAAATTTTGTGATCATCTTGCAACAATTGGAGAAGAGGTCAAGAGTGAAGAGTTAGTACCCATAGCTTTGCATGGGTTTTCATTTTCTTGGCAACCTTTTGTCCAAGGTGTTTGTGCCCAAGATAAGCTTCCCACTTGAGAAGCTGTGGAATGATTTCGTCCACGAGGAGACAAGATTGGAGATAGTTGCAGGTATAGAGGAGGAAGAGCAGAATCTTGCCCTAATCAACCATATGAAGGAGAGTAAGAAAGGAGGGCCTCAGAAGGGTCAAAAAGGAAAGAAATAGGATTCAAGTTGCTTGAATCAAGGCAAGAAAGATTAAAGCCATATCAAGTGTTTCAAACTTTCAAGTATTAGAATTTTGGCCATTATGCTTCTTAATGCCCTAAGAAGAAGGCAAAGGACAAGCAGAAGTTGCAAAAGGAGTTTGCAAGGAGTGCAGAAGCCATTGCCAAAGTGGATGAGCTTACATCCAAGCTAGATATAGCCTACTTCGTGGTTTCATGCTATGTGGATACTGGAGCATCCAAAAATATGACCTTCAACAAAAAGGATTTGAGTAGACTTAAGATTAGGCGATGTGGTCCCATATGAGATTATTAATATCTCAATTCTTAAATAGAGGAATAACCACACTAGTGGTCCATTCTTTCGGAAAACCACCATGGATGACTTCATTCAAAATTCCTTTTATGTGAGGTGCAAGGAGCTCAACTCCCCATTTCAAAATTTCATCCTCGAGCCCATCTATGTCTTCCGCTTTACCGCTTGCTAACTTATTTATTCCTTGCTTGATATCATCCATTGTGAATAGCTTCACTGATGTTTTCACTATGGGAGGAGTATATTTCCTGTGTACACACTCATAAAGGAGTCTCGCATATTCTAAACATTGGACATTTGTAATACTGCTTTCAATATGCTTTCTCTTTTGTTGTAGTTCTCTCCAAAATCCTTTGGGGTTGTGTTTTTCAATACCAATTAACTCCTTTCTTCTTGCATTTACATACTCTTCCTTTTCTTAGTGCACTAGTTTCTCATATTTCTTCTTGTTTTCTTTACTCAAAATTTGCTCTTTTAGAGTCCTCTTGGCTACCTTGCATTCTTCATCATACCATGGATTTGTTGGAAAGGTACATCTAGTCCTCTTCTTAGGATGAGACCTTTTGCATGCACTTAATGCTTTGTGGATTGATGGGATCACAAACTACTATGAACGTGACCATGACCACCCGTCTCATTGGTTGTCCCAACTGTCATGTTGTATTTTATAATATGAAACTGTTGTTAAAGAGCAACACTAAACCTTTCCCTACTCTTCTGATTCATGAGAATTTTGCCATTGGAAATCATTTTCTTTTGCATACCAAGGATTTGATTGTTATGCAGACTAGTAGGAAAGTCCAATTTAACCAAAAGGGGGGCATGATCATATTTCATTTCAATAGGACAATCTCCAATGTCAAACTGCAACACTCTAGAAGTAAAACTTTGAGAGCATATTAAGTAATCCACCATACTTTACCCCTTATAAGTTTTACATGTGATACCCCTTGAAGCTGGTCACCCTCTCATTCCGTTGCAAATGGCCACTCTCTCATTCTGTTGCAAATGACCATGCCAAACAAACTACAAGCCCCAATAATTCTGCCCCAAAGTGTGTCACACCCTCATTTCCATATTGTGAGTCCTTTTCCCACGTTTGATCTCCACTCTCTTCCAACCATAAGGGGTTTCTTTCCCCTCTTTCCTCATTGCTCAACTAGAAAGATTGATTGGCATTTGTCCTTGCATTAAAATCACCCAATAACATTATTTCTCCCAATGGGTTGAATACATAGATATCTCTTTTCAAAGAGGCATACAGATCTTCATTTTCTAAATTGCTTCTTTTGTAGATCGTTGAGTTTTTTGGGGAAAATTAATAGGCAGCCAACTTGAAACAACCTCCTTGGTTATTTGTAGCCAAATATATATATATATATATTTTGGGTCCTCTTTTTCCAATTGTACTACACCACCGCACTTTTCATTTTCTAGCACAATAACTCCCTCGTGCCCTCTTCCCATCTCATTTCCTTTGTTCCAAACTAAAGTCTTCTTGTACCCCTCAAGATCTGGAACCTTGCATCCATCGTGTTCATGTGTTTCTACAAGAATGATAATATTTTCCCCCTCTACTATGGGCCCCAACCCGAGACCTCTTCTCTATGGATAACCTCTGCAATTCCAACTTACTAATTGTAAATAGTCTTGTGGAGCCCCGATTTCCTATTTCTTACTTGAAAAATGATCATTGATTTAGACCTTCTCGTCCTTCAACCATGCCCATTTTCCCTCATTTATTGTTGTTTTCACTTTTTCCCACTCCTTTCTTTGTTGTTCTTGTGAAGCAAACGTTAAGTCTTCATCTAAGTAGATGTGTGTGCCTCTAAGCACTCCTCTATTTCTAAGTATCATATTCTTATCTTCTATATTCCTTAAGATAACTCTTACATGTCTCTCTCTTCCTCCCTCTATCTTCTGCCCAATCATGTTTGCATGGTGAATACACTCTGTCCATTTTAACTTATCTTTAAGGAAGTCCCTTGCTAGAATGTTTGTTCTCTCATTCTCACCAAAATCCCTCAGTCCTTTAATAATGATATTTGTAGCCTTGGCCTTCTTTATCATGTTCTTCTCTTGTTTGCATTTTGATTTGCTTCTCAATGATTTCCTTATGTTTGTTTGATGATCCACTTACAACTTGTGACCGTGATTCAGCGTCATCTATCCGATCTTTTAATTGATTTTCTTTATCTTTCAACCCGGCTAATGCTAATTGAATCTCCTGCATTTGTTCAATGTCCTCTGCTTTCTCCAAATCTAATTTCTCCACATCGGTTATCCTCATATGTTCTAATTCCTATTTCAAGGCAGTCATTTCTTGTTGTCCTATTGCCATTGTAACCTGCATAGTTGAGACTTGTTCCCTAAGAGCTTTATTTTCTCCCTCTAATTTTCTCTTGAACTCCACCATTTTGTTTACTTTGTTGCCTTCATACCTTCTTTTTTCTTCTAAACTTTCAAGTCTCATTTTCATGTTCATGAGTTCTTTCACATATAGCTTAGATGACCACATCAATGGTGTTGATGTGAGACTACATAGGACTTTACTGTCACGATTATCTACTTTTCTTTCTTCTTTGTTTTCTCCAATGACCTCTGCTTTGGTTCAAGCTCCTTAATAATTTCTATTTGCTCCACACTTCCTTGAGAGGCCTTGTTGGATATGATGTTCACTTTCGACAAGATCATTGCAAATTTTCTCTTATGTGGTTGCCTTAGCTTTCAGGACTGCTTATTTTTTTAAATCCCTTTATATTGCTTTGCATTTACAAAAACTAATCTTTCATATGTGTTTCCTGCATCCTTCTGAACAAACTCTGCCATAAAAGAATCACATGGTCTTATTAAATCCCCCACTATTACTTCAGAATGAGAAAATGGAGATCCACTAGCAAGTTGAAAACTGTGTTTCCAATTAGAGTTGAATCCTCTTGGTGGACACGGTTAAGTACCGGTAGTGGACTGCTCAGTTGAGATTGTAAACCCTCATTGTACCCTGCCCTCTCCAAAATAATGAATAGTTTGAAGGTTTGTTTTTTGTGATGCTGAGAATTGGCATATGTACCTCCTGTACGCTGGACCCCTGGTTCACCAAAGCTAAACTTTCTTTTGGTTCCCTTGAAGACCTCCTTAGATGTTTTTGTGTATTTTCTGTCTGGTTTGCTTTTGTTTTTTACCGCATTTTCCCCGTGTTTAAGTTTTGATTATTTACTTTTAAATGGCTCAAACCAAATGCAGTAAAAACAATAGCAAAACCGACAGAAAATACACCCCCATGAAGACCTCCTTAGATGTTTTGGTGTGTATTTTCTATCTGTTTTGGCTTTGTAGCAGCTAGCAGCTTGACTTTCGAGTAGGATGGAATGAGACTTTTGTATTATTTTAAGCCAACGTTTAGCCATCTGTCATAGTCTTCACCAACCATTGACCCATGAACCCAAGTGCCAAAGCTTCCACATGGAGCGCTTAGGGAAGGAGACCCTCTTGAAAGGAGAAGTTGTGGATCCATTTCTTTGCTCAACGCGTCAACTTGTAGGAAATCCATACATGTATATAAACTATGAATTATTTGTTCCCTTATTGCATGAAGAAAAGAAAAGAAGAAAAGAAATCCAAACACCAGAATTGTCACCGAAGATTTAAAACCCAAGACCAAGTGTCAAATACCAAGTGAGTCGATAATAGATTGTAAAGTCAAATGAAAGTATCAAGCGTTTCTTCCTCCTGATAAAATTTGCCATGGGATTTGCAAACAACAATTTTGGATATTATTCCACTACATGTTGCCTCTTTCTCTAGAGCAAAATGTTTGATCACTCTGACAAGTTTATGTATTTGTAAACAAAATTATGCAGAAACAACAAGCATCTCCAATTGAGAACCGCTTGAGAATGTCAAGGACGCCTTTGAAGTGGATGGCACTACAAATATGGGAGTAACGCATCGTCTCATTTTTTCAGCACTATTATCTTGGTTACTCTGCCTTCTTTGACCAGGTGGAAAAGCTTGAAAGCAGATATACAAGTTGTTGCGCTTATGCTAGGCGACTCTTGGTAAATTTTGAAGTTGGGAGGGTGTTACTATCTTGTGAAGAAATTTTTATTAAATTTAAAGAAAAAGTGGAGCTTTGCATTGATTGTTTCCAAGTGCTATTGTCAATTGCTCTCTTATGATTGACCCTAATTTGTTGTTTAAATCCTTTTTTGGGTTATCATCAACCATAACCGATCATCCATGATGCAAACTAATAATGTGGTCATAATGAGTAATGGCAGGGATCGATTTGNCTTATGATTGACCCTAATTTGTTGTTTAAATCCTTTTTTGGGTTATCATCAACCATAACCGATCATCCATGATGCAAACTAATAATGTGGTCATAATGAGTAATGGCAGGTATCGATTTGAAGCAGGCTCACATATCTGATAAACTACCCAGGGGCAATATGAAGTTGACATAAGGGAACCAATATATAGAAAGTTTGGATGGGTGGATATTTCCCTTCAATGGTCACCAAGTATTGATCAAGCAAATAGAGAACTTTCCTTTTTATGAAGTAATAATCCTGGTAAAAATTAGTCTCTAGAATGGTCACCAAGTATTGATCAAGCAATAGAGAACTTCCTTTCTATTAATTAATAATCCTGGTCAAAAATTAGTCTCTAGAATACTGGTGAAGAGTGAAGTCATCTGAACTCTGGCTCAAGTAGAATCCAAGTATTACACAAGTGATGAAAAACTCCTTTTTTCTTTATTCTTTAGTTGTAACCAATTAAATTGTTGGAGATCCATGTGGCATTGACAACTTTAAATCTCACTGAGGTCCATGAGATCCATGAGGTTGTGTTCAATTACTGGGGTCGATCTTTAAATCAAATCTCACCCAGATTTTGAAAAAGCAACGTCAACATTTCCAAATTTGATCCATATTTCAAGGCATCGATGGAAGGAGTCATATAGTATTTGATGGAGAAATGATAGGCATAGACTTTAAATTTCTTATGGCTTTGCCAAGTAAAAATTGCAGCTGTGTCTTGAAGATTTGAAAGAAGTCTAACATCACTTTCAAAGATCTGAAGACAATGTATTAACATTCAAAATGATGTCAGTAAACAGAGCACTTTCCAGTCACAAGATCAACAACAAGGAGGAGAACATTTGGTTGGTCAAATACACGGCAAACAATATTTAGCATGCTGCAAAGCATTTAATGTCGCTGCAGCAGGCTTGATGACTGTTGTTTAAAATCCAACGATCATCAAGCCTGCTGCACCCGCATTAAATGCTCTGTAGCATGCTAAATATTGTTTGCCCAAATACACGTCCCAGATCAGATACAAATACAGGCATACAATCAGCTTAATCTAAATCAGATCGAGTATATCTATGCAATTAAGTCACAGTGGCAACGCATAATCCGAAGATATATTTTGGTCAAAAGAAACATAGCATCTTCCAATCTCTCTCAAGTGTTTGTCTTGAATATTAAATTTTAATCCCATATTTAATGCATGAAATCAGCAGCCATTCAGCTAAATTCCATATTTTAAGCTAGTTGTTGCCTATTCAAATTCACATCTAGCACCTGTAGCAAGAGTTAAAGCAGGAATTGAAATATTTTGGTTAAAACAGTCTCCACAAATCAAGGAATTGTAATCCCTTTCTGATGTAACTATACCCTATCTTTGAGAGATTCTGATCCATTAGTTTTGGATCTGGGATTTTCTATTATACATCTATATATTGTAAGAAATAATATGCTGTAAGGGTTCCAGCCATGAGGCTGAGAGTGTTGTAGGAAGGGTCGAGAGTCTAAATTCTGAAAGTTGGAAGACATGCTTTGTTTGTTCCATTTTTGGCCTGTAATCTGAAGTGAAAATATTATTTCTTATGAACCAGGTTTTGGCTGTTATTTAATCTGAGCACCTTATGGTTTTTCCTAACTGATCATAATCTTGAAATATTTTATAAAAATGTTTTTATTATAAATGCCCATGCTGTGATTGGAATGTTGTTCTGAGCATAGTTTTTATGCTAATATGTGATGAACTGTATGTTCCACATGTTCTCAAAAAGTTTAGAACTTGAGTTATCATTAATTTCATCCTTGCTTTAGGCCAGTCATTCATGTTGTTTTCAGAGCCTAATGTTATCAGTTATCTTCTGTCTTCTCTATTTGTAAACCATCTCGTAACCCTTTACATAACCCGATCAAATCAATCAACATTTCTTTTGAGCTTAAGATGTGATGGTCATGCCTTTGAAGCAATCCATTAGCAGATTCCAGCACTAACATATGGGAAGGAATTCTGCAAAAAAATTAAAGATAAAATGCATATTTGGGCTTTGCGATGGCTAAATCCAATAGGAAAGGTCATTCTTATCATGTATGCTCTTGTATCCCTTCCTTTATTTCAATGCTCTTACCTTCTTGCTCCTAAAGGCATTATGCCTTGGACAACTTCTCCCACAACTTTCTATGGCAAAGCGGAAAATCTAATATAAAAATTTTCATGTGGCCAAATGGGACATTGCCCAAGCTCCAAAAGAACATGGGGGTCTTGGAATTCGGAACCCGAAGCCAATGAATCAAGCTATGGGTGCTAAGCCGCTTTGGAATATTGTTTCTAGAAGCAATGCTTGGTGGAAATAGATAATAAGAAAAAAGCACCTCAATTCTAGTAGGCTCCGTTGTATTGATTCCTGCACTTGGGAGAAAGATAGTTCCAATATTTGGAGACTTTGTAGGATTGCTGGCCGAATCATCCAAAATGGATTATACTGGATCTCAAACTGTTTGGAACGCTGCCTTGAGTGGTTTGATTACTAATTTTGTTCTTCCTTTGAATTGGAGTGGTTTTTTATATATTGGAATGGGAGCTATCATGGTACTCTAAAAGGTAAGCTCTTATTGACTACAATATGGGCTACTCTCCCTAAGTATGTTTGTTGCAAAATTTGGGCAGCTTGAAACTGTGAGATTTTTAAAGAAAAGATTTTCTCTGCCATTGATAGTTCTACAGCAGCTAAATCTTTGTTGAATAAGGCTCTTCAATCTTGAAGGAATAAAAATGGTGTTTTGGACTCTTGGACCCCTGAAGAAGAAAATTGGATCAAAGATTTCCTTAGTGTAAAATCTCCTCATCCTTTGATTCATAAGACTAAAGCTCAGTTACCCTCTTGGCAGTTGAGGATGAGCCATGAAGAGTTTCTAATTTGGAAGTAGAGAGAGCAATCCAATATAATCTTTTTGGATGGCTCTTTTAAAGTAATCCTCGGTGGCAGGTGCACGGGGGGTTCTTTTTTTCCCTGGTGGAACAATTGTTAAGACCTTTGCTTGGAGTTTCTAATTTGGAAGTAGAGAGAGCAGTCCCATATACTCTTTTTTGATGGCCCTTTTAAAGGTAATCCAGGGGTGGCAGGTGTAGGAGGGGTTCTTTTTTACCCTGGTGGAACAATCAAGCGGAAATATTTTCTCTATACTCTGGGTTGAAGATGTCCTTTGAAGGTGGTGTTCGCTCTTTGATTGTGATAGGAGACTCTCTTCTTGTCATGTCTCAGGTTAAGAAAAGAACTGATATTCAAGATCAAATAGTCGGTCATCTACATAAGAGGATATTAAGCTTCTTCCATCTCTTTGATTGTCTTCGCTTTTATCATGTTCGTAGGGATCTTAATTGCTTGACGGATGTTTTGGCTAATCAATCCTCCCAAATTCCTAAGGGAGGAAATAAAGACAATGAGTGTCATATTAAACTTATAAGTCTTCCTTGATTATTCCATGGTTAATTAGTTTGTCTCTCTTCCTTGGGGGTGGTGGATGTCTTTATTGTTCAAGGACAAACTCCTTGACACTTGTTCTTTGGTGGTATTTTCAAAGTGTGTTTTTGGTTGGCTTATTAACTCTATTGTTAGCTCTTTGAAGAATAATTTTGATCCCTCCTCCCTCGGCCTTCTTCGCATTATTTTGGGAAGTTTTAGCACTTGTGTACCGCTATTCCCAGAGCTAGTTTGTATTTAGATCTTGGGTTGTTGTCGAATTTGGAATGGTGGCTAGGAATGGAAGGAATACAACCATCTTCTCCTTAGCTTGGGGAGGAAGATGCCTTCACGGGATTGTTTTGTCTTGCTAGTGTTCACAGGTACCGTTTTTTTGCAATTTACTTCCCTTGTCTTTCAAGTTTGGGATACTCGTTAATTAAGCATTATGAGTAGAAGAAATAGTTTTGATGAGGGTTTCTTGTTTAGGATTGATTAGCAGAGTTATCTATTGTTTTGGAATTGTTTCTTTGAGCCTTTGAATTACTTGCCCTCGGGACATTTTGTCTGTGGTGATATTTCCCTATTTCCTTTGGGGACTCTTGTGAGCAGTTATTTGTCATTATCCTTTGACATTAGAGTAATATCTCTATCTTGGAGTGAGGGTTTTAACTATGGAGATTATAAAAAAAATTCAACAACCTCTCTAAACAGGTCGTCGGTGTTAAAGTTAGTGTTCAAACTTTTCAGAGTCAAATAGATGGAATTCAGGAGCAATTGAATGGTTTGCAGGACTCTGTCCACCAAATCCTAAATCAGGAATCGATTATTAATACAAATCTGGAGCAGTTTGAGTCCTCTACATAAGTTAGTTTTGAATTGCATAATTTTTTTAACAACCTTGATGGTGTTGCTAAGGCTTGTGATAAGAAATTGCAGAAAATTATTAAGGAGGTTTATAAGAAGGGTGTTATGGCTAAAGTTCATGAAGATCTTGTCAGGAGACAATATTCTAAAGTGGAGGAAAACCTTGAGGGCCACAAGGATCATGGTATTTATGTTGAGCAACCTTTTCAATTTGTGCTTTCAGCTCTGGTGACATAGAAATGGTTGTCCCTTCTCCTATTCGTTCTAATTCTGATAATGATGATATTACTGAAGATTCTCAGGGTTCTCAGTTTTTTTTCTTTTTTTAACAAAAATGGATAATGTTTTATGGAAGGACACTGGTCTGATTTGACAAATGCCAAACAACCAATTACACAATCAGAAGAAATGCTTCGAGAAAATCAGATTTTGTACAAATTCTTATAGATTGAGAGTGAATCTCTCAGAATAAGCAAATTGCAGCTTATTGGATCACGAATTACGGAATTGGGTGAAAATATCTGGATTCTCCGATGATGCAAAGGGTGCCTTGAGTCAGAAGGCATTCTTTATTTGCCAAGTCATCTGCAAGATTATTTAGATCCCGAAGAATGTGGAAAGATGCGACCACTTCAAATTTTTCACAATGATCTGAGTTCTCGGCAGAATTTTATTCAAGGCATAATTATTGAATTGATCAGCTGAATTTAAAACTTTGATCAACATCTCAGAATCGCCGAAAATTTGGATTGACTTGTATCATTTCTCCTTTGCTATCTGACATGCCATGAGGAGGCTGTAACATTCAGCCTGGTTATTTGACATGATTCCAAGACCCCAACTAAAACTGGATTCAATCAGTCTATCTGGAGAGAAAACCACACCCCCAGCTCCAAAGATCCCAGGATTTCCCTTGGATGCACCATCAAAGAAAATTGTTGCTGAAGAGGAACTCATCCACATTTGCTTAAAAGCATCAGCATTACCACGAAAATGCCAGGGAGAGGGGCTGACAAGTTTAACGCAGACCAATTTTCTCATTCCTATTGAAGTGTGTCCCAGCCAAGATAAAAACGCAGAGGGCAGAGATGAAGAGCACATAAGGATTCCTGTGGATTCGGCAATTAACAATTTGATGTTGTTAGCCACGATCTGAGGGGTCGTAGCCTGGTTGCTGAAAATCCAATTGTTCCTGGCGATCTAGAGTTTCCACCACATGCATTTTGGAATTAGAAGCCATAGCTTGAAATAATTAGAAGATTTATCAATTTTTTTTGGACAACGCACAATCCAGAAAAGAAAAAATGAGATGATAGGAGAAAAGCCCGAGATAGAGATTTTAGAGCTGTGGAGAACAAGCTCCCACACCGTTTTAGCAAATACACAGTCAATTAAGAGATGGTCTGTCAACTCAGAGGCAAAATTACAAAAACAACAATGATAGGGTCCATAAAATCCATGTTTTAGCAAATTTTCACCTGTCAGCACTTTATTGTGCATAAGCAACCATGTGAAAAAATTTACCTTGGGAAGATAGATAAAGGACCGGACTGTTTTCCAAGTCGCGAGGGACAAGCTTGAGGGGAGTGGAGCTTGTAATTCAAAGAAACCTTTTGCAAATGAGTAATTTACAGACTTGCCCCAGCCCCATTTGTCTTTAAGGGAGCGATGAATTGGAGCAAGACCTGATAGGGAGGAAAGCAAACTAATTTTTTGAGAGCTAAGATGTACTCGGAGCTCAAGAAGAGACCATCATGCCCAGTTGCCAGCACTGTCCCATAAGCAGAGAGTCAGCCAAACGGAGCAGACCTTTGTTAGTTAACTAATTCCTGATCTCTTCTAGCAGGATGACATAAGAAAGAGGAGGATTTCCAGAGAGTTTATCCTCCCAGAGAAGAATCCTCTTCCCATTTCCAGGGATTCTGTAAAGTTGTTGATTGAATTTATCAATTCCTCTTCTACATGAATTCCAAATAGCTGTTCCTGTGGGAGTGCTAGAAGTCGATAAGTTTCTCAAAGAGCCTCCCTTAAGATATTTCATCCTAAAAATCTTACTGACAGGATGATTTTTATCCACGTATAGCTGCCAGATGAGTTTACCTCCCATTGCCAGATTAACCAATCTAGGGTCATAGATTTGTAATCCACCTTCTGAAATAAGCCTTTTAATGATATCCCAGCTTACCAGATGCATCTTATTCTAGTTTCCTTTGCCACCATTCCAGAGAAAATCTCGCAAAAGTTTGGAAATCTGAGACGAAATAGACTTAGGGGCAAGCAACAAAGATGATTGGAATATGGGAAAAGCTAAAAGTAATGCCTTTATCAAAATCAATTTTCCAGCCTTGGTTAACCACTGACCACCCCAAGAAACGATTTTGGCTTTTTACTTGGCTATTACTTCAAGCCAGAGAGAAGGAGGGCTTGATCCAAGAGTTAAAGGAAGCCCCAAATATTTTATCTTCTCCCACTTATCAAATCTAGGGAAACCCAAGGAGTTAGCAATTCTAAGAATTGCCGAATGATCTACATTCCAACCGTACACGACACTTTTATTATTATTGACCAGGGCTCCAGAAATAAGACAAAACTTTTGAATAATTTCATTGAAGGCACAAGCAATCTTCAAAGAGGCCCCTCCTAGAAGGAGAGAATCGTCAGCAAAAAGGGCATGGTTTATTGGGTCCACACCCCTAGCTATCTTTATGCCCGGAATGTAACCAACTTCCTTTTCAGCTGAAAGTTTTCTGCTGAGGGTTTTAACCATCAAGATGTAAATAAAGGGAGACACCGAACATCCTTGGCGAAGACCTCTTGAAGCATGGGAAAATTCTATGGGTCTACCATTGACTAGGGGCGCAATCCAAGCCCTATTTGTGCAAGCTTTGATCAAATTCACAAACTCAGAACTAAATCCAAAAGAAAGAAGAACTTGATAGAGAAACAGGAGCTTTACTCGATCAAAGGCATCTTGCATGTCCAGTTTGATTATCATTCATTTCTCTTTCCTTTGGAAACTTGAGTGGAGGGCTTCTTGGACTTGGAATACATTATCAACTAAATGCCTACCTTTTACAAAACCCCCCTGAAAAGGAGAGATCAACTTGCCTAGCAAGAGCTTGAATCTGTTGGCTAGCAGTTTGGCTAGGATCTTGTAAGAGGCATTACAAAGCGAAATAGGACGGAATCTGTTGAAAGAAGAAGGATTTACTTCCTTTGGAATAAGAGCAAAAAATGTAGAGTTTGTACACCCTCCCACCTTGGCCTTTTTTTGGAAGGTTGTCACCATGCATATCAGATCTGATTTGATGATGTTCCAGCAAGCTTTGTAAAATTGGGAAGGAAAACCCATCCGACCTAGGGGCTTTATCCGACTCCATTGCCCAAATGACGTCCAAAATTTCGTTTTCAGTGAAAGGTCTCATTAGATCAACATTATCCTCTGAGCTGACAAGAGAAGGGACATTATCCAAAAATTCAGCAGACACTACACCATGAGATAGACCGTCCCCCTGAAACAGAAGCTGAAAGTGCTTACTTGCAGCGTGATTTAGATGGTCTTGACCTTTAATAATAACCCCCTCCCCAATGGAAATTTCTGAAATATGATTTCTAGACAGTCTAGCTCTACATTGGCGATGAAAGAAGGCAGTGTATTTATCCGCTGCCAGCAACCAAAGACTTCTAGACTTCAGACGAAGATATTTCTCCTCCTGGCGAAAAGGTAAAGTGGTTTTAGATTGAGCAAAGTGTTCTAGGGCAAGCTGAGCTTTGGTAATTTCAACTTCTTCCATTCCTAATTGGGTCTCTGATAGATCTCGCACTCTCTCTTGCCTGTTGTTGATCGGAGTTTGAAGAGGTTTTTTTACCTAGTTTTTCAAAGCAAATTTGGTGTTCTTTAATTTATGTTCCCAAACAAAACCGGGAGATACAACAACGTACTGAGACCAAGCTTGATTTACAGTATCCCAAAAATCGTCTCTCTCAATCCAGAGGGGACTGAAGCGAAACGGGATTGGGTCGAGGTCATCTTCTTTTTCAAAATCCAACAATATGGGAAGATGATCTGAAGAGAGTTTGGGCAAAATATTAGTTGAGATGATGAGTTTCCCGTCCATTAATGAACTCTGGACCAAAAACCTGTCAAGACGGGCAGTGATGTTAGCAGAGCCCACTCTGTTGTTGGACCAAGTGTATCGTCCTTTTTTGGGTTTAAAGTCATTCAGATCACAGATGTGGATCAACTCCTCCACCGTGGCTTGAAAATGATCCTTGCCGCATACCCCACTTTTTTCTCATTTGGAGATAAAGAGATGTTAAGATCTCTTGTGACTATTATATTTGAAAGAGAATTGGTTTCAATGAAGTCTGAAAGCGTTTTCCAGCATTCTTTTTTTTCATTGAAATTAACAGGAACATAGAGATTAAAGAGGGCCAAGGAAATCTTATTGGAGATATGATAGAGATCAGTAAAAATCCAGTGCTGGGTGGAAAACCAACGATTTAGCTGAAATTTTTCAACACTCCAAAGAGTTGCAAGTCCCCCAGATGTTCCTCTCGCGCTAACAGCTTTTCCAACATTCAAATTCCATTTGGTTTTACTTAACAGGAGTAGAGCTTCCTCCTCGATCTTAGTCTCTTGAAGCAAGAGAATGTCAGAAGGAACCATTTTCAATAAGTACTTGCCTGCTTCTGCTTTGGTTAAATTCCCCAACCCCCTGCAGTTCCAAGAGACAGTCTACATTATTTACCCGAGAGGGAGGGAGTAATGACTCCCTTAGTGGGCCAAGTCCTCTTGCTTCTGCCAAACGACATTTCAATGGTGGACTAACTACCCTGCATCTTTAGTCTATCAACCTCTTCTTCTCTAGCCTCCTTTTGAGACTTCATGCCTGCCTTTTTCGAAAGTTGTTCAATGGATTCTTCATCAGAAGAGCCAGAGCTATCAACTGACTTCTTTTTAGTTATATCTGCATAAGGAGGAGTCTTATCTCTATTTGGAGAATGGTCTTCCTGCATAGTTTCACCAACACTAGGTAGGTACAAGATAGCTTCTCCAGCTTATACCATAGATCCTGAATTAACTGCAGGGACATCATCCTACTCTTCGAGTTGTTGCATCTCCCCTTCTTCAAGAATAGGGACTTCAGAAGAGCTTAAGACAGAAAAATGATTGGAGGATGCTTTGGGATTTTCTACAGGCTGTGGATTCTTCCCAGCAGCAAAGTCTCCTTTCAAAATCTTTCCTTCTTTACTTTTCTTTCTAATGTTTTGATTAGTATTTCCTGATTTCTGAACTTGAGTCCATTGTTCATCTTTCTCGTTTTCAAGCTCCTCTTCTGTTTTTTTTGCAATTGTGGGCAAAGTGTCCATAACCATGGCAGAACCGACACTTGAAAGGAATTTGCTCGTAATCCATCTCCTGAATGTAATACCATTCAGCTACTGTTAGCTTGATCGCCTCTGGAAGTCCAATCTTTAAATCAACTTAAACGCATATTCTAGCACATGAATATTGATCTTTCCGTTCTTCCCTGTCAATGTATTTACCAAGCTTGTTCCCGATAGCTTCCAGAGAATCTGAGTTCCAACAATGTAAAGGTAAGTGAGGGAGCCTTACCCAGACAGGAATTGTGGATGGAACATCTTGGGTAGGATCAAAATCTGGGGTCCACTTGTTCAGATAGAGTCCCTGAGGGCCCATGAAGTATGGACCATTTTGAAAGATGAGGTCACGGTCTTCAATTGAATCAAACACAAAGATGTAGTATCCTCTACCAACAAAGTGGTTTCGAATGCCTTTGGATACTAATGGCCTCCAGTTTCTCTGAACCCAACCAATGATAGCCTTAGGAGAAGGCTAGCGGTCAGTAAATTGCCCAATCATCCCACGCTCAGCAAGATTTAAATCCAATCTGCAGATCCGATTAGCGAGCAGTTCAACGGAGGGGATGTCGACCTTCTTCACAAATCTCTGCGATGGACCACCTTTCCTCTTACCACAGGAAGCAACCAGACTTTGGAATGCTTCCAATTCAGGTGGAAGAGGAGGAAGGATTCCACCAGCGTCCATTGGAGAGAAGGCTCAACTTACCAGAACAAGAAAAGAGAAAACAAAAAAGAAATATTTGCAGTAGCGAACCCGCTGAGTTGAAAAAGGAAAGATCTCACCAAAAAAAGAAGCCAGTAAAGAAAGACAGAGCAATCAACTTCAGAGTGCAAGAGAAGCCACCCAACACAGAGCAGACCAGGGATCCTCATGCTGCAGAAAAAAAGCCCAGACTGGCACACAGAGATCAATCCACCACGCACCAAATCAACCTGCAAACAAGGATCCAACGAGTCCAACGTGGGCTAGAAACCAAAGCCGAGATTTGAGGAAAAAGATAATCTTCTTGGAGCGTTTTTCACTGCTTCATCACCTATAAAATCCAACAGATTTGAGATTCCGGGGAAACCTCCTCTCAGAACTTCAGATCCTTCACACTCTTGCAACCAAAATCCTCCAAAACGACCTCCAACGAGGGAAGAACCAGGCAAGCAGGCTCAAGAGCGAGCCTCCAACGTAAAAAAAAATTAAAGTGCTTCTTGGAGCGAAAAATTCAAAAGTAGGGTTCTCAGTTTGATAGTAGTGACCACGAAGCAAATATTAATGATACTATGGACAAGGATATGTTTGAAGATGAAGACGTTTTTATTGCTACCCCTTCTGCAGATTTTGGAAGTTCCTATGCTGAGGATGTTGAACTAGATGAAGAGCCCTCTAAAGAGATTGATTCTAAAAACGATTTCAGTTTCTAGTTTTACTTTATATGCAATTTTTTTTTCTTTTAGTTCTCGACCAATTTGTTAGAATCTATAGTATCACTATCGCTTTTGTTTTCTAGAAAGAAATTCCTTTATAAGAATGAGTGTAATATTATGTATTTTGGCTCTTGTCTCAAACAATGACTCTCTTATCTAGAATGATGCTATATTTGTAACAATTTGTTGAACTTGTTCATCCTTTCATCAATATATCAATACTCTTTTTTGTCCCAAAAAAAACTAGTAATATTATTAATAATTAATAATATCAATTATATGAGTTGCATTAATATCAATATACATATTAAAATCTATATTATTATTAAAAACTAATTTATTATTGATATTAATATTAGTATAATATATTATTATGAAAAATGTATTATATGTCACAAGTGTAGAATATTATATGTTATTGTGAGTTTGTAATAAGTTTCTAGTAAAACTAGACTTATTTCGAAAAGAAATTAAAAAACTATTATATATGTGAAATTATATGAGTATTTTATTATTATTAATTATTATATTAATTTGAGATTTTATATTAATAATAAATATAGGAGTAGTTTAAATATTCTAATTTTTTATTGTTTATAGGCATATTTTTTATATTTCTATGCGTATATTTTTTTTTTAAATTTCTATGGATATATATTTTTTAATATCTTTAATTTGTATAAATATTCTATTTATTTTTTATTTTTTTATGGGTACATATTTTGGTGGGTATATTTTTGTTTGTTTAATTGATTGGAAATAGTAAAAAAAAAATCTTAATTTGATATATTAGTTGTGAAAATTGCATAATGAATTGCATAGGGTATTTGGTGTTGAATCCATTTATACATTCAAATATACAATTTAAACGCTTCCAAATTTAGATTTTACTAAAGTTTTTAATACATTTTTTTGTAATAATATATTATTTACCATATTATATGGTTTATGCTTTCATTAGCAATAAATATTGTCATTCTTATGCATGAAATCTATGGAAAAAAAAAAAGAATAATAAAATTTTTGCTCTTTCCAAAAGTTTTAGACCAAAATACGGTAATTTTTTTTATTAATAAATCCAAATTTTGTGTTATTCAAATCATATTTCGAAATGCACTAATAAATTTAATACGGTCCTCAAATACCCCCAAGACACCATTTTTTGAGATTTTCAGAATTTCTTCAAAATATTTGCCCATTTATATCAAAATTATGCTGGAAAACGCTCTTCAAAAAAGACTAAATTGGGGAAAGTTTACTACACAAAAAATTGTAAAAATATAGGTTTATTTCATTTTATTGAATTGTGGCTATAATCATTTTAATTGAGGTGGTTTTTTAAACCAAACAAAATAATAATAATAATAATAAATAATAGTGAAATATATAGGATCTTCATCATGAGTTGTTTTTAAAGGGTTTTTAGCTCATTCTTTAAAAGAAGTGTTATCAAGTATAAGCTATAAATTAAAGTAAAACTAAAAAAATGTTAACAAGCCCTGTATTTAAAATGTCTGCGATCCTAAATTAATTAATAATACATAATTAAATGTTATCAAATTAATTAATAATACATAATTAAATGATTATCAAATTTTACAAAAACAGTGATGACATTTTTTATATTGTTAAAATTCACAAATTTTAGAATTTTGTTTGTAGACATGTAAAGTAAAAATTGAAAAAACATATGAGATCATTTTTGGAATTATCATAAAGTCATTAATCTATGACCTGTATCCCATGAGAATTATGGGGTGAAGAAGTGAGATTGAGACTAATGAAATGAATTGCATAGCATCAATCATTACTCCTAATGCTTTCCCTCAACAACCAGGGTTTCCCAAGATGGCACCCATCACAGGACTCCTCTGGCTCAAGCATGCTTAACTATGAAGTTTTTGCCACAATCTATCTCATTTAGCTTGCTACTGCAAAACTCAAAAAGATATATCATATATTGGATTGCGAAAGCCCCTAAACATTGAAAAACCATTCTTAAAAAAATGAAAATATGCATTTTAGACAAAATTGGAAAAACAACTAAAAATACATTTAGAATTAAAAAATGTTAATACTTTGTAGTTAAGAAGCTTCAAAATGTCAAAAAATACCCTGAAAAAAATGGTGTCACCGACAATAGAATCACTTTTTGAAATAGGAGTAAAAACAACCACTAAATATTACCGTTTAAAAAACAAAAACTCTTTAAGGGTTCTCGTTAGGCTAGTAGCTATGTTACTAGTCTACTCAATACCAAAAACTTATAATTCTCTATCAATGCATTCCTTTCAATGCCAATCATATTTACCATTGTTGCCAACATCTTTGTACCATAGTTGGGTTACCTGAGGATTCGTCGGTTGTCAAACATGACCAATGTTTGATTCCAGTATATCAGTTGATCCGTCTTTGTGTCTAGCCAGTTTTGGCTAGTCATTTTTTTATTTGAATAATTTTGACCATGGCCACGTGGGGTTTGTAATAAAATGTGCTAGTAGGGTGTTTTGAGTGGTTCGGTCTCCTAAGACGTAGAATTTGAACTAAGCTATTCTAGGGAGTTCTTTTTCCCTTAACAATTATGCTTTGCCTATAGCCGAGTATAATTGACGAGGTTTTCTCTCGTTTCCTCCAAAGTTGGAATCCCGGATTTTGAATTATGGGCCTTGGAGGGTTATTAGAGCCCAACTAAGTGTATATAAACCTACTAAGCATTAGTAGAATATAGCATGGTCATGTTCTAAGTCATTAGGACTCTTAAAAAAATTTTACCGGACACGTAAAAAATTATTTTTTAATTTTTTAATTAAAATTTTCCATAAATTAAATGGAAAATTTCAATTTGTAATAAGTTAGTCATCCGAAACCCGAATTCAGTGATTGAAGGCTCTAACCTTAAGCCAAAAATCATTCTCGATCGGCCAGCAAGTCAGATTCAACTTTCAGATCATCAATCGGACATATAACACGCGTTTTCTCAAAAAAATTATTTTCGGGAAAAAATTGATTATTTATTAAAAAATGATTATTTTGGAGAAAATCCAAAACTCTCCAAATAAATCCAAATTCAGTGAAATCAAATGTAGAGTGACATGTCAATGGGCATTTATGATGATTGGAGTTATCATAACTTAGCTTCAGTCAGCATTCAGTGAGCAATAAAGATATATTCAGTTAACGGTCTTGTCATCTCCAGCTAAACTCCCGAATTGGATGAGATGGAGAGCACTCATTGGTTTGATGATTTGATCGAGGCAGGGACTGATGTTTACATTATGATCTATTGGCAGTGGCTCCTCCAGACCTAGGTGTGGCTCCTCCTTACCTAGCTCACGCCTTCCTTAGCTTGCTCACGCCCTCTCCTCATGCTCACGCCTCTCTCTCTCCACAGGGGCGTCATCACACGTGTGGGCTCATTCTAGGCTTGGTTTTCAGTGTTTAGGGTTGGAGTGGGGGCGCCTTGCCTAGGTGGAGGCCTCCCCTCACTCTTAGCTCATCTTCTTCAGGTTTGGGCTTTCAGTGGTGTGTCGAGCCAGTTAGGTCTCGTTTTCTGGTTTTAGGGTTTTTGTTCTTCTCTCATTGTATAAATAGAGGCTTCTTTAGCTTTATGAGGATGGATCTTTGATTGTAAACTTACTCAGTAAGAATTTGTAATTGCTTTATGCTCATATTTGGAATAAGATCAAGACTTTGGAGGTCCATGCGGCTCAGTGCTATTGGTGAATGAATCTTGTGAGGTGAATATTGTCCATCTATTTCATTTCAAATGCTTATATATGATCTAATCAATTGGTTTTAGGAGTCTACTGTTTAGAACGTAAAATCTTCCATTTACAGTTGATAAGTTGGTTGATTATGCTATTTTATTTAAGATTTACATGAGCAAGACATATTCAGTTATATTAATATTGATGAATCTTTATATTTTTTAGCATGCTAGTTGATTGATCTCACTGGGTTGTTTGAAGTGTTTTGATCTTGGACAGGATCCGCCATCTTGGAGAAGGGTGTGAGCTCGGTTGCATCTAGCTCATCTTCAAGATCACAAGTTTTTATTTGTTTAACATTGGTTTCTTTGCAGGATCTACAATAACTTGGATTTTTCCAAGAAGGAGGCTTTAGGGGTTTTTGTTTGCTTCAAGTTCCATCTCATAAAGTCTTCTTTACTTTGGTTACCGGTTACTTAGGAAGCCCTAGCTTACCTCTTTCCATCCTTCGGCTTCCCTTCCATTGCCTTATTTGACTTGCTTGTCCTCCTTCCTCTTTGCTACCCTATTTTCCTTTGTCTTCACTCAATTTGTAGCCCTCTTTTTACTAGTTTGTAGCCCTTTTTTTACTGTTTGCTGCCATCTTTTTTGCCTTTGGACAGCCCTCTTTCTTGCCTTTTGGACATGCCCTTTTATCTTTTTCTCTCCCTTTTCGTAGTCTTTTCTCCTCTCTCCTTCCTCCACTTTCACCGCTGATTTTTACCCCTCTTTGAGAGTTCAGTTTGTAGTTTTATGTCTTTAATTTTTTTATTAACATATAATGTTTGAATTGTTTAAAGCTCTTACTTGTAGGAAGAATCGAGAAAATCCCAAAGGATAAAGGCAAGCAAGAAGCAAAAAAGACAAATTTTCCCTCTTCTTTCCATCCCTTTCTCCCCCTGTTCTTTCAGGAAAAGGCAAAAGCAAAGTCATCAAAAATTGTAAAAAATTAATAAAGAGCGAGTGAGATTACGGCTCCCACACCCCTCTTCCCCCATTTGGGGGAAGCTTGTATCGTCCCATTGTCATGCTTTTTTCCTTTTTGTTTAATAAACTGCTAATGGTAGAATATGATAGGATAATTGTGTAATCATAAGTAAGGTAGTTTATGTTTTAATTAATTTATTATGCATAGAAAATGAAGTAAAAATGATGATTTGATTGTTTACTTAGACATTGTATAATTTCTTTACTGTTTACTTACCAGGCTTGCTTTCTCGATTAGGGCTCTAAAAATCCTGAAAGAGACTCTTGGGTAGTTAGATTTTTATGTTTCTATTTCTTTTTTTTAAGTTTAACGAATTAATTAAGTCTCTTGAACTTGCAGTAACACAAGTCAAGAGCACTCTCTATCGGAGAGCATACTTAGCACTGCATACCCCTGCATTAGGCATCTTAGATTAGCTAAGTCTCTTGAACCACTGTCATAAGACGGGATCAAGAGCGCTCTATGTCGGAGAATTTTAATCAATTAACTTAATAAAATTTGCAACGCACACTCCCTAATTAATTAACTTTGTTCTCTCCTTGCCGGAGTATGCTTTGACCGACCTCAAAATCGGAGTACCCAGAAACGACACTAGATCTCTAATCTTGCAAGAATAACTTAATAAAATTCAAAACCCCGTAACCAATGCACCGACGTTGTAGGGAATTTTATAAAGTACTTCTTAGTAGAGGCGTCGGAACCCCCGTTGTCTAAGCTTATCAGCTAGCTAGTCAATCTCTGCAATACCAGCCTGGGATACTGGGCAGGCCCGACATGTCTCCAACGGATTGAACTTGGAATATTCTCCCGACTTTTTAACAAACCTTCGTTGACACCCTAATCAAGAGCACTTAAAATTCTTAAAATCTATCAAGAGCACTCGCACAACCTAATATTCACTAGTTTGATTTCTAGACTTGTTATTTAATTCTTTGCGCATTTCATTACTTTGACTCCATAAGGCACTGGTCATTTTCTAATTTGCATAATTAGTTTATTTTGATCAGTTGTCGGTGGCCTGTTTTAATTTCTATCTTTGAATGCATAATTAACTAAGTCTGGAATCATTCTTATCTTTTAATCTCTTGCTAGCAACATGGATTGCTTTTGATTTATGTGTCATACTCATAATAAATAAACACCTCTAATAACAATAACTCTTAAACAACACCCATCCGCATCCGTAACCAATTAAAACACTTTAATCACATTGAGCCTTAGAAAACTCTTTCTTAGGGACTACCCCAATTGGCTTTGTTAGGTGTTAGCCTAAACGGAAGAGCTAGGAGTAGGTGACAGTACCTAGCTCTATTCTTGCCCCCAAGGTCACACCTCTTCCACTTTCCTATGTGAGGAGACAACTTTCGGAAGATTTCTGCTGCTGATGTGCAATCGACGAACAACAACCATCAAATGACAACTTTCATCATTAGTGAGATAAAGCAACCCCAATTACAAAAAACAACAACAAAGAACACTTAAAGCAATTAAATACACGTATCTACATAGACTTTAAGGAAAAGGGCACACCCCATCATGTTCTTCAAGGATCCTAATTATTGTTCTACAAATTCAAATTCAGTCATCATCAAATGTTACCAAATACTTATGATCATCTATAAATACATTCCTTTCAAAACCAACCATATTGCTACTCAAAAGACAACATTCATCATTAGCAAAATTAAACACTTTATTGTATAAGAAAGCAACAAACAACACTTCAAAGCCATTAAACATAAGTTTTTCCCCCATACTCCAAGCCAAAGGGTAGCCCCTAAAATTCTTCCTACAACTTGTGAAAGTAAACTTTGTCAACAAAGAATATCTCTTAGTCAAAGTTATCTTCAAAGTCATTAACATTGGACCTCTAAAATAAAAGTTGTTTCAATTATTTTTAAATAGATAATTGTAAATATTGAAAGATAGTTGTAAATATTCAAAGACAACTATAAATATTCAAAAAGCCAAGTTGACCTCATCTATAATTCATGCCAAGTAATGTTTAATTTCTAGAAATCTTACACAAAATTCAAACATATTCCTAGTGGACTAAATTTCTAGAAATCTTCCATGGAATTCCAGCATATTCCTAGTGGACTAATTTGCTAGAGAAACTTCAGATTTCTTAGCTCTTTTCTTTTCTACAATAAAATGTAGAGGGAGCTTTTGAGCCTTTTATATCATATGAATGAATTCTTCTCGGATGGGAAACTTAGAACTCAATTAACCATATCAAACTTTGGCAAGATCATTTGCTATTTTATTTTTATTTTTATTTTTTAGTACGAGGCATCAATGGTTGCACTTTTTTCAAAGTTTACTATTTATGAACTACTTATACTCAATTTTTACAAGTTCCTCTAGATGGCAAGGTATCCAATCAAGCTTACTTTTTGTACTTAGTTTTATTATTAAACATTTAGTTTTTGGCAACACATTTTGCTCAACTTTTCTCTACATGCTTTCACAAGTTCTTATGGATTGAAGGCCTTCAATCGAGCTTACTTTTTGTACTATAAGTTTTTTTATTATCAAGCATTCAGTTTTTGGCAACACATTTTGCACTCAGTGTTTCTTCACATGCTTGACAAGTTTCTATGGATTGAAAGGCATTCAATAGAACTTACTTTTTGTATTATTATTATTAAACATTCAGTTTTTGGCAACCCATTTTGCTTAAAAATAGTTTTGATGCATTGTTTTATTTATCTTCCATTGTACAATTCCACATATAAACCCTATATTTCCAAAAAAAATATCTTGGACAAATCATCCATCATTTGATTTCAAGTAACTCCTAGTACCTTGATATGAAGGATTTCAATAATTGTGAAAACCAATTTTAGAATTTTAATACTCATAAGATTAACACAAAACAAAACTCAATCCAACAATGGGTTTCGAAATGATGGTTAACTTTATAAAATCATGATATTAAATAATATTTTATTTATTATATAAATATAGATAAAATTGATTATATAAAATGCAATTGACCTATTATAAAAAATCATATCCTTTGAGGAAAGGCATGATTTATCATTATTACAACATTTTAGTGTAACCTCTAACTATATTATATACTAATTGTCTATACATCATCGCATCACCAGGAATATGCTTGTATGCAATACTTCCACTTTAAAACAAACCAAAATAATGCAAGGTATCTTCAAATTTGGGAAGGGTAGATATTATCAAGAATCAAGATTACATTCATTCATAATTCATAAATTCATTTATTTATTATATAAATATAGATAAAATTGATTATATAAAATGCAATTGACCTATTATAAAAAATCATATCCTTTGAAGAAAGGCATGATTTATCATTATTACAACATTTTAGTGTAACCTCTAACTATATTATATACTAATTGTTTATACATTATCGCATCACCATGAATATGATTGTATGCAATACTTCCACTTTAAAACAAACCAAAATAATGCAAGGTATCTTCAAATTTGGGAAGGGCAGATATTATCTAGAATCAAGATTACATTCATTCATAATTCATAAAATTCATAGCGGCTCAACAAGAGCATACGTGTCAATCAAGATTACATTCATTCATAATTCATAAATTCATAGTGGCTCAACAAGAGCATACATGTCACTTATTAGAATTGAACCTGGGTGAGGAGGATAACATTCATTCCTCCCAACCACCCAAGCTACAACCAATGGACTAATATGCTCTGCTACACACCAACATATTACGCCAACAATAATATGGACTAGAAAATTGACACACAAAGTCTTGCCATTCACCACCTAACGGATATTTCAACAGACACGAGGCAAAAACTCACATTCACCTCCTACAAACAGCAGTTCTATGAAAGCTTAAGATGTTAAGAACTAGTCACCCTCTAAGCATCCAAACTTCAAAATTCCAATAACTGTTATATATGGTACATTCCAGATATCAGACAAACGGAGGCTGATTAGATGGCATTCACAGTAATTGCATGCCCAGAGATTGAAATGATACTTTGTACAAATCCTCCACTGTAAACAGCCAGCCCAACAAGCCCTTCAAAGTTCATCCTAAATCATTAGGATAAAGCACTTTATTGCCTAGCAAACCTCTGCTTCATAAGGCCACAACCAAAAGTTGAAACCATCTCATGGTACTAGCACAGCGGCACCCTCCAATCGACCCTCTCTGAGAGATGCAAGTGCTTCATTTGCTTTGTCCAAAGGGAAAACAACAGTTTCTGTCTTGACACAAGCCTTGGGAGCAAGCTCAAGAAACTCAAGTGCATCCTGTCTAGTCAAATTGGCAACTGAAACAACCTGCCTCTCACCCCATAGAATAGAGTATGGGAATGCAGGAATCTGAGACATATGGATTCCACCAGCTACAACAATGCCTCCTTTCTTTACAGCTTTAAGAGCAGCTGGTACAAGGAGTCCGACTGGGGCAAACAAAATAGCTGCATCAAGTTCATATGGTGGCAAGGACGCAGAATCTCCTGCCCATATAGCCCCTAATCTTAGGGCAAAAGCTTGTGCTTCGTTATCCCCTGCTCTTGTAAATGCATAAATTTGATGCCCTTCATAGATTGCAACCTGAGTATGTCCAAATAGAGTATGGCATTGCCTTATTGTTGTATTCCATCAAGCAATGCCTAGAATATCTGCTTCAAAGTGTATCTGCATAGCTGTGTTGATTTCTATCACTTAATTTATTAGAAGTTTTTGAAATAGTAGGAAGAGTGTCTTACCTGTGCGATAATGTGTCCTGCTGCACCAAAACCATAAATGCCAATTCTCTTTTTCTTGTCAAGACCTGGTTTGAAGCCTGTTTTTCTCAAAGAACGATAACCAATCAGGCCAGCACATAATAGTGGAGCAACCTCAATATCAGAATAGATTTCAGGTAAAGGGAAACAGTATGCTGCATGTGCAACAGTATAATCTGCATACCCTCCATCAATCTGATACCCTGCAAATGAGGCCAAGAAGCAGAATTCCATTGATTTAGCAATCACCTCTTTTTAGTAAAGTTAGCTTCCATTGTTCACATGTCAGCAGTCAGTTTTAGTGACCTTTCAAATAAGAATTGAATATTTTATCAGGTTCAGTCATGTCTGATGATAAAACATCTTCATTGCCATCTTTCAAGGCAAATAGTTAATCAATCAAACAGATAAAAATTTTATACCTGTAAACGCAGGATCATCACAGAGATTTTCTGCGCCCTCTAAGCAATACATGCATTTGCCACAAGTTCGACCAAGCCATGGAATGCCCACCCTTTTTCCAATGCTAAAGAGATTTGAATCCACACCTTCCCCAACCTTGTCAACTACCCCAACTATTTCATGACCTGGAATGATAGGCAACTTAGGCTTATCAAGATCCCCATCTACCTGCCCAATGCAAAGTTTGAACCAGATCATCATTTCCATAATGCACACCAGTATGTGGCTATTTGACAATATCATAAATGAAGAAACAATGAGAAAAGGTGATTCAGCAAGTTCAAAAATTGGAAATATTGTCACTCATTAATTGTGTGACAATGCACATTGCATACTGTATATATTACGATAGTGCAATTAGTAACAAAGGCCAAGAGCAAGCCCGCAGGGGTGTAGAGCAACTGCAGATAGTGCACTCTTAAGGCACTCCTTGCGACGTCAGAGGTTCAAACCTCGTCTTACCTGTGCCCCTGCTCGCGGACCATGTGGATGCACCTAGGGGTATAGTGGTAGCCGACAGAAATGGACCCCGTGTCACACAAGTACCAGTTGTCGGTTCTACTAGTACAAAAACAAAACCCAAGAGCAATTGTTCCTTTGCATTAATATTGACTAAAAACACATTGTTTTCCCCCTGCAAGATCATGATAGCCAATTCAGGAAGATTTGGTTCTGCTCAAGGTTGGCTATTGAGGCCTGGCATGTATGACTTGAGAAAACAATTAAACAGGACATGAACAGAAGATTTCCATGTGATCTAACGATTTTTCCTGCACAATAAGGATTCACATGAAAAGAGTGGGTGCACATAATCTGGGGACGTATTATTGAGATGGATTGCATTTATCAGATTCACAAGAGATAAAAGATTGAATGGAACCAAACGGCCAAACACTAATTCTGCCAGAGATATAAACAGCAGCAAAAAACCAGCACCAGTGCGCTAGAGAGAGAGTAAAAGAGTGCTAAAGAGAAAGAGCCATAGCCATAGTCATAATCGTAAGTGCACTTGAAAAAGAGATTCACAACCATAACCATGACACCAGAAAACAGCAAGAGAGCGCAAAAGAGATAATAGCCCTTAGGCAAAATAACTTGAACCAATGAATGAATGATCCACTTGAATGATAAATACAAAAGAGGGTTGGTGTATTTATATAACAACAAAGAGGTGGAGTGCTAGCCCCAAGGGGGTTAGACAAGGTCGGCCTTAGCCTAAAATAGCCTAAAATACAATATAATAAATGTTACAAGGTCATCCCATGGCCATAATAAATACAATAATGTTGGCTTATGGCCTCAAGTGAATATGAAACTCGTAAGTTTAATGTCCTTCCTTAAGCTGAACAAGGGACCACCAAGAAGACATTATAACATAATACATCACAATATCCCTCCCCTAATGTTGAGTAGGGAGCCACATAGAGAAGTCATCATAGATCACCATATCGCTCTCTCCTGAATCCAGCAGGACCTTTATTAGCATCAACCACCCTCCAGAAGGTCAACGGTGGATGAGTTGGTGCAAAAGGTGTATCAGCAACAATGGAAAGGAGGGCCCGATACAGAGGAGACTCCTGCAGGTGCTCTGCTTAACTTGCAAGAAAATCAGACAAGTTGATAAGTGTGACAATGACCCATTTAGGCATAGACTGTGATTTAGCTGAAGGCAAAAGTCGTTGTAGTTGATGGATCAGTCAATAATTCATCATCACTTAACTACAGATTAGGAGTGCCATCACTACTATGCATCTATTGGAGTGTCATCACTGAACTGCCCATCTGGTGGACAAGTGCTATCATTGAGCTGCTCATCCAATGTTGGAGTGTTGAAAGGAACATCTTGTATAGGAGAAAACTTTCGTGGGTATGGGGTTAGACAAGTCAACAACCCCATCTGTCCGCACACAGATACTATAGGAGAAGTGCTTGGATAAGCACCTTTGCATGTAGAAAGAAGACCAACACCATACTGTGAAGGAGAGATATCCACTGAAATGTGTCAAGAATCATTTGCTGGCCATAGGGCCACAAATGTCACTGTGAATCAGATCAAAGACACTAAGAAGCTTGCCTCGTTTTGTGAATCTTATCTTATCTTATCTAGGGTTTCTAGTTTGCAGGTTTGTTTACCATATACTAAAATTTAACATGGTATCAAAGCAAGTTTCTATAACCTCCTAGGAATACATGTAAAGATAGTAGGGCTTCTACCTATGATAGAAAATTGAAAGATGATTACAAAGGTGGGATGCTCGAGATTCATGCTTGAGAAAAGCATTGTGAACATGTGGTAGGTAGTCTTAGGCTGTTGATATGTTTTGTCTAGCAATGTTTTCAGACCAAAGTATAGCTACCTTCAATCTCAATTACAAAGACATCGGAATCTGCTTCCAACTTCATTCATTGGAAGTGTCGGTTGCAGATGTTTTTGGAGGAGCATAAGCTTTGGCATCTTGTAAAGGAGGAGGTTGCACCTCCTACAAATGTTGCTTTGTTTGTAGAATATGACAAGAAGATGACCAAGGTGAAGCGAGTCATCCTTGCCATAATGAAGGATCACTTGATCCCTCACGTCACCAAAAGGAAGATTAGTAAGGATATGTTTGATTCTCTAGTCACTCTATTTGAGTAAGAAAATCAATCGGAAGACACTTCTGATGAATAAGTTCATAGCCACATTTATGAGCAAGAAAGATACAATAGTCAGTCATTTGATGATAATTGTCAAATTTTGTGATCATCTTGCAACAATTGGAGAAGAGGTCAAGAGTGCAGAGTTAGTACCCATAGCTTTGCATGGGTTTTCATTTTCTTGGCAACCTTCTGTCCAAGGTGTTTGTGCCCAAGATAAGCTTCCCACTTGAGAAGCTGTGGAATGATTTCGTCCACGAGGAGACAAGATTGGAGATAGTTGCAGGTATAGAGGAGGAAGAGCAGAATCTTGCCCTAATCAACCATATGCAGGAGAGTAAGAAAGGAGGGCCTCAGAAGGGTCAAAAAGGAAAGAAATAGGATTCAAGTTGCTTGAATCAAGGCAAGAAAGATTAAAGCCATATCAAGTGTTTCAAACTTTCAAGTATTAGAATTTTGGCCATTATGCTTCTTAATGCCCTAAGAAGAAGGCAAAGGACAAGCGGAAGTTGCAAAAGGAGTTTTCAAGGAGTGCAGAAGCCATTGCCAAAGTGGATGAGCTTACATCCAAGCTAGATATAGCCTTCTTCGTGGTTTCATGCTATGTGAATACTGGAGCATCCAAAAATATGACCTTCAACAAAAAGGATTTGAGTAGACTTAAGATTAGGAGATAGGAATACAAGTGGAGATTGGTGATGATGCCACAAATTCAATAGCAAGAGTGGGATCCATTTCATTTCGGATGCCCTCAAGTGATGTTCTTGAGCTTGGTGGTGTTTCATATGTTCCTAGTTTGACTAAGAATCTACTTTCAATTAAAGTTATGATAGACCTAGGATGTGATGTTGAGTTTGATGATCCACAATTCATCAGCAAGATAAGATGCATGGATCCTATTCAAGGTCCAAAGGTGCTCTATACAAGTTGTTGGCAGATTCAATGAAAGCCTTGATGCATTATAATGACAAACGTGTGCAAGTTATAGCATAAGAAGTTGAGTCATTTGCAATGGGACGTTGCCTATCCTGACAAGCATGGTGTAGGGATTGCCAGACTTCAAGATCAAGAAGACAAGAGTGTGCAAGGGTTGTGCACTCCGCAAGCATGGCAAGATTACTTTCCCAAGAAGTGAGAATAGGTCAAAAGAGATTCTTGACTTGATATATTCAGACGTCTCACATATGTGGACCTATTATGCAAATTTCATGTACTCAGACAATTGACGAATCACTGAAATTTCACCTTCTTCCTAGAAAGTTTCTTGGATCTTAGCCCTAGAATTTTCAGCCTTAGGACTACTGTAAATTAAAGAATGAAACAACAGCAGAAACGTCACAATAATTCACTTTTAACAACCCCAAACTTCACAGCAATTCAAGGAAAAAATATACCAAACCAAGACATAAGTTTTCAGCCCTTCTAGGGAAACTTATCAGCGAACAACCAGATCTAAAAATGCACCTTAACATCAGATAACAACAGTAAATGAAACCCTTTATATTTCTCCTTCAGATGTTAAATCACTTAAAAATTGCTCTGTTACTTCAAATCAATAAGACATAACTCACTGTAAATAGTAAAGCATAAAGAGCATATAGCTGGAAATTTAAATCTGCAGATTGAAAAAGATATGGACAGCTGGAAATTTCATATATAAGCTCAAGATGAAGTACAAATCCATACCATATCCTTCTCTCAAGGCTAGTACAAAAAATTAAACCTCCAATAAGACATAACTCACTGTAAATAGTAAAGCATAAAGAGCATATAGCTGGAAATTCAAATCTGCAGATTGAAAAAGATATGGACAGCTGGAAATTTCATATATAAGCTCAAGATGAAGTACAAATCCATACCATATGTTCCTAGTTTGACTAAGAATCTACTTTCAATTAAAGTTATGATAGACCTAGGATGTGTTGTTGAGTTTGATGATCTACAATCATCATCAAGATAAGATGCATGGATCCTATTAAAGGTCCAAAGGTGCTCTATACAAGTTGTTGGCAGATTCAATGAGAGCCTTGATGCATTATAATGACAAACGTGTGCAAGTTATAGCATAAGAGGTCGAGTCACTTGCAATGGGACGTTGCCTATCCTGACAAGCATGGTGTAGGGATTGCCAGACTTCAAGATCAAGAAGACAAGAGTGTGCAAGGGTTGTGCACTCCGCAAGCATGCCAAGATTGCTTTCCCAAGAAGTGAGAATAGGTCAAAAGAGATTCTTGACTTGATATACTCAGACATCTCACATATGTGGACCTATTATGCAAATTTCATGCACTCAGACAATTGACGAATCACTGAAATTTCACCTTCTTCCTAGAAAGTTTCTTGGATTTTAGCCCTAGAATTTTCAGCCTTAAGACTACTGTAAATTAAAGAGTGAAACAACAGCAGAAACGTCACAATAATTCACTTTTAACAACCCCAAACTTCACAGCAATTCAAGGAAAAAATATACCAAACCAAGACATAAGTTTTCAGCCCTTCTAGGGCAACTTATCAGCGAACAACCAGATCTAAAAATGCACCTTAACATCAGATAACAACAGTAAATGAAACCCTTTATATTTCTCCTTTAGATGTTAAATCACTTAAAAATTGCTCTGTTATTTCAAATCAATAAAACATAACTCACTGTAAATAGTAAAGCACAAAGAGCATATAGCTGGAAATTCAAATCTGCAGATTGAAAAAGATATGGACAGCTGGAAATTTCATATATAAGCTCAAGATGAAGTACAAATCCATAACATATCCTTCTCTCAAGGCTAGTACAAATATTCAACCTCCAAAAATCCCTAGCTAGGGAAATCATCAAACCCTAGCTCAACCAAAGAAATCCAAGTGCAATAATCTCTCCAACACTATCTCCAAGGCAAGACATCCACCTCCTTTTCTTCACAAATCCAACCTAGGGTTTTCTCTCAAAACCCCAATCTCCAATCTCCAAGAGTAAAACGCTAAGCCTAGAACTCCAAGATGCACAAAAGGACCAACAAACCCTAGCACCTCAAGAGAGAGAAACAAGTACAAGCGAAGATCCAAGAGATAGAGAGAGAAAGGCATGGTTTGGGTTCCTTGATGGATTAACACACTCACTAACTCCATTTTCTCTCATTCTATTTCTCATTTCACTCATCTTTGCTGGGGTTTTTAGTGGGTTTCTTGTTAGTTGTTGAAGAGCAAACTTGTGAGAGCTTGGAAGGGAGATCGAAGGCCGCCGTTTGTGATAATTGGAAGGGAGATTGATGGTTGTCATAGTTACATTCAACCATCACTTGTGAGCTAAAGAGGTAGGCTCTAAACCCCATTCCTTTTTCTTGTTTTCTAATTCCATGTGTTTTAAACTAGTATATTTTCTATGTTGAATAATTGAACGTTCTGTTATTTTACTCTTTCCCATTTTCTTTCTCCATCATTCTATTGTAGGCAACAAGTTTTCTCAAGAAGCATGATGGGTATGTGGTTTATCCCTTTGGTTCCATTTTTCATTATGATGGTGGTGTCGGGAAACTAAAATACCAATTATGAGGAGGAAGAACTAGTAAGCAGTGGCACATATAGTGGAGAGGAAGAAGAAATGGAAGGGGATGATGACCATGAAATTGCAATGATGATGGAAAGAAACACAAAGGGAGTTCAAGACCCTTGTGGAAGTATGTGACAAAGCTTGTAGGAGGGAAATGAGGTGGAACAACAATTTTTAAGCTCCCATTGTAAATCAACTCACACAAGTTCATATACCCATGTCAGAAAATGTCTCTATGGAATTATGCCATGTGATGAAGGTAAGAATATAGGGGTCAAAAACTGTGATCAAGTGCCAATGAAAGATAGATATAGATACAAGAAGAAATAGGAGACTACACAAAACAAATCTAAAAATTCAAGGGTTGAATCTAAGACCTCGAGCTCACATAGGGTATTCAGTGATCGATTCACATCCACCCATGCTAGTGGATTCTCACCCATGCATTCGGACATAGAACAATATCAAATTTTCCTTGACAAAGGTTGTAGGTGTTGCCACCTATCACACACCTAGGGGGAACGTTGCAGAAATCTTCAAGCCACTCAATGTGTCCTTGTGGGAAAGTCTCGATTCAAGGTTGTCACCTTGTTCTTGACTCCTCCGTTTAGGCCAACTCCTAACAAAGCCAAGGGGGTAGACCCTATTAATTGCTAAGGTTGTTAAAGTTTTAGTGTTTTATGGTGATGAATGAGTTGCTTAAGAGTTTTGATAAACAAATTTAACACAAGATATTTGGAATATTGATTAAACCACAACAACATAAAGATTAATACATGATAAGCAAAGCATGTGGAAACATATGATGATATCAACAAAGAAACCAGTGCCAATAATGGAGTCCACAAATGAAGATGTTGTTGTATTGCAGAAAGAAATGTTGCAAGTGTTCTTGGTCAAATTTTAAGTTAATATGAGAAAATGAGTGAATTAACTTAGGGGGAAGGGGACTCCGAATATACCAGAAGGTACGGGGAGTATGTCCAAAACCCTTAACCGATACAGATACCTGCAAGGAATATGTAGGTTGGTTGGAGTCTCTGAGATGGTGTTCAACACTACATCGTAAGGGCATATCCTAACTGTGTCTCAAGGTCATTGACCAGTTGTTCCTGCTTCCTTTGGGTACTTTTCCACCACAACGACTTAACTCAAGGCGTTGTATTTTTGCTTGGGGGGGTTTATTGAAATGTTAGAACTAATTATTCTAGTCACCCACATTGCTTTTGATGCAGCCGATTGATCAGACGAATCGCAGCCAGTGCAGAGCATACACAACGGAGTCTTGTAAATTTTTTAAGATTTTTAAAGCTTTTTGTTTTTTGTTTAAACGAAAACCCTTTAGGAATCTCTTTCGGTCCAAATGGACCTCAATCGAGAAAGCGAGGAGGGGTTGATTTTAAAATAAAAAAAAGGCTTGCAAGTAAAGACAAAACAAGAAAGAAAAACAACACAGATTGTCTAATTAGTCATACCACGCATCTCTTTCCCCTTTTGGGTTACTCGAGAAGTCGTGGGGTAAGTAGTATGGTTACTTTGAATTAAAGAGTATGGAATGCTTGTAATGACGATTCAAAGTATACAGTACTACAAAACACAACTAAACTAAAGCAAAAGTAAAAAGAGCAAAAAACACAGACTCCCCCCCGAGAGGATGGGGAGTGGGCTCAAAAGAGCCCACTCCAAAAATTTTATTATGATATTTACAATGCTTGATGTGGATGCCAATGGTCCTTATAGATCTGGATCCAAAGGCTTACAGGTTTTATGATTAAGACAAGATAAAGAGTGGTGCTCCAAGAGGTCTTTGAACAACTTAGATCTTTGATTTTTCGGCAGCACTTCTCCTTATCCCGGCAATAAAAGTGAAAAACCAGCCACCTGTAATGCACCAAATGTGCCAAATAAAGCGTTAAGAACATAAAAAATATTAAGTACTGAAAGATTGGAAATATGCACAATTACTTAATAAAAACTAGATCTACTTTGAAAATATTACTTTATGCTTCTAGATCTAGATACATGTTTAAATAGACCAACCTTTAGATATTGCTTGAAAGAGAAACTAATTTACTTAAGCATGTGAGTAACCGTAACCGAGAAAGATTTAATTTTTCTTTAAAAAATGAAGGAAAGAGAGATAGAAAGAGTGTTGCGAAACCTGGGAATGTTGGGCCATGGAGTCTTCTTTAGTGGAACACCGAGGGACTATGTCATCAAAAAGATCTTGAAGATGAGGAAGATTCAAACTAGCTCAACCCCTTCTACAAGTGAGATCACCTGCAACTTAGAAGTCCTTGCACAAAAAGATGGTTAAAACATATGTGTTGCTAGAAAAAGACAATTAAAAAGCATGCAATTAAACTTAAAATACATGCAACTCCAAGAGATCTGAAACAAGCGAACAATAAGAGCGTAAATCAAACTAGAATAATCTCTTACCCCACTAGGAGGGATCTCCCTTTCAAGGCCCACAATTAACCAACAAAAAGAAAAGACCAATAATACAGATTATACCTCATAAGCACTTGACAATCACCATCCACACATGAAAAGCATTACACCATAGATCTTGCCTCCAAATCCTTCTTTATTCCAAATGGTAAACAATAAAATACAAGCAATAGCATTCCTTCGGTCCTCTGACCATCCCAAAATGAGGAAAGGAGCCCTGCTTAAATAACAAAAATGAGACCTAGGGGGGTGCTACCAACACTGAAGATACACTCAGATTTATCTGACTATGAACTGAAGAAAAAGTGAAGATAGACTGAATTGAACTACAGAGGTGATTGACACCTCTCTAAGTTAACTCATAATTATTTGCCAACACACCAAACAAGCTCCACCCACCATCCATTGGCGTCAAACCTCCTCACGCATGAGTTTGGTGAAGTGAAGAGGTGGTGAGTGGGTGATGTCACCCCACACATGCATGCGCTATCTTCAAGGAGTAAACGAAGGTATAAACTAAGGCTTTTAAACCCACCATGCTTGAAACAATGAAAGAGGTGGACCCCTCCTTCCCACTCATGCGAGCCTCATGTTGAAAATAACTTGGCGTCACATCATAACGCATACTCATGTTGCAACCAAAGTTTTGGTATGTGAAACCTTTAAGTTAAAAAGGGGTCCACGCTTCTTACAAACTCTAGGATTCACACATGCTAGCGTGAGCCTTCATGACGTCACCCATCCCTCTCACGTAAACTCCACTCACTCCATGCAAACCATGTTTTAATATAAACTTAAGTTGAGAAGGAACGTGAACCTTAGGGGGACCCATGCCATGTCACCCATTCAAATATTTTTTAATTTGACTTTGATTTTTTTGCTTTCCAAAGTTTGACCATGGTGCCAATTTGTTGAAATTTAGCATTAAAATGTCAATTTAAAGCATTTTTAGTTGAATAATGTTCCACGGGGTGTTCCAGCTGCTCGAATAATGTGGAAAGTGGTCCCTAGGTAAAGTGGACGCTCTGAGTGTGAAAACGAGTGTCCCCACGTCAGAAACAAACTTTGTATTTCACTTTTATTACACTTTGAATATTTTTAATTAAACCATTAAAAAATCGCTTAAAAAACCGGTTTTTTTTTTCTCGAAAATTGACGAAACTCTAGGGGGACCTAGCACATGTCCATACGACTCAATTTCAATGCCTAGCATGTTGAAAAACACTGACACAAAGGCTCTAATAACCTCTTAAGGCCGAAACACCAACGATTATCCCAACTTTGGAGGTGTGAGTGAAAAACTCAGAAATTATTAGTCGTTTGTTCAACAACCAATAATAACCAAGGGAAAAAACACTCTGGGCTAGTCGACTTGATGCTTAAGTCGAGGAAGCCGAGCCTTTGATAAAAAAAATAAATGCTAGGACATTTTTTACAATTTCCCCAAGGGGTATGAATATGTGTTACAAAAAATTCCGAACAGACTCCCAGAAAAAGGTCGGCAGACTTCTAAACTCTGATCAAGAACAAGTGTACTTATTTTACTTCGTCGGCTCTCTTGAAAAAACCACCAAGTACAACTTAAGTGGTAACATCTAGCTCCAACTGCGAGACATGTGTTCAATCTGGTCTTAAGACAAGGAGAGGATACGAGAACACCATAATCTCTGGTTGATACAACCTGTAAAAACATCTCAGCTTGACAAGAAAAACCTCAGTAGCACAAGATTTATATAAAATCCAAATGAACCATTAAGCTGATTTATTTAAACAAAATAAATGTAGCTAACTCATGAAAGAAAAGTTTTATTATATCTAAGTAAACATAATGGAAATGCAGAAAGTAAATGCTCGCTTTTAAGGAGCTTATTTTTCTACTCTAAGCATGATATAAAAAGGTTAGGTGTAATGGAAAATCCAATGAAGCCACCTAAGCATTTTATTAATATAAAATGTTTTTCCTTGCCTTTGGTTACCAGCCAAAGCAAGAATATATTATTCAGAAAATGAAAACCTGCGTGATGATCCAGAATGGGCGGGCTGGATGGGAAATCATAGGCATGAATAATGTCTTCAAACTTCTTCCCAAACTAGTAGGTGCTCGTGTAGGCTGCTTCTATCCATGATTGGATAGGACTGATATACAAATCGGGATGATGAGGCAGACTGACTACATCATCATACTGATCATCAATGCTTATCGAATGATAACTCATTGTATAAGCCCCAAGTTGCTCCAAATCATAAGGAACCTCTCCATGTGAAGAAGATGGTTGAGGCTGATATTCCACTAACTGCTTAACATATGACTTTTCACAACACTGCTTCTCAATGTCTTCATTACGGATTCCTTTGTGCGGCTCTGCATGATACGACTATGAATGATCATATAAGAGTTTTGAATGCTCCTCTTCCATACTAGGATTTTCCCAAGTCTCCAGATCCACGCTTCCCTCTATGGATGTATCGTAGGTTGGACTTCCACAAATTTCTGAAAAGACACTCCCCTCGCTGGATATAGTATAGATGGGATTCTCAATAAGATTTTCACAAGTTGCATTATCTATAAAATTCCAATAGTCATCCTCCCTATCTATGTCAGATGTGATAGATTCCCCATCACTGATATCAAGTTCTCTTTGTCTTCATTATTGATACTGCTATATGGCTCAGACCAATCATATGGATAAACTGCATGCTCCTTTTCCATATCAAAATTTCCCAAGTCCACAAGATCCATGCTCTCTCCTTTAGATATGCCATAGAAAGCAGAATCAACAAAACCATCAAAAGTTTCTGGTTCATTATTATGGCCACCTAGCTAAGTAAAGCTCAGTCAACGGCAAAGGTTAAGAGATCACGATTTTCAGTCCTTGGCAGCTCGTCACTCTTTTTGGGAGTAGCTCCATAGTTGGTGTCGCCTTTTTGATGTCACGTGGATTTTGCAGCTGTATCAATCCACCCGAATGACCCACATTTTTTGTACCCACCAATTTCATCAGATCAGTCACAGAGCAATTGACGTTTTTTATGGCAGCTGAATCATCTGGCAATTGTACGGAGGTGGCCTTATAGCATGGAGTTTGATATCCCACTTTTTTTGCTAGAATCCACCATTCCACCTTGAAGCAACGCTGATGATTGACAACTCCTCTCTAAGCTGTGATTTGTTTTTTGGCGTCCTCAATCCAATGCCAAAATTTGGGTCTCAACAAATACACAACAAACAATTACTATGTTAATAGATTGTTTCATATATCTGAAGTTTCATGGGATTTAGTTCGTGATTTCCGACAGTTGTATACTGGTTCCAATAGATTTTCGCGTTCTCTTTTAGTGGCAACCAAATACTCTGTTTGAAAGTAGCTCATGGTTGGTGTCGTCTTGTTGCTAGTGTGGAGTCTCTGGAGTACCTCACGGGACTTTCACTATAGCGTGGTGTGTTTCAAATGGAAGTTCGGAGCATGTAACCTGTCAGCCCACATCTTTGCAGCAGAGTAGATTGACGAACCAGTTCACCGTTTTGGCTCCACGTTTCTTCTAGAAGCCGATTGAGAGTTGGACTCTAAATGTTGGCATCTATTAGTTACATAAACTACCAAAACTCTAAGTCAACAATCGACTACACTCGTGGTCGTTTTCATCAGCTGGTAGTGGTATGGAGATATGCATTGCTCACATGGAGTTTTTCAACAGCGCATCATTTTATTCCCGGAGTGCCAAGCCATGAGTTATTGGCAGCCATGTGCATAGAGTCGACTTTGTTGGTATTGGAACGGCTAATATCGAAATGGTTCCATTCTTGGGTCGCCAATTTTGGATCGGCTAATATTGGAATGGTTCCATTCTTGGGTCGCCAATTTTGGATCGACACAGATAGTTAAAGTTTGAGTTCCTTTAATAAATTTGATTTAGTAATGTATTTGCTAGGTGAGGAAAAAGTGGATCTAGGATTCACTTTAACCTTTTTATTTTATTATTATTTTATTCTATCTTTTTTTTAAAGAAACAGGAGTTTTGGACCTTATAAAGAGGATAGCCTCTTTCTTTGTAAAGATGGAAAAACAGGGAGGATTTTTCCCCGGGGCTTAATAGAAAAAATATCGTTTTGGGTTTTATGATTGTTCAATTGAGTACTCTCTATGGTGTGTGGCGTAAACTTGTGTGAATGATCGATTGTTGCTAGAGGCCTTCTTTCCTTTCTATGTTTGCGTTGGAGACCATAAACATATGCTACCATCCTATTGGAAGGTGGAAATCCTAACAGTTGCTAGCCTTTTCCCTTTGTGAGCGTGCATACACGGGTATTGATGTTTACACTTAATCAAGTTTGATTGTGTAGTATCTCCCTTGTTTGCATAACGCATCTTCTGCAATTAGGAGGAAGAAAACCTAGTAGCTGCACCACTGACACAAGGCCCTCGTGGGTTCTCCTTTGACTCCATTTCTCCCTTTAGGTATACTGACACTCATCCATTATTGAGGTTTGATCTTTCCCTCCTTCCATCAACCATTCAATTTACCTTATGCTACAACCATTTCTCTAAGGCAGCCTCTTCTATTAACCTTGTATGCCATTGTTTCTTGCCTTAGTGATCTTAACATTAGGGACGCCCCCCTTGAGTTGGAGAAGAGCCAACCTGAAGCGAGGAAGAGAGGAGTGCGATGACAGTGGCTGCTATTTTCGCAGTTGCCATCGAACTGGTGTGCCTAATTTTGGGCTTTAACACATGCACGTCGGTCAGAAGCAGCAACATTTTTGGCGTCGTGGCTGGGGACAAAGTCCAGTTCCCGTAGATTTGAAAACTATGCTTCATTGATATTTGTGGGAGATCATATTGCAGATCCTAATTCTCACATAGCGGCTCCACAAAGGGACGATGCCCTTATCCCTTTGCAGATCTGAAGACTTTTTGGGTGTAGAGGTGAGCACACTCATAAATCAGAAGGCTTTCAGGCTCACCTTGGCGACTCCATAGTTCAGTTTGAGGTATGACTATATGTATGTTGTAAAATTAATACTTCATTATTTGAGAATATGGATGATAAAATGGAAGGACTTCGTGCTCACTTGCACGGAGCCTTCACCCCACTAGATTTCTCAGGTATCCATGGATTTCCTAATGAGTGCTATAAAAGAGTACTTAGAATTGTTCCAGAGTTATTTGGAAATGGCAAGGACTCGACAATCCATCATATTGTTTCTTTCTACAAGTTGATGGCGGATCTCAAAGTCTACCATGAGGATGATCTCATGATTATAGTTGCTTTAACTTTTGAGGGAGATGCAGAAGATTGGTTCAATGACCTTTGGGATGAAAGCATAGACTCAATGGCAAAGTTTTTTGAGAAGTTTCTCCTGTGTTGGCATGAAGGAACAATTGAAGAGATTGAGAAGTTCGCTAAAGAGTATGCTACCCTCCTCCCCAGGACATAGCCTAATTCCGAAGAACAGATCCATGAAGAACAGATCCATGAAGAACAAATCATTGAAGATCTGGTTGATGAAGCATTATAAGGACCCTCAGTTCAAAGTATTACTGAAAAGCTTCCTGACATCATTGTAATGGAAAGAAACATGGAGTTGCCTCATGTTTATGTCGTTGAATATGTTCCTGAACAACTTTCTACTAAAGATTGGGACTTGCCTCAAGTTCAATTCATTGAAGTTAACGAAATTTGTTTTGCAGATCAGCTTGAGCACCCTTATGATGAATGCTTGTATATGAGACCTATCAATTAGTGGATAGAAGCTTCTTGTGCAAATTCTGCTCGACAAAAATTTGATAGTTTCTTTTATCCTAACAATCTAGTTTTTCAGTTCAGCTGGTTGCATGAACAAACTGTAAGACATCTCTGTTTGATGATAATTCTGTCCCTATTTCTGTATCTAACCAAGCACAAAAAAAAGAAGTTTGGCATCGAAAAGATGCTTGAGTGGTTCCACTGGTTATATGCATATACTTGACAGGTTCCAGTCTCATGTTAAGTTAGAGTAGGTAGGATGAAGCTCTTGCATGAGCATTTAAGGTTTTCAGTATGCCCTTCTCTATTTTGTAATAAGTGTGTGGGGTGTGAATTAAGCCATCCCCATCACAGTGTTATCTTGTTTTTTTTAAGTTGGTCTGCAATAAAGAGAATCTGTGGTTCTCATGTACTCTCGAGGAGACCACACGTCCCTATGGAGTCATGTGTTACCACCTCAATTTGATAGAGGTGTCCACAAAGCAGCATGAAAGATCTTGTTTTTTCGTTTACACATTAGTTGTTGGTCAGGGTTCATCTGTTGCAGAAGTACAATCCTCCACAACCTACAAACACATCAAATTAGTTAGTCTTTTTTGGGTATAAATTTTAAAAGCTAGGAGCAGTGGGCAGAGGAAATCCAGGCTGCTCACTTAGAATTCCATCTAGGGATAAATTTATTTGGTTAAAGAATTGCTTTGTGGGTATATTCAGCAGTCAATACTCCAGGGTATGCCCAGTCTTAGCCTAGAAAAATTAAAAAAATTAAAAACTATGCAAATTATCCCCAGCAGCAAGTTTGTAGCCAAAAGAAGAACTCAAATTCAATTTTAAAGACTCCACGGGCAATAAACAAAGCTGCAATTTCTATTGGATGGAGTGTTCATTTTTGTGAGAGGATGATGCCCCAAAGAGACGCTCAAAAGAAATAACACCAGTTCGAATATGGGAAATGGCGGAGGAGCTGATATACGGCCCGAGCTCGAGCAAAATAGTTTTTTTTTTCTCTTGCAATGGAGGTCACCAGTATCATGGTTCAAATTATGGCCACCCAACCAAGTAAAACTCAGTTAACGACAGAGGTTAAGAGATCACGATTTTTAGTCCTTGGCAGCCCATCACTCCTTTTGGGAGTAGCTCCATAGTTGGTGTCGCCTTTTTGATGTCACATGGATTTTGCAGCTGTGTCAACCCACCCGGATGACCCACGTTTTTTGTACCTGTCGATTTCATCAAATCAGTCACGGAGCAATTGACGTTTTTTATGGCAGCTGAATCATCTAACAATTGTACGAAGGTGGCCTCGTAGCATGGAGTTTGATATCCCACGTTTTTCGCTAAAATCCACCGTTCCACCGTGAAACAAAGCTGGCGATTGACAACTTCAACTTCTCTTGCATCCATGGCACAAACATTGAGGTAGGGTCGGGTGACCCTTAGATTTAATTGCTCCATTACTTTTCTTGTCATGACATTTGATGAAGCACCTGAATCTAACATACAGTTATGAAGGAGAAGTTTATCAACTAAGAGGGAGACATAAAAAGGTGGGTGGTCTTCTCTTCTCGGATCAACACTGTTGAGGACTATGGGCATATCTATAGGTTCAATATGTTCAACTTCAAATATAGCATTGTTATTAGGAAGAGGATCCTCTTCGATAATATTATGAGCTTTACTTTGACTATCCTCTATGGCTTTCAACAACTTTTCTTTTTGACCGGAAATTTTAAGGACATCAGTTGCATAAACATGAATCTTAGCACTACTTATCCATTCTCCCATATCAATATTTGACTCAGGGACAATAGGAGGATCTGGGAGGGGAGGCCCTGGTTACCTTCAGCTTGTACTGTTTAGATGGTGATGGCTTCTCTCTTCTTTGATATACAACTCCCTTGAGCCTGGCCTCCTTCATTTCCTTAATTGCTTCCGGAGAAGGCATTACACCATAAAAGTTGGAAAGGATATCCTTCTCGAAACTGTAATCCATGGCCTGCTGCCAATGTTGGTTTGATAAAGGATAGGTTCGGCCTACCATGTACACATGATCAGACTCGCCTGATGTTGTTTCCTGATTACTGACCTCCGCCATTCCATGTTCTATAACTTGGTTTGCTATATAGCAAGTCTCTTCTGGGTGGAATTGATCACAAGGTCTACACCATGGAATGATTTCATCTACCAGGTTAGTTGAGTCTAACTGGTTTGGAATCCTAGGTTCATGTTGAGGAGCCTTCTTCTGATACACCTGATTCTGTTTAGGCTGAAAGTTCCTAGGTCCATTATTTCTTTCCAGAGTGATTATTCTGTTCTGAATAGTATTCAATTGTATAGATTGGTTTGCCATGAGATGGTTCTGACTAGTGACCATTTTTTCAAACAGGCTAGTTACCTTTTCCATGGGGTCTTTAGAGGTTGCCTTTTTCTCTAATTCAACGGCCTTTCCCTTCTCTTTGTTGTACGAAGTGTTTCCCCTAGTGTAACCTGGAATGTTGGATTTTCCCGAAGATTGCATATTCTTTTCTATTTTCTCGGCCAGATCCTGAGCAGTTTTTAGATCGGTCGGATCTTTGTCCCTTAACTGGTACCTCAAATCACCAGTGAAAGCTTCGATGTAAGATATGAGGATGGATGCATCCCTTGGCTTGTTGTCTCTAGGGAGGTCCGCAACCACACACCTGGATTTAGTGTTAAATTCATCCATGGTTTCATTCTCCATCTTCTTTATGTTATGAAGGGCAGCAAGCAGATGTCTTGGTTCTTTCTTTTCCCCCCATTTCTTCTTAAAACCCTCTAGGAATTCACTAAGAGTTTTATATGAATCATCACCAAGGTCGCCGTACCATTCTGCAGCATCATCCTCTAAGGATAAAGCAAAGAGCTTCATTTTGACATCTTCATGGTTAGAGGCAGCATTATTGCAGTAGTTGACCAGGTGCTTCTCAAACTTTCGGAGGTGAGTCTTGGCAGTAGTGGCATTATTTCCCTCGAATATGGGGAGCTTCTTGATAGCATCATTCGGAATGTCATGAGGAGCACCTGCTATCTGAGAAAAGTCAAGGGGTTTGTAAAATTCTGTCATTTCTTGGGATTGGAAGGTATGACTCTCTACAGATATGTGATGGATATCTGAGAGGGATTGGTCTCCTAAATCTTCAAGGTTTCTACGAGAAGTATGCCTATTCAATCTTTCCCTAATAAACCTTTCGGGATCAGGGAGAAGATTGAATAATTGTCGACGGTTTCTTCGGGTAGAAATTCTTGAAGGGATGTTAGACAGTGGAGTCGCCAGATGGATCGAGTTTTAATTTTTATGTTTTTTAAAGACTATATCAATCAAAAGTTTTTATCTTTTTAGTTGTTTAGAAAAAAGTTAAGCTAAGTCGTACTCGGGAATAAAAAGATTTATCCCCGGCAACGGCGCCAAAAAGTGTTGCCGCCTTTCACCCCCCTGGGTCACATGGCAGAAATCTTCAAGCCACTCGATGTGTCCTTGGGGGCAAGTCTCGAGTCAAGGCTGTCACCTTGTTCTTGACTCCTCTGTTTAGGTTCAACTCCTAACGAAGCCAAGGGGGGTAGACCCTATTAAGTTACTAAGGATAATTACTTAGTGTTGTGATGTTAAATTGAATGAGTTGCTTAGGAGTTTGCAATTTAACTATAGATAATCAAAGATGGCAAGATATAAAAGATGCACACACGAAAGCACAATGCTGAGACACAATATATATATAAAACAAGAAAATAACCAGTGCCTTAGAATGGAGTCAAAAAATAGAAACAATGTACTTGCATGTGCTTAGAGTGAGTGTTTTGCGATTGCCTCTTGGTATATTTTAAGTTAAAATTGAAGTGTGAGTTGATTAAAATCAGGCAAAGGGGGGGCTCCAGATATACCCTAGAGTGCTTGGAGTATGTCCAAAACTAAACCTTCACGGCTACCCGCAAGGAATATGTGGGCTGAAATGGAGTCTCTGGGGCTATTGTTCATAACGCACCCGTTAGGGTGTGACAGAGATCGGCGCCCCGAGGTCACTTTTCAGAAGTTCCCGCTTCCTTTGGGTATTTTGCCACTGTGATGGTTCGATCTAGGTGTTGGATTTTCACATGTTGGTTTGTTAATTTGGGAGAGTGAGTCCTAATTATACTAGTCACTCAAGTGCTTTTGTTACAGCTTGACTGATCGGACGAACCGCAGCCAAGTGCAGAGCATACACACTAAAGTCTTGTCAATTTTAGTAAGTTTTAAACTGGGTGTTTTTGTTTAAAAGAAAACCCTCCAGGAACCTAAAAAATGCCACTAAAAATGCCACTGAGAAGGTTGTTATAGATTTGATCGAGGAAAGAATCATCACCAGATTTGGAACTCCCCTAAAAATAACAATCGATAATGCCAAAGCTTTCAATTCGGGAGAAGTAAATGACTTCTGTTTTAAATATGGCATTATCCTATCCCATTCATCAGATTATTATCCGCAGGGCAATGGACTTGTTGAGTCCACTAACAAAAATTTGATGACTATCCTTAAGAAGACTGTGGGTGATGATAAAAGAGCATGGGATAGCAAGATTAAATATGCAGTGTGGGCAGATAGGATTACTAAGAAGAACTCAATTGGAAAATCACTTTTTGAGTTAGTGTATGGACTCACAGCCACTCTTCCAGTCAGCATGCAGATTCCAATTTTCAGAATGTTAAGTGAATATGGCACAGAACAATTAGAAATGGAGCAAAGGATCAATCAAATCATAGAGTTGGATGAATCTAGAAGAGCTGCCCTTGATCAGTCACTCAGACATCAAGAAAGCATGAAGGGCACTTTTGATAAGTCAGCTAGGCCGAGATCTTTCCAAATAGGGGATACTATTCTCCTATGGGATAAGAGAAGGGAGAAGCCTGGGAAGCATGAAAAATTTGATAGCCTTTGGAAAGGCCTGTTTATCATCCGCGACACTGCTGGCACAAATTCCTTTTTACTTAACACCATGGATGGAGAAACATTAAACTTGCCCATGAATGGCCAACACTTGAAGCCCTTTTATCGAAACGACCTCCAAGATGACCAAGGGGTCATCCCAGGGCTTTTCTAAACCCATCCTTGGTGTATTTTTATGTACTTTATTTTTGTATCATATCCATGTAGAATATAGTTTCTTATTTTTATATATTAACATTTGTATCATATTTCATTTATATGCTAAAAAAGAAAAAAGTTTATTTCATGTACTTCGATTTGAAAAAGCAAAAAATATTTTTATGGTATTTCATCATGGCTTATTTTTTATATCATATACATGGGATTAAGACACTTTTGTTTACATGCAGGTACCAGAGATTCCTGGATTCTCAAGCACTCTCTTTGATCAATAGATCAAGCGAGTACCCGTCCCACAGTTGGAGCCAGATGTTGCCAACCTTTTTGTACCATAGTTGGATTAGATGAGGAGCCGCCAGTTGACAAACATGATAAATGTTTATTTCCAGTGTATCAGATGATCCGCCTTTCTGTCTAGCCAGTTTTGGCTAGTCAGTTTTTGTTTTGAATAATTATGACCATGGCCCCGCGGGGTTTGTAATAAAATGTGCTAGTAGGGTGTTTTGAGTGGTTCAGTGTCCTAAGACGTAGAATTTCAACTAAGGTATTCCAGAGAGTTTTTTGCCCTTGACAATTATGCTTTGCCTATAGCCGAGTATAATTGACGAGGTTTTCTCCCGCTTCCTCCAAAGCTGGAATGCCCGATTTTGAATTCTGGACCTTGGGGGGTTATTAGAGCCCATCTGAGTATGTATAAACCTACTAAACATTATTAGAATAGACTATGGTCATGTCCTAAGTCACTAGGACCCTCAAAAAAAATTCCGAAAAATATTTACCGGACGCATCGAAATTTTTATTTTTTAATTTTTCCTAAGTTTTTAAATTTTTCCATAATTTAAATGGAAAAATTCAATTTGTAATAAGTCAGTCATCTGGAACCCGAATTCAGTGATTGAAGGCTTTAACCTTAAGCCAAAAATCATTCATGATCCGCCAGCCAACTAGCACCAAGTTTCAGATCATCATTCAGCCACATAACTCATATTTTCTTAAAAAAAGTCAGTTTTGGGGAAAATATTGATTAAATAATTAAAATGATTATTTTGAAGAAAATCCAAATCTCTCCAAATTAATCCGAATTCGGCGAAATGAAATGCAAAATGACATGGCATCAAGCATTAATAATGATTGGAGTTAACAAAACTCGGCTTCAGTCAGCATTCAGTGAGCATTGAGTCCTCATCCACTTGACCAATTCGCCTCCTTCAGTGACGACCACGCTTGGGTGAGGTGGAGCTTGCTCATTGGCCGGGTGATTTGATCGAGGTTGAACTGGGACTTGTATTGATGATCTCGAGGTATTGGCTCCTCCATACCTAGCCTATGGCTCCTCCAAACCTCACACCTGCCTCTTCCTTCAAGCTCACGCCCCTCTCTCCTCAAGGAGGCGTCTTCACACGTGTGGCTTCATCAGAGGTTGGTTTTCAGAGCTTAAGGTTGGTGTGGGGGCGCCTTGCCTAGGTGGAGGCCACCCCTCACTCATACCCACTTATTTTGACGTTTGGGCTCTCAGTTGTGTGCCGAGCTGGTTAGGTCAGGGTTTTTGGTTTTAGGGTTTTAGCTTGCTCTCTTTGTATAAATAGAGGCTCTTTCAGCTCTATCAAGGTGGATATTTTGTGTAGAGAAACTCTAGTGAAACTTTGTAAATGCTTGTTGCTTTTATGCAACCATTGGAATAAAATTAAAGCTTTGGAAGCTCATGTGGTTTGACATTGTGGATGATTGCACTTGATGGATGAGGTGATGTTTTAATTCTTCTCTTTTTTGTCTATTTGAGATTATGAATCTATGCTTTTGAAGGCTTCTGTAAACACATAAGAACAGGTATTTGTGGTTTGCAAGTTAGTTGTTTATTGATTTACTTTTAGAAATTGAAAAAGAGCATTGTTTTATTCAGTTATATTTCATGCTACTTCTTTATTTCAATTTGTGAACAATACATGATCTAAGTTCGAGCTCAGTTGCATCTTCTTCTCTTGGAGTCAAATAAAAATTTCCGGTAATTGCATGCTTTACGATATCCAAACGTCTTTAAAAGATCCACAGGTTTGACCATTTTCTCCTTACTTTTATTCATCTTTCAAAGTAAAAATTTTATGATTTTGGGGTTAGGCAAGGTTTGGGCTTAAGTGACTTATCATTCACCAAAACATATGCCCTTGTTGGCTGTCATCTCTTGTAGTTTGCAGCCTTCTTTCACTGCTTTTTTGCAGCCTCTTTCGCTTTTTCTTCTTGTAATTTGCAGCGCTCTTTCGTCTTAGTTTGTAGCCTTCCTTCTCTTCTTTTGCAGCCTTCTTTTGCCTTGTTTGCAGCCCTCTTTTAGCCATAGTTTGCAGCCTTCTTCACCCTTTGTTTCAGCCCTTTGTTTTAGCCATAGTTTGCAGCCTTCTTCACCCTTTGTTTCTTCAGAATTTTAACTTTATGGTCACATAGTCTAATCAGATAATCTGACCTGGCTACTAGTATTGTGAATGGATTATGGCAGCATGGGGCAGAAGAGTTGGAACTTGTGTTTTGATACATAGCTCTTTTTCTTATTCATTATTTCTCAAACACAAATTTGCAATATAAAATGGTTTTAGCTATGTACAATAGCAGGAAGATTTACAATAGGGTGTTATTCCTCGACTTAACACTAACAGGTGTATATTAAGGATTTATTTTATGGCCTTCTTTTGCCTTGTTTGCAGCCTTCTTTTAGCCATAGTTTGCAGCCTTCTTCACCCTTTGTTTCAGCGCTCTTTTGCCTTTGATTGCCGCCTTCTTTTGGCCTTAGTTTGCCCTCTTTTTGCCCATTTTTCATAGCTTCGTCTTCTACTTGCTTTCCTCCGTTTCATTGTAGAAGTTTGTTTTCTTTTTAATTAGTTTATAGATCTAGTTTTGTTTTTTGGACTAACATCATAACAAGTTAGTGTTCAAAGCTCTTATTTTCAGGGAAGTCGAAAGAAACCTAAAGGCCATAAGCAAGCGAAGGAGTAAACAAAGAGCGAAAAAACCCAAAACACATCCTCTTCTTTCTTTCCCTTTCTTACCTTGCTCATTCAAAAAGAGGCTAAACACATCAAAAATTGTAAAAAAAGTTAATAAAGAGCAAGTGGGATTACGTCTCCCACACCCCTCTTCCCCCATTTGGGGGAAGCTTGTATCGTCCATTTTTCATGCTTGCATATTTGTTTAATGATTTGCTTAGAGTAGAATAGGGAAAGATAGTTTATTTCTAATTAATTCATCTTGCATAAAATAAAAAAAGTAAAAAAGTTCATTTGTTTATTTACTTACCCCCATGCTTTCCTGATTAGGGCCTAAAAAACCTGAAAGAGACTCTTGGGTAGTTTAGCTTTCTTTTGCTTAAGTTTTAATCAATCAATTAACTAAGTCTCTTGAACTTGAAACAACCCAAGTCAAGAGCACTCTCTATCGGAGAGCATAGCTAGTTTGCATTCCCCTTGCATTAGGCATTTAGTTTAATTAAGTCTCCTGAACCTTTGTCATAAGACAAGGTCAAGAGCGCTCTCTGTAAGAGAGTTTTAATTAATCTGCTTCATTAAAATTTGCAACTCACTTTCCCTTAATTAATTAACTTCGTTGATCATCCTTCACCTAGTATGCTATGTCGACTTGCGGGTTGGGCTCGTACTCAGAACGGTGAACGGACTTGCTAAGTTCGCATAAGAGAAACATAATAAAACTTACACCCATAACCAACGCACCAGCGTTATAGAAAATTTCCTAAGTTCTTCTTAGTAGAGGCACCGGAACTCTCCGCTGTCTAAGCTTCTCAACTAGCTGGTCAATCTTCGCGATACCAGCCTGGGATACTGGGCGGGTCGTCATGTCTTTAATAGATTAAACTTGGAACATTTTCTCGGCTCTTGAAAAACCTTCATTGACACCATAAGCAAGATCACTTAAAATACTTAAAACATACCAACAGCACTTTGCACAACATTACATCCACTAGCTTTATTTCAGGACTTAGATTTATTTCGTAAAGCATTACAAAACTCTGACTCCATAAAGGCACTGATCTTTTAAGCTTTGCGTAATTGTTATATCTGGATCACTTGTCTTTGGCATCTTTAAATTCTTATCTATGAATGCATCCTTATTTCATAAAGTCTTGAATTATTGTTTATCTCTTAATCCTTGTGATAGCAACGTGGATTGCTTTGTCTTATGTGTCGAATTCATAATAAACAAACACATTTAATCACAAATAACTCCTAAACAACACCCATCTGCATCTGTAACCAATTAAAACACTTTAACTACATTGAGCCATAGAAACTCTTTGTTAGGGACTACCCCCCTTGGCTTCGTTAGGAGTTAGCCCAAACGGAGGAGCTAGGAGTAGGTAACAGTACCTAGCTCTGTGCTTGCCCCCAAGATCACACCTCTCCCACTTTCTCAAGTGAGGAGACAGCTTTCGGAAGATTTCTGCTGCTAGTGTGCAATCGGTGGACAACATCTTTTGGCGTCGTTGCCAGGGACAAATCTTTTTGTTCCTGGACGACCTTTGTTTCTTTTTAGTTTTTAACCTTTTTCCCCCCTTTTTTGGTAGATTTTTAGTCCAATCACTCTCCGGAATTAGACTTGAATCCACTTGGGGACTCCACTGTCAGTTAACACCTCAAGGTATTCGACTAGAAGAAACTCTGAACGTTTGCTCAATTTCATCCCTGACCCTGAAAAAGTCTACAGGAGGAGACTAAACGAACTAGCTTCTCGTAGGATCCTTGTAGAACTTGGATCTGAGTCTGTTTCAGACATCCACTTTTTATTTCAAGAAAACTTAGAAAATTTTCAAAACAATAACTGTTTCCTTGACACAATGGGTGAGTTTTTTACTCAACTCAACTTTACTCAGATAGCAGGTCAACCTCATAACATTCCTGAAAAGGCTATCGACAAACTTATGACCTATAATGGCATTGATGCCTCTGTTTCTGCTGAGCAACATATCAGAAATTTCTCCAGGCACTGCGGTTCTTATGTTAGGGGTACTGACAAGCATGAAGATGTTTACATGACCTTGTTTGCTCTGTCTTTGGATGGTAAAGCTGGCAACTAGTATGATAATTTGCCAAACAATTCTTTTACTACCATAGCGGATTTCAAGACCGCTTTCCTTGGAAAGTTTGGCAGTAAAAAGGAACGTAGACATCTAGTAGCAGCTTTGACTAGCATGAAGAAGTCTGAAATGGAAACCATGGATGAGTTCAATAATAGGTTTACTGAGTTGTCAAATTCCATCCCTGCCACTTATGCTCCTCCTGCAGCTTCCACTTTGGATTATTACATTGAAGCGTTAAGTGGCAAGATCCAGTACCAGATTAGAGAGAAGGAGTCGACTACTTTACTTCTAGCTTAGGGTTTGGCCGTCAAAATTGATAAGAATATGTAGTCTTCAGGAGAGTCAAACATCCAAGGTTACTCTAGATCATCAACTCCTCTTAAAACTGTTGAACCTAAAGGGAAAGAGCCGTCAAACGAAGCTTATGAGAAGAAGCTCATGGACCTGACAAAGAAAATGCAAGAAATGGAAAGGAAAAACTTAGCACAGATTAAAGAGGTTCAAAATAGGGTCATAACTGTTGAAAGAATTCAACCTCCGCCACCTCCTAGAACTTTCCTTACAAGGCAAACATGGTAGATAAAGAATCCCAACCATGAGCAGAGGCCTCCTCATCAGCTAGAGGCTACCAATGTGGTTGAGCCTTACAAACCATTTTGTAGGGCATGCAGAGATTTCCATGAGGAATTTGGCTGCCATTATGCATGATATGTTCAAGAACATGGCTACCCCGAGGGTTGCAGTCCCAGTACATCTGCAAGCAAGCTTGAATTTATTCACAATGTAGGAGACATCTATGTTGACCATAAGATAGTTGGAATCAAGCCAAACAGTTTCATCAAGGGGTTGACTACTTAACTGGATATTATGGGGAGATGCCTTCAACTAGCAACAACGTTCAAAACTTTAAAGGCATAACATATCAAAGAAGACCAAGAGAAAGACCATCTACCCAAACTGCTTCAAAGGTAACAATTTCTGGCATTCCTCCAGAAATAAATGATAAGTTAGATTCTGTTGCTCTAACTTTTGATTTAGGTAGTTGGTTGGCAAACTCCAAAGTTTTGGTTCCTGTTCTTGAGTTATGTAAAATCCCTTGTCAAAAAGAGAAATTGTTAAAGATGTTAAAGCCTCAAGTTGATAATGATCCCCTCCCTACCTCAAAGATAGTTGCACCTGAAAGACCTACAGCTCTCAAGAAAGTGGCTTTTTCCAATACAATAGAACAACTTTCACCCAGTCACGAAAATGTTTGTGGAGATCCCCCTGTAATCTTGCATACTAGGGACCCAAGAAAAGAAGATCACCTGCCCTTCTACATGTCATTGATGATAGGTGATCTTCTCCTGCACAACTGTATGCTAGATTCAGGGTCAGGATCCAATATCATGACTAAGAAGGTCATGCAACAACTTGGCCTTAGAACCACATGCCCCTACCAAAATGTATGTGCCATGGACACTAGACCTATCAAAGTTGAAGGTATGATTGAAAGGCAGCACATAAGATTAGTCGAGTATCCGTACATCCATGTTACCATGGACATCCTCGTCATAGATGTGCCGGATAAATGGGGCATGCTATGATCTAGAAAATTTGGTGCCACTTTAGGAGGATCCATCCAAATGGATTGGACATGCACCACTGTACCTGCATCAGAAGATTCATTGGTTAAGTTACATACTGAGAAAGAACAAAGATATCATGTAGAAAGCCCAGGGAAACCATCAAATGGATATGTCAACTACTCAAGTGGACTAGGGATGTACCAGATCAACTCTACTTTCTTAGAGCCTATCCAGGAAGAAACAAAAAATGAAAAACTTAATGAATTGTGGAGGATGAACTTAGATGGAGCTTATTCTAGAGCAAGAAAAGGGGCTGGGATAGTTATTATTTCACCAAAAGGTAAAGTTTTTAACTTTTCTTTCAAATTAAAGTTTGAGGCAACCAATAATGTGGCAGAGTACAAGGCACTTCTACTAGGCATCGAGATTGCAAAGGACAAGGGGATCAAATTGCTTAGTATTAAGGGGGATTCTGACTTAATTGTCCAACAAGTTAAGGGTCAGTTTGCATGTAAGTGTAAAAGATTAAAAAAGTATAGAAATGCAGTCTGGGATACAATGGAATTTTTTGATGCCCTTAATATAGAAGCAATCCCTAGAGATCAGAATAGTGCCGCCGACCAACTAGCGTTTGCAGCTTCAGCACTTCAGCCGTCAGATGAGATGTTAGAGGGGGAGTGTCTTTTAGAAATTAACTTCGAACCTTTTGTTCCTGATAATGTAGAACATTGGCAAGTTTTCAAAGATGATGAACAAATCTTGAGATTTATTCATAATGTTAATGAGTTCTCTAACTTTAGAGTAAATGAACAAGAGGAAAATAAAGAGTATCCTGGAGAAGGTGATCAGTTTAATAACCCTGTCCCACGTGGTCTAGTTGCTTTAGAAAACATCTTTGATAGCCAGGACAAAAAAAAGAGTAATGTTGAACAAATGAAACCTGGCGAGTACATTGAGATCAACATTGGAACGGAAACAGAACCAAGAATTATAAAAATTGGAAAAGGAACCTCTAAAAAGGAAAGGAACAACCTTATAAATTTGGCCAAAGAATATAGGGATGTTTTTGCCTTCACTTATGACGAGCTTAAAGCATATAGGGAAGATGTCTTTCAGCACACTATTCCCTTAAAACTTGAATGTCAAAAAGGCAAGCCTTTCCGTCAAAAACTTAGGCAAATAAATCCTAAGTTAGCACCTACTATAAAAAAGGAGTTAGAAAAAATGTTAACAGCAGGAATAATAGCTCCTACAAGACATTCAACGTGGTGTTCTAACTTGGTAGTAGTTAGAAAAAAGAACAGGAGTTTAAGGATATGTTTAGATTTCAGAAATCTAAACATAGCATGTCAGAAGGACAATTACCCCCTCCCCAACATGGAGATCCTCCTCAAACGGGTCACTGGATCAAACATGATGTCGATGCTAGATGGTTTTTCTAGCTATAATCAGGTAGTCATTCAAGAGGATAGGCATAAAACCACTTTCACAACTCCTTGGGGCACTTTTGAATATCTAAGAATGCCCTGTGGCCTTTTAAATGCAGGAGCTAGTTTCCAAATGGCCATGGATTATGCTTTCAAGGAGTTGATTGGTAAAATCATTGAGATCTATCAAGATGATCTTATTGTATTTTCGAAAGAAAGATCTAGCCATGTTGGTCATCTCAGGCAGATTTTTAAGCGATGTAGGAAGTATGGCATTTCTTTGAATCCGGCTAAGTTAGTTTTGGGCATAGAAGAAGGAAAACTCTTACGACACATCATCAATAAGGATGGTGTCAAGATTGACCCCGAAAGAGAAGAGGCTATAAGAAAGATTCCCCTTCCCAAGAATGTGAAAGCCCTCCAATCCTTCAATGGTCATATAAATTTTATGAGAAGATTTATTCCTAACTTGGCCGAATTAATGAAACCTATGCAGGCCTTACCTAAAAAAAATGCCAAGTTTGTGTGGACTAGTGAAGGAAGGGAAGCCTTTGGTTCTATAAAGAATGCCATTACCAGGTTTCCGCTCTTAGTTAACCCAGATTATGCGAAAAATTTCATGATCTTTTCCTTTGCTTCAGAAGACACTATTGCCGGTGTGTTCCTCCAAATGAACTTCGAAGGGTTCGAGCAACCTATAGCATTCATGAGTAGAGCCTTGCAGAATTTCGAACTAAAGTATACCATCATGGAAAAGCAGGCTTATGCCTTGGTTAAGTCTTTGAAACATTTCAGAACCTATATTGGGTATTCTAAAGTTATTGGATATGTTCCCCATACTGCAGTGAAATATATCCTGTCTCAACAGGATTGTTTAGGAATAAGGGGTACATGGGTGTCCAAAATCCAGGAGTATGACCTTGAAATAAAGCCTACCAAATTAATCAAGGGACAAGGCCTTGCTAGAATGCTTACTCAAAAAAATGAAGAAGCCATTGAAATGATTGTTGAATATAATATCTCTCGACCAACCATGACTCCTGCGCTTCAAGAGCTTGATAATCATTGGTATTCCGATATCATTTTCTTCCTTCTCCATCTCACTTGCCCGGATCACCTCAAAGGTCACAAGCACAGGGCTTTGAGACTCAAGACTGCTAGGTATTGCCTTACCCAAGAGGGTCTGAGTTGGAGGAACCCAGATGGTATCATACTTAGGTGCATCAACGAACAGGATTCCAAGAAAATCTTGGCAAAGTTTCACTCAGGATTTTGTGAAGGCCATTATGCAGCAAATACAACTGCCCACAAGATTTTGAGAGCTGGATATTATTGGCCCACTATTTTTGCAGATGCTCACAAACATGTCAAGTGTTGCCAAGAGTGTCAACTATTCACTGGGAAGCAGAAGTTGGCTGCGCTTCCCCTTATACCTACTGTGGTCCTTGCCCCGTTTCAGCAATGGGGGCTTGACTTTATCGGCAAATTTAAGGATAACTCTAGCAATGGTTTTTGTTGGATCCTTACGGCAACCGATTATTTCACCAAGTGGGTAGAGACCATACCCACTAAAAATGCCACTGAGAAGGTTGTTATAGATTTCATCTAGGCAAGAATCATCACCAGATTCGGAACTCCCCTAAAAATAACAACTGATAATGCCAAAGCTTTCAGTTCGGGAGAAGTAAATGACTTCTTTTTTAAATATGGCATTATCCTATCCCATTCATCAAATTATTATCTGCAGGGCAATGGACTTGCTGAGTCCACTAAAAAAAATTTGATGACTATCCTTAAGAAGACTATGGGTGATAATAAAAGAGCATGGGATAGCAAGATTAAATATGCAGCGTGGGCGGATAGGATTACTAAGAAGAACCCAACTGGAAAATCACCTTTTGAGTTAGTGTATGGACTCACAGCCACCCTTCTGGTCAACATGCAGATTCCGATCTTCAGAATGTTAAGTGAATATGGCACAGAACAATTGGAAATGGAGCAGAGGATCAATCTGATCATAGAATTGGATGAATCTAGAAGAGCTACCCTTGATCAATCACTCAGACATCAAGAAAGCATGAAGGGCACTTTTGATAAGTCAGCTAGGCCGAGATCTTTCCAAATAGGGGATATTGTTCTCTAATGGGATAAGAGAAGGGAGAAGCCTGGGAGGCATGGAAAATTTGATAGCCTTTGGAAATGCCCGTTTATCATCCACGACACCACTGACACAAATTACTTTTTACTTAACACCATGGATGGAGAAACATTAAACTTGCCCATGAATGGCCAACACTTGAAGCCCTTTTATCGAAACAACCTCCAAGATGACCAAGGGGTCATCCCAGGGCTTTTCTAAACCCATCCTTGTTGTATTTTTATGTACTTTATTTTTGTATCATATTTTATGTATCATATCCATGTAGAATATAGTTTCTTATTTTTGTATATTAACATTTGTATCATATTTCATTTATATGCTAAAAAAGAAAAAAGTTTATTTCATGTACTTCGATTTGAAAAAGCAAAAAGTATTTTTCTAGTATTTCATCATGGCTTATTTTTTATATCATATACATGGGACTAAGACACTTTTGTTTACATGCAGGTACCAAAGATTCCTGGATTCTCAGGCACTCTCTTTGATCAATAGATCAAGCGAGTACCCGTCCCACAGTTGGAGCCAGATGTTGCCAACCTTTTTGTACCATAGTTGAATTAGCTGAGGAGCCGCCAGTTGACAAACATGATAAATGTTTGTTTCCAGTGTATCGGGTGATCCGCCTTTCTGTCTAGCCAGTTTTGGCTAATCGGTTTTTGTTTTGAATAATTATGACCATGGCCCTGCGGGGTTTGTAATAAAATGTGCTAGTAGGGTGTTTTGAGTGGTTCGGTCTCCTAAGACGTAGAATTTCAACTAAGGTATTCCAGGCATTTTTTTGCCCTTGACAATTATGCTTTGCCTATAGTCGAGTATAATTGACAAGGTTTTCTCTTGCTTCCTCCAAAGCTGGAAGGCCCGATTTTGAATTCTAGACCTTGGGGGGTTATTAGAGCCCAACTGAGTATGTATAAACCTACTAGACATTATTAGAATAGACTATGGTCATGTCCTAAGTCACTAGGACCCTCAAAAAAAATTCCAAAAAAATTTACCGAACGAGTCAAAAATTTTATCTTTTAATTTTTTAATTTTTTAATTTTTCCTAAGTTTTTAATTAAATTTTTCCATAATTTAAATGGAAAAATTCAATTTGTAATAAGTCAGTCATTCGGAACCCAAATTTAGTGATTGAGGGCTCTAACCTTAAGCCAAAAATCATTCATGATCCGCCAGCCAGCTAGCACCAAGTTTCAGATCATCATTCAACCACATAACTCATATTTTCTCAAAAAAGTCAGTTTTGGGGAAAATATTGATTAAATAATTAAAATGATTATTTTGGAAAAAATCCAAATCTCTCCAAATTAATCCGAATTCAGCGAAATGAATGCAGAATGACATGGCATCGGGCATTAATGATGATTGGAGTTAACAAAACTTGACTTCAGTCAGCATTCAGTGAGCATTGAGTCCTCATCCACTTGGCCAATTCGCCTCCTTCAGTGATGACCACGCTTGGGTGAGTTGGAGCTTGCTCATTGGCCGGGTGATTTGATCGAGGTTGAACTGGGACTTGAATTGATGATCTCTACGTATTGGCTCCTCCATACCTAGCCTGTGGCTCCTCCAAACCTCACACCTGCCTCTTCCTTCAAGCTCACACCCCTCTCCTCAAGGAGGCGTCTTCACACGTGTGGCTTCATCAGGGGTTGGTTTTCAGAGCTTAGGGTTGGAGTGGGGGCGCCCTGCCTAGGTGGAGGCCACCCCTCACTCACACCCACTTATTTTGAGGTTTGGGCTCTCAGTTGTGTGTTGAGCCAGTTAAGTCATGGTTTTTGGTTTTAGGGTTTTAGCTTGCTCTCTTTGTATAAATAGAGGCTCTTTCAGCTCTATCAGGGTGGATATTTTGTGTAGAGAAACTCTAGTGAAACTTTGTAAATGCTTGTTGCTTTTATGCAACCATTGGAATAAAATTAAGGCTTTGGAGGCTCATGTGGTGTGACATTGTGGATGATTGCACTTGATGTATGAGGTGATGTTGTTTTAATTCTTCTCTTTCTTGTCTATTTGAGATTATGAATCTATGCTTTAGAAGGCTTCTGTAAGCACATAAAAACAGATATTTGTGGTTTGCAAGTTAGTTGTTTATTGATTTACTTTTTGAAATGGAAAAAGAGCATTGTTTTATTCAGTTATATTTCATGCTACTTCTTTGTTTCAATTTGTGAACAATACATAATCTAATCCTTTGTTTGGCAAGTCTATGAGTTGTTATTTTGCAGATCATTCCATCCAACCAAGCAGAAGTTCGAGCTCAACTGCATCTTCTTCTCTTAGAGTCAAGTGCAAATTTCCGGTAATTGCATGCTTTATGAGATCCAAGTGTCTTTAAAAGATCCACAGGTTTGACCATTTTCTCCTTTACTTTTATTCATCTTTCAAATTAAAAATTTTATGATTTTTGGGTTAGGCAAGGTTTGGGCTTAAGTGACTTATCATTCACCAAACCGTATTCCCTTGTTGGCTATCCTCTCTTGTAGTTTGCAGCCTTCTTTCACTTCTTTTTTGCAGCCTCTTTCTTTGCCTCTTTCACTGCCCTCTTTCGCTCTTTCTTCTTGTAATTTGCAGCCCTCTTTGGCCTTAGTTTGCAGCCTTCCTTCTCTTCTTTTGCCTTGTTTGCAGCCCTCTTTTAGCCTTAGTTTGCAGCCTTCTTCACCCTTTGTTTCAGCCCTCTTTTGCCTTTGATTGCCGCCTTCTTTTGACCTTAGTTTGCCCTCTTTTTGCCCCTTTTTCTTCTATTTTTCGTAGTTTCTTCTTCTACTTGCTTTCCTCTGTTTCATTGTAGAAGTTTGCTTTCTTTTTAATTAGTTTATAGATCTAGTTTTTTTTTTTGGACTAACATCATAACAAGTTAGTGTTCAAAGCTCTTATTTTCAGGCAAGTCGAAAGAAACCTAAAGGCCATAAGCAAGCAAAGGAGTAAACAAAGAGAGAAAAAGACCAAAACACATCCCTCTTCTTTATTTCCCTTTCTCACCTTGCTCATTCAAGAAGAGGCTAAACACATCAAAAATTGTAAAAAAAAATTAATAAAGAGCGAGTGGGATTACGGCTCCCACACCCCTCTTCCCCCATTTGGGGGAAGCTTGTATCGTCCATTTTTCATGCTTGCATATTTGTTTAACGATTTGCTTAGAGTAGAATAGGGAAAGATAGTTTATTTCTGATTAATTCATCTTGCATAAAATAGAAAAAGTAAAAAAGTTCCTTTGTTTATTTACTTACCCCCATGCTTTCTCGATTAGGGCTTAAAAAAAACTAAAAGAGACTCTTGGGTAGTTTAGCTTTCTTTTGCTTAAGTTTTAATCAATCAATTAACCAAGTCTCTTGAACTTGAAATAACCCAAGTCAAGAGCACTCTCTATCGGAGAGCATAGCTAGTTTGCATTCCCCTTGCATTAGGCATTTAGTTTAATTAAGTCTCTTGAACCTTTGTCATAAGACAAGGTCAAAAGCGCTCTCTGTCGGAGAGTTTTAATTAATTTGCTTAATTAAAATTTGCAACTCACTTTCCCATAATTAATTAACTTCGTTGATCATCCTTCACCTAGTATGCTCTTCCGACTTTCGAGTTGGGCTCGTACTCAGAACGGTGAACGGACTTGCTAAGTTCGCATAAGAGAAACATAATAAAACTTACGCCCATAACCAACGCACTGACATTGTAGAAAATTTCCTAAGTTCTTTCTTAGTAGAGGCGTCGGAACTCTCCGTTGTCTAAGCTTCTCAGCTAGCTGGTCAATCTTCCCAATACCAACCTGAGATACTGGGCAGGCCGTCATGTCTCCAACAGATTAAACTTGGAACATTTTCCCGGCTCTTGAAAAACCTTCGCTGACACCATAAGCAAGATCACTTAAAATACTTAAAATATACCAAGAGCACTTGCACAACATTACATCCACTAGCTTTATTTCAGGGCTTAGATTTATTTCTTAAAGCATTGCAGAGCTCTGACTCCGTAAAGGCACTAATCTTTTAATCTTTGCGTAATTGTTATATCTAGATCACTTGTCTTTGGCATCTTTAAATTCTTATCTATGAATGCATCCTTATTTCATAAAGTCTTGAATTAGTGTTTATCTCTTAATCCTTGTGATAGCAACGTGGATTGCTTTGTCTTATGTGTCGAATTCATAATAAACAAACACATTTAATCACAATAACTCCTAAACAACACCCATCTGCATCCGTAACCAATTAAAACACTTTAACTACATTGAGCCATAGAAACTCTTTGTTAGGGACTACCCCCCTTGGCTTCGTTAAGAGTTAGCCTAAACGAAGGAGCTAGGAGTAGGTGACAGTACCTAGCTCTGTGCTTGCCCCCAAGGTCACACCTCTCCCACTTTCTTAAGTGAGGAGACAGCTTTCGGAAGATTTCTGCTACTGGTGTGCAATCGGCGAACAACACTACAACCATTTCTCTAAGGCAATCTCTTCTATTTACCTTGTCCACCATTGTTTCCTGCCGTAGTGATCTTAACATTAGGGACGCCCCCCCTTGAGTTGGAGAAGAGCCAACCTGAAGCGAGGAAGAGAGGAGTGTGGTGACAGTGGCTTCTCTTTTTGTAGTTGCCATCAGGCTGGTGTGCCTAATTTTGGACTTTGACACACCCAAGCCGGTCAAGAGCGACAACAATAGGGATGATGTGGATGAAAAAATTTCAAGGTTCTCTATGCATGTGGTATACCACTCAGTGTTCTTCACTCACCCTACTATTGACATGACATGGTACAAGCCATCAATGGGTGCCCATAAAGGATATAGGGGCCCTGAGTATGACAAAGCCAAGGCCCTAGAACTTGATAGGGAAAGAGCCAAAATCCATAGTGCTAGAGGACAATTTACAAATGATTGGACTGAATATAGGGTATCCATTGTATTTGATGGTTGGACAAATGTTAAAGGCATGCAATTGATAAATATTATTGTTGTGTTTGCTAGTGGTGTTGTCTTCCTTTCATCCCATGACTACTCAGATCATTATAAGAGTAGTATAAATATTGCAAAACCCTTAGTTAAAACCATTCAAGAGATTGGGTTATACAATATAATTCAAGTCATCACCGATAATGTTGCTATTCATAAGGCAGTAGGACCCTTAGTCACCACATTCGACGAATTTCAACCTTGAAATTTGAAATTCGTAGAATCTCAACAAAATTCAAACTTGAAGCCAAATTTCAAAGTCGAACTTCAAGCCGAACTTGAAGTTGAATTCCAATTTCAAGGCGAATTTAATAGAATTTATTTGTTAAAAAATTTAAAGGTAAAAAAGACAAAAAAAGCCTAACCTAAATTCCTAATTTTTTAACAATAAATCATCCCTTTGGAATATAATTATATATTTTAATGTTGCCATGTAGTTTTCATTTATCATATGTGTTTAATGTCTGCCTAGAATTTTATTATTATTATTATATATATATAAAGCCCGGTGGGTTAGCTCAAGTGGTTGAGAGTTGTTTATGCTAGCAGAAGGTCTCGGGGTCAAATCCCCGGGTGGCTATGCCAGAGCCTCACTCGATGTCCCCATCAGGTTAGGCCTCGTAAGGGTTTCCCAAACGTTGTTCCTTGTAATATATATATATATATATTGAAATATAGTATCTCAAACTTAATATCAATTTTTATTATCAAATTTTTCATTGCCGAATTTTTGTTGGACTTCAAGTTCGCTTTTTTGAACACGAACTTGAACCAAGTGACTTAAGTAGGACCTATCATTAAGGATATTGTAATGCCCCTTTATCACTAATTTTTTTATGTTTGATGCAGCTCATAAACTAATGTTCGAATTTACTTTGTGAACAGGTTAGACTATATTTTTTTATCTAAATTAAAATTTAATAAGTATTGCAACAACTAACCTGCATCTTGTTAATTGTATTATCATGTCTTCTTCTCATATGGAGTCATTATACTTCTGCAAAACTATTAGCTTTTCTTCATTGGTTGAAAATACATGCCAAGTAGATCTTTCGCAAAAAAGAGTATACTGATGTTTGTTGTGCTTTAATTACACAAGTGTTATATGCATGATAAATTCTTTTTTTATGCCTCCTCATATAAGTGGCATTGGTCCTACGACCTCCTTCGACTATAGGTCCTAGACCAGACCTCAAGTATATGTTTCACAACATACTTGTTGGTTATCCCATTACATGGGATTCACTTTCCTCATTTGTAGCTTTAATGTTTGATTTGGGGTCAATATCTATTAAGAAGATCCTAATACTAAGCTTATATACGTGCGTCGGATCTCAATGTGAAAATAGTGTCATATTGGGTCACATTTTACCTTTATAACATATTATGGATCAATGTATAACTTACCTAGCAAACTATCTTATTTCCCCCAAACAAAGAACAACCCCAATCCAAGAATCATTACTCCAGAACAGTTGGATAAAAACACCCCTTGGGCCTTCTTTGATAGCGCTTCTCAAAACTTGAAATGTGGGGGAGGAGCCACCCTTTTCCTGAACCCAAATCACCACTTCCGAATCTCAATGGGGCTGGGATCCGGAAAAAACAACTTTGCTGAACTTATGACCTTGAAACTTCTTCTATGCTTTGCAATTGAAAGAAATTGCAAAAAGCTACAAGTTGTTGGTGATTCTATGGTTGTAATAAATTCGATAAATAAGACTCAGAGATGCAGAAACTCATCATTAGATACTCTTTATGAAGAAGTTAACAAGATTCTTTCAAATTTTGAATCAATCTCGTTCAAACATGTCTACAAGGAGCGGAACATGGAAGCGGATAAACTCTCAAAGGCAGGATTGAACCTGCAATGGGGGTCCTGGAAAATTATAGAGATAAAGGAGACAGAGGCCAATGAGTACTACCATAGGCCTTTTATGATTTTGCCTCAATAATTCCTTGTTTTCAAAAAAAATTGGACAGTTTTTACTCAAGCAAAATGCAGCAGTTTTTTTCAACAAATCAGAAAGCTCTAAATGGGAGACAACTGCTGGAAACATCTCCTACTGTTTTTAGTATGCACAGAAGAAGGAAAACAGCTCTTTCCAGTTGCCTACAATTGGAAGCTTAAAGGAAATCTTTATGACAGTCTTTTTGACTCATCATGGCTTTCTTAGGCTGCTATGTAAAAGAGAAGCAAATACATCAGAAATGATGTGACACCAAGATGTAACTCTACGAGAAGCAGGAACAATACATACTTTTGTATGTAGTTTTTTTTATTAATACAATCAGCTTTTTTTCTTAAGGAAAAAAAAAAACTTACCTAGCAAATTGAACCTTTATTATGGTATAAGTGTTATGATAATTCGGCATTTCGATCGTTGGCAATTTGCCACCTCGACAAACTTGGCATTTAAAACCTTCAACACCTATTAGTTTCATGGCTTACCAATTGTGTTCTTTTTTTTTCAGCAGAAAAAACCTATCCTTGATATTCATTTAGAATCAAAGGGCATCAAATGTGCCATCCACCGAGGTAATTACATTACAGTTCTGCCAACTAACAGTCTATAAGCCAAAAAAACCAGAGCTACAAGCAGTCACGGAGAGGTGCTGGAGAAGAGTCACAAGATCTCACAACATCAAGAGGCCAACAGATGGACATGGAGATCAACTAATTCTTGTTGATGTAATTGTAACTTCAGAATGTATTCACTTGTATTTCTTATGTATTGTAACCCAATGTTTATTCCGGGATGTATTTGTAATGTACTTAAGTCATGTCATGCCCCGAGGTTCCTATTGGGAGTTTCTATAATGTAAACAAGTCATGTCAAGTCAAGGTGGGTAACCCTCCTATTGTCTAAGGGTTAAAGTCCCCGCAATTCCGGGGCACTAGGGTTATTAGACTCACCTAGTGAAGTCGACCCTAGTTGGGTTTAGTCAAGTCGGGAATTAGTATAAATAGAGAGCTAGCCTCTCTATTTATCACACACTCACTCACACTCAGTTGTAGCGCATAGCTGAGGAAGAGAAAGACACTGGGGCAAGGAAGAAAGAGGTTACTGCTATCGAGAGATCATCTTACTGTTTTGGGTTTCACTTTTGGTGTTGATTCTATCTCTGAGGAAGTTGCGGGGTTTTCTCCATTTATGATTTCCCCGAAAAAAAACACGGTGTTCATTGTCTCTTGTGTTTGATTGTTGTGCTTGTTGTTCTCTTAGTTAAAGATCCTAATGATATGCTAGCTTAAAATTAAAAATCTAACATGGTATCAGAGCTAACCTGAGAAGAAGACACTATGCAGCTGCGGGAACTAGGGCTTCCTATTTTGTGGATCTCTCTCCACAGATTTTCAGCAAAAGTAGGATGGAATAACTCTCCTCCCTAGGGCGCATCTTTCTATCGAAGCAAAATCCAATTCTGAGGTTTTTCAGTTTTGGACCCGACACTACTGCCGAAAATTAGGGCTTTTCACAGAAGTGGAATTTTTCAGTGATCCCAGGCCTGGATTGATCTCCTCCCCAAAATCGAAGTTAGGGATCAAAATCAAAGCATTTGGTTGGACAGAATTCCGGAAAAGCAAAACCCTAATCTGCTCCTAAACCAACACTGCAGGATTTTAGCTCCAAATCCAAATCCGACATCTTGACCTGGTAAGATCTAAATCTTTTGTTGAGGAGGTTCCAGTTCCAGAGGGACATGAGGCTAAGGCCTTACATAAGAAGAAGTTGGTTATGACAAAGAGGATCATTGTTGATTCTATCAAGGATCACCTCATACCACAGGTGTCCTCCCTCAAGACACCTAAAGCTATGTTTGATGCCCTAACCAAACTGTTTGAAGGGAAGAACATCAATCGACAGATGACTCTAAGGAACCAGTTGAAGAATGTAAAGATCCAGAATGAGGAGACCATCTAGTCATACTTCACTAGGGTCTCCCAGATCAAAGAACAACCAGAAGCAATAGATGAAGAAGTGGAGAATGCAGAAATTGTGATGACAACTTTCAATGGCCTCCCTAGGTCATGGGATTCTTTCATCCAAAGAATCTGTGCTAGGAAGAAGTTAGTCAAGTTCAGTAGACTGTGGGAAGAATGTTCACAAGAAGAAGCTCAAATAGCAGCTCAAGAAGAAAAGATGGGAAGTGAAGATCAAGCTCTCACAGTACACTTCAAGAAAGGAAGAAGGGAAAAGCATCATCACCAAGGTAAGCATTCTCATCAGAAAGGTTCATCTAAACTCAAATGTTATACATGCGATGAAATAGGACACTATGCTAGAAACTGTCCCATGAATAAGAATGGATCCAAGAAGAAGAGGAACTCCAAAAGAAGACATCATGCTCACACTGCTGAAGATGATGATCCTCCCAGAAAGAAAGTGAAGACTCTTCAAGTGAAGATGAATATGTTCTGATCTTCGCTTTCATGGGAACTGTTACTCATGGAAGCAAAGATTGGCTTATTGAGAGTGGGGCTTCCAAACACATGACAGGTTTCAAGGAATCCTTTGAGAAACTATCCGAACATAATTCACCCCATAAGGTGAAACTTGGGGACGACTACCAATATCCCATAAAAGGTAGTGGTGAATCATCCTACAAGCTAGACTCTAGAAAGTCTATGAAAATGAAGGATGTCTTGTTTGTACCAGGACTAAAGAAGAATCTTCTATCCATATCGGCACTGGATGCAAAAGGCATGAGGGTCGCATTTGTAGATGGCCAAGTCCTCATGTGGCCAAGAGGAAAGACTATTGACGATGCAATGGTAATTGGAGAACAAGAAGGAGGATTATACAAATTGAAGGGCCATCCAGAACAAGCCTTGGTCCATGACACAGTAGAGCCAAATGAACTTTGGCACAAAAGGCTTGCACATGTGCACTACAGAGCACTACCATTTGCAAGCAAAGATGTTGAAGGTCTTCCAGAAATTCAAGCAAAACATGAAAGGGTCTGCAAAGGATGTGCGAAAGGAAAGAACACAAAGAAGACATTTCCAAGTAGCGAAAGCAAGGCAAAAGGAATCTTGGAAATCATCCACTCCGATGTATGCGGACCAATGTCATCAAGTTCTCTAAGCGGGTATGTATACTATGTTTCTTTCATTGATGACTTTTCTAGGAAGACATGGATTTACTTCATGAAGAACAAAGATGAAGTTTTCAGCAAGTTCAAGGAATTCAAAGCCTTGATCGAGAACCACACAGAAAAGAAGATCAAGACCTTTCGATCAGATAATGGCAGAGAATTCACATCAAATGAATTCAAAAACTTATGCAAAGAATCAGGGATTAAGAGGGAGTTATCCACTCCATCTAATCCACAACAGAATGGGGTTGCAAAAAGGAAAAATAGAATTATCATGGAAGCTGGAAGAGCAATGCTTCATGACCAAGATCTTCCCATGCATCTATGGGCAGAGGCTGCCAGAACAACGTTGTATGTACAGAATCGTACTCCACACAGAGTACTCGAGAACAAGACTCCTGAAGAAGTCTTCTCCGGCAAGAAACCAGAAGACATCCATCTCAGAATATTCGGCTATCCAGTGTACATACGCATTTCGAAAGAAAAGAGGACAAAATTAGATCCTTCAGGAAAGAAGGGTATATTTGTGGAATACTCTGAAAGCTCGAAGGCTTACAGAATATACTTTCCAGGATTCAAGAAGATCGACATCAGCAGGGATGTAACATTTGATGAAGACACAGCTTACAACAAATCCAGAAAGAGACCTGCTGAAGAACCTGAAGAAGCAGAAGCACCCAGAATTCATGGTACAACCATGAACAAAGAAACTCAAGAAGAGGATCGAGAATTTGAAGAACCACAAAGACCTGTAGATCCACCTCAAGAGAAGAATCCTCACAAGAGGAAACCTGCTTGGGTACGAGAAATTATCCAAGGTGCGGAAAGATATGGGGCTCCAAAAGAGAATCATAGATAAAGAAAGAGAACAAATCCTGTTCCAGGTATGTAGCTTTACTATGTGACTTTATCAATGAAGAACCTTCCAATTATGAAGAAGCGGCAGAACAAAAAGAGTGGAAGGATGCTATGATCGAAGAGTATCAATCGATCATAAAGAATGATGTTTGGGATGTTGTCCCAAGACCAGAAGGGAAGTCGGTTGTAACTTCCAAATGGATCTATAAGATCAAGCATGCTGCAAATGGTAGCATAGAGAAATATAAGGCAAGATTCGTGGCTCGTGGCTTCTCACAAAAGGAAAGAATACATTATGAAGAAACCTTTGCACCTGTAGCCAGATACACTTCCATCAGATTAGGACTTGCTCTGGCTGCAGTGATGAAATGGAAGATACACCAAACGGATGTCAAGACTGCCTTCTTGAATAGTGTAGAGGAAGAGGAAGTGTATGTAGAGCAACCACTCGGTTTTGAGACACATGACAGGGAGTCTCATGTGTGTAGATTGAAGAAAGCCCTGTACGGCTTGAAACAGGCACCCAGGGCATGGTACAGCAGAATTGACAGCTTTCTATCCAGTTTGGGCTTTACCAAGAGTAAAGCAGATTCCAACCTTTACTACAAGGTTGAAGATGGCAACCCAGTGATGCTCCTACTGTATGTAGATGATCTGTTTGTAACAGGTATGGATGGGTTGATTACTGATACAAAGAGAAAGCTTCATGCCAAGTTCGAAATGAAAGATTTGGGTATGATGCATTATTTTCTAGGTATGGAAGTGTGGCAGAATGCGGATGGAATCTCCCTCGGACAAGGGAAGTATGCAGTAGAGATCCTGAAGAGGTTTGGGATGATGGACTGCAAGGCCATGACCACACCTATAGCATCGAACCTGAAGCTATTGAGTGATGCTTCATCAGAGACGGTTGATGCTACGATGTATCGTCAAATGATTGGGTCCTTGATGTACCTGACGAACACGAGACCAGATATTTGCTTTGTTGTGAACACCTTGAGCCAGTTCTTGACAAATCCAAGACATGTTCACCTGATTGTTGCAAAGCATATTCTGAGGTACCTGAGGGGTACAATTGATTATGGGCTCAAGTACGAGACGAATCAGAAGATTAACCTGGAGGGTTATGTTGATTCAGATTGGGCAGGCAATGCCATTGATAGGAAGAGCACTTCAAGGTGTTGCTTCAATATGGGATCAGGTGTGATCTCTTGGTTTAGCAAGAAGCAATCTTGTGTGGCACTGAGTACAGCTGAAGCAGAGTATGTCGCAGCTTGTTCAATTAGTTGTGAGGCAGTATGGCTAAGGAAGCTACTGTCTGATTTATTTGATCTCCAGATGGATGCTACTTGTATACATTGTGACAACCAGAGTTGCGTGAAGTTGTCAGAGAATCCAGTGTTCCATGACAAGTCGAAGCATATCGAGATCAAGTATCACTATATCAAGGATATGGTGCAGAGGGGAGCAGTGAAGCTCTAGTATGTTGCAACGGAGGAACAGATAGCTGATGTGTTGACAAAGCCATTGGCTAGGGTGAAGTTCGAGTACTTCAAGGAGAAGCTTGGTGTTCTCCAGATCGAGGTTTCCTCCAAAGGGAAATGATGAGACCCAGAGCCATTCTGACTTGGTGAGAGGATTGGTTCCTTCCATGGTCAGATGTAAGGGCTGAGCCATTCTGTCATGGTGAGGATTGGTTCCTTCCATGTCAGATATGAGTGCTGAGCCATTCTGATGTGACTGTAGGATTGGTTCCTACATGATCAGAAGTAAGCGTTGAATGCCATTCTTGGAATGGAGGCACCTGGTCAGTTACCAGGTAGCTTAGTTTGGGACTGGGGGCCATTCTGATATGACTGTAAGATTGGTTCCTACTTGATCAAATGTGAGTGCAAGCCCTTTCGAACATGCATAATGGATCGGTTCCTCACATGTGTCGGATGTAAGTGCAGAGCTCTTTCGAATATGCATGTTGGATTGGTTCCTCGCATGTGTCGGATGTAAGTGCAGGGCCCTTTCAAACATGCATGTTGGATTGGTTCCTCGCATGTGTCGGATGTAAGTGCAGATCCCTTTCGAACATGCATGTTGGATTGGTTCCTCGCATGTGTCGGATGCAAGTGCAGAGCCTTTTTTAACATGTAAGTTGGATTGGTTCCTCGCATGTGTCAAATATAAGTGCTGAGCCTTTTTGAACATGTATGTTGGATTGGTTCCTTGCATGTGTCAAATGTGAGTGTTGGGCCTTTCTGACAGGGTTGTGGGATTGGTTCACACATGGTCAGATGTGAGTGTTGGGCTTGCCTTTTTGATATGATTATAGGATTGGTTCCTACATGATCAGATATAAGTGTTGGGCGGGCCATTCTGACATAGGGTCAGATATAAGTGCTGAAGAAGACCTACATGGAGGCTAGGCCTACAACCAACATGAAAAAAGGCTGGCTCTGTAATACTTCCTATGACGAGAAGAATCATGAGATAGCACCCGTGATGATCCAGTGATGATGATCCAGCAGAGATGATCCAGATCGAGGGATGATCCAGATCCAGAGATGTTGCTCCAGAGATGATCCAGATCGAGGGATGATCCAGATCCAGTGATGATGATCCAGATCGAGTGATGATCCAGATCCAGGTGAAGATGACTTGAAAATGAAGGTGACTTGAAGGTAGAGATGACTTGAAGGTGAAGATGACGAGGACTCGATGATGATCCAGATAATACAGAGAAGAAGACTTGTGCTAATAAATTGTGTCGAGAGAATACCTTCCTAGTTAAGAGGGAGTGTTGATGTAATTGTAACTTCGGAATGTATTCACTTGTATTTCTTATGTATTGTAACCCGATGTTTATTTCGGGACGTATTTGTAATGTACTTGAGTCATGTCATGCCCCGAGGTTCCTATCGGGAGTTTCTATAATGTAAACAAGTCATGTCAAGTCAAGGTGGGTAACCCTCCTATTGTCTAAGGGTTAAAGTCCCCGCAGTTCCGGGGCAGTAGGGTTATTAGACTCACCTAGTGAAGTCAGCCCTAGTTGGGTTTAGTCAAGTCGGGAATTAGTATAAATAGAGAGCTAGCCTCTCTATTTATCACACACTCACTCACACTCAGTTGTAGCACATAGCTGAGGAAGAGAAAGACACTGGGGCAAGGAAGAAAGAGGTTACTACTGTCGAGAGATCATCTTACTGTTTTGGGTTTCACTTTTGGTGCTGATTCTATCTCTGAGGAAGTTGCGGGGTTTTCTCCATTTATGGTTTCCCCGAGGAAAAACACTGTGTTCATTGTCTCTTGTGTTTGATTGATGTGCTTGTTGTTCTCTCAGTTAGAGATCCTAATGATATGCTAGCTTAATGTTAAAAATCGAACAATTCTGAAGCATAAGAAGAGCCCAGATTGCGGATCCAAAGATGATCCCCGTCTGAGACATGAAAATGAAAAGCCCAACTATCAGTGCTCAAGGAAAAAGGGAGACAAAGCTCCAGCACTAACTCTTAAAAGAGCTTCATTACCAACTATCAGTGCCAATTGTGTTCTTTGTACTTACACATTTAATGGTTTGAAAGTAGTGCCAAGATATACTGGCCATGGTTTGGTGAAGGTATGTGGTTTTCATTTCTTTGATTCATTGAACTCTTTTTTACCTTTTACCCTACACTACACTTATTAATGGTTTTAAGATTTGTTTACCAGCGCTCGGCCGACAGCTCTCGGCCTTTGGTTTGATACTACGCCGACGTTGAGTTTCTGAGCTTCTCGCTGAGTCTTGTCTAGAATTTGTTCTAGTTGTGAGAATGTGTTTGTCCCACGAAGGCTATTTTCTGACTTATCCTTAGTGAGGGTTTATGAGAGCGAAGCAGTTTTTAAATTCATATGGCGTTCTGAGTTGATGGTTTCAAGCAAAGAGTTTCGGACAAGGATGATGAAAGGTAAACTCTCTTCCTCCTTATCGAACTCCAGCTGCTCTCATTGACATTATCTTTTATTTATCAGCTTGCTCTACACAGAGATATGACTTATGCGTTGTTCATGGCATGCAAGGGAACTCCACTACAGGTTAGTTGTAGGATGAAAGGAGAGCCTCTTGGCAATGATACCTAGGTAATATCCCTCCGTTTCTTCTCATTAACTTCGTTAACCTGTGACTATTGGTTCAGTCCATTATAGCTTTGATTTAAGGGGACGTTAGTGGGATTGTAATTTCCCGAGTCAATTCATCATTTTGATGGGCCTACTCTTGTGATTATGCACGCATAGGAGGTTTCTTTACTAACTAATCGTGGTTAGGGTTAGGGTTAGGGTTAGGGAGACTTTGTTATCTTTGATGTCTAACTAGGGGACGATTTTGATTTTCCGGTAGATTTTTAGCAGGAATTCGGTGAATTTAACTCACAAAATCTTTATTCGTTGTTTGTTGGGTGATTTTAACTCAAAAAATTTAATTTTTGTTGTTTAGTGCAGAAATGAAATTACATTACACGAAAACACCCAAGCACCCACACTCTGTAAGATCTAGCAATGTTTTTGTAGCTTTTGAAAACTCCGTGAAGATTCATAGCCAAAAACGAGTAAAAAACAGCCAAAAATAGGGGGATAATCATCCCCTAGTTAAATAACTCGGTTATCTTTGATGATCAATCCCCTGCTCCTTTGAGTTCCAAGTAGGGGGGTTATCTTTGATAATTAATCCCCTGCTCCTTTGAGTTCCAAGTAGGGGGGTTATCTTTGATGATCAATCCCCTGCTCCTTTGAGTTCCAAGTAGAGGGGTTTGTTGAGCTCTAACTCTAATTTTTAAATTATGATTTCTGGTCACTTCTTTTAAACGATACTCGGGTTGACTATTTTGAAATATATTTGGTATAGGTAGTTTGGTGTACGCATGGCTGCCACCCTCTACAAGTCATTCCCTGTTCAACCTGGCATATTATTTTTCACTTTCAGGTTGCGCGACAACACATTTTAATACTTTTATTTGGTTGTCTTCATAGATGCGTTCGAAGAGGGGGCAACGGTGCCCATGCTATTCATATGACTTGGTACTCGATGGACACTTGTAAGTTGTTAAAGGACCCTTGCAATTTACATGGCTCAGTTTTGAGCCCTTGTACTTCAAAAGCCTTGTGGGTTAAATTTATTGAGCTCTGAATTATTTGTAAAACCCTTATGAACAATAGGGTTTGATATATGATCACAATTGGTTTATAAACACTTACATTAATAAGGTGAATTATTTTATGGTTTCAAAAGCAGTTTTATTGCTTTCACTTGCAAATTTATCGTTGAGTTATGGACTGTGTATCATTCTGAAAACTATACGGAGCATCCCTTATATATGTTTGTGGTTATTTCGAAATAATTTCGATGTTAGATTGGTTTCTCATCTTGTATAATGAGCTTGTCATATATTAAATTATATTTGCTCTAAGTTACCTGACACCAGGACACGAGACACGGAAGACACGACATGGGCGACACGAAAGACACGACATAGACACGGCAACCCCAGGAATTAGGACACAGAGGACATATATATATATTGACATTTAGATCCAAATTTTTGTAGAAACTATAACATTTCCAAATATTCAAAATATTCAATAGAAATTACAATTATACATTCACAAATCACAAATCACAAAGCATATGGCAATGATAGACCTAACTGGAACCCCCATTAGAGGAAAGGGATAGGCCTCACTCCACTATTGGTACAAGAGAAAAAGGTTGGTGATTGGCTTCCTCCCACCCCCTATTAGATGCCCATGAGAGGCATAAGAAAGCCAGCCTATATAGAACTATTTCTATTTGATTAGATTGCATAGGGGCCACACCCTATTATTATCTTTTCCCGTTACTAAACACGCTTTATATTTTGGATTATGCCACTTACAATGATGGTGCCACATAGATTGAATGTCATGGTTAGAAATAGAAAAACGAGATAACCCCCCCTATGTGAAATGAAACCCTTGTGATGTTGTTTGTGGAATATGCCCCCGCAGAATACTTATTGGTGTGCTCCCTGACTTGATTTGAGAGGCGAAGAGCCAAACAATGTAATATGTAAATGTACATGGAAGATTCAAGAATAATAAAAATACATCACAAACTGCAGACAGAGAAGGATGACAAACATGGGGGGCTATAATTCCATCAGTGCAGTGCGTTTTCATAGACTCCTAAAATTTCTCGTTAAGTCATCAAAATCAAAATCTTCTATTACATAGATGTCAAAATCATATTTCTCAGCAAGTCATCAAAACCAAAATGTATTGCATAGATATCAAAATGCTACTGGTAAATACAAAAAGGGGTAGATCAAGATGGAAAACCTTCTAATGCTCTTCACCTGCATAAAAAAAACCCTATCAAAGTACAAAAGCCTCACAGAAAAATGTGAATGAACGAGGGTAAAGTTGTTTCTTTACAATTTTTTTTGGGTTAGAAGTGTCCTGTTTTAGGGACACGGTTCACACGGTATCAGACATGTGTTTTGGACTTGTCCTAAAACCGGAAATGTCCAAAACACATGTCTGACATTGTGTCAGGACGTGTTCGTGTCCAACACGATGTCCCATATGGACATGCCCAGTATCATGGTATTTGTTCATTGTAGCATCAAAGAAGTAAGCATTATTTCCTATGTGTTATTATGTAGTTTCTGAGATTATTTACCTGTACGCATTTCTCTTAGTAGTCATTTTGTTTTCAAGTCATTCTCGATTTGCAAAATTAGAGATAGCGTTTATGTAATTTATTATGAAATGTTTATATTCATCCCCCTTTCGGATGAAAGGCCAATAGACCAGTACTGTGCTTATGGATATCTCACATATTTACTGTGTTCTTCAAAATTAGTCTTATTAATAGCACAAGATATTCTATCTATTTGTGATAACTTCTTTTTCATAAAGTAGTGGTATGTCTTGTATTATATTGTGGTATCTCTGTTCCTGCTTAAAATGTCTACATAATACTACTAAAAGTGTAAAATCTCTCTTACATTTATTTAACAAGGTATACCCCTTATCATTACCCTAGTTCTAGGAACTAGTGCCGATTCTGTGAATCAATTCTTACAACAACAAGAAATCCTTGTTTTAAGTTTAACCTTTATGTGCACTCTAATTGTAGAAGAGTATGTTCCCGACATCCCTATAAGAGTTTGTCCTTTATATAATCTTTTACATCTCAATTACTCAGTTTAGAAACTGGGTAATTTAATAATCAGTGTTGAAGGTAGGACATGCCCTGCTTGCCATGGCTTAACTACCTATACTATTTTATGTATTATTGTTACCCCTTGATTTTAGAGTATAATAAATTCAAACAAAGATTTCGTGTTCAAACTCAATAAATGAACTATGCTCATATTCTTTTAATGGAAGTACTGAATAACATATTTCTATGGAAATGACTACATAGGGATTGATAATCATTTACTATTTCTTGAAAGTTAATATACAAATATAATACAACTTTATACATCAAATACCTGTATAAATTAATTACTGAAATAATTCTCTCAAATTTCAAAAACAAGGAAGTAATACAAGATATTCACTTATTTGTTCTTCCTGCAAGTCTTTCCAAAATGTCAAATAGGCAGTCCCGAACCACCCATTCTGTAAATTTGAGCATATAGATCTGTAGACAAACACACAACTCACAAAGAAGATCTCACAATTTACTCAGCCATTGAAGAATGAAACAGTGCAAAAGGCTTGCAGCTGTGAATGCTTTCATTAATCAAAAAAGTAATCCAGATAATAATTACAATGATGTAAAATGGCTTTAATAGCCACAAGCAATTCGAATCCACATGAGGAAGTTCGAATTGATGACTCTACTTGACTGCAGGTAACCAATACTTGTCTAAATCACAATTGGAGTTCTAAAACACAACTAACTGTTACATTTAGTATTAAATAATGGTTAACTGACTGTGGTAGGTGAGAAAAACGCCCCACATGTGTGCAATTAATTAAACCATTATTTAACTGAATGTAGAGAGCTAGAACTGAATGTAACTGACTCCTAACTTGTCTTGACTAGTCATCAACTGAAGTTAACTGACCTTGGTTGGTTTCGGCACTCCCAGTTGCTTCCTAAATTGTAGGGATTGATCTAGGAGACTCCTAAACTTATGCAATCAAGTGCAATAAGTGGCAGTGAGCCTTAATTAGTGTTCCCCACACTTTGGTAACTGAAACATGTGCCCCAATTAGGTTAAGTTTAACCAATGGTGCTAATGACTATAAATAGATTGGATGGACTCCCGATTTAGACATGACTCCCGATTTAGGCATATGACCAAATTTGGACAAGGGAGGATTAATAATCCTAACACATTCATAGACCAGCAAGAGCACTTCAATCACCCCCGAGCCAGGCATGTCTTTCCAACATGTCAAATAGGCAGTCCCGAACCACCCATCCATAGACCAGCAAGAGCACTTCAATCACCCCCGAGCCAAGCCATAGTCTTACTAGTGGTCAAACTACCTAGGTAAACCTTTTACCAGTTAGGGTTTTCAATTTTTAAATCTGAACAGGACTAACTCAGTCCTCGTAATCAGAAGACACTTTTAGCTTCTCACCTAACGCATTTTCAGTGCTCGGGGCAGTGAAGCCTTAAAAGGATTATGGTCTCTGTTACTAAATCAGTCCAAGGATATTTTTATGAGCCTTTCTTAGGTTCCAAGCAGGCAAACCTTGCCAGTCAGCACTTTCAATGCTTCACTCTATGGTCGTAGAAAATTTTCTTCTGAACCTAACTGAACTTGAAACTAAAACCAGGTCATTTGCTCCTGCAAACACTCACTTGATGCCTCCTCTGTTCGTTTCTCTTGAGTTACTCGATTTCCAAGTTGGTTAAGTCTGTTTAGATGTTCTTGTTCTTTTGTGCTTCTTTCTTAGGGAAAAATTGTCTCTTTTCTTAACTTCTTTCTTCTTTTGTATTGAAACGATTATGTTTTTAGTCATTTCTTTTGGTTAAATATGAGTGAGACACCTCACATCGGCTGTTAGGGTTTGAGAAAAATTAGCCATATAATTTTATATTATTTAAAATAGTTTTCATATTGTTTTCCTAAGTTAGCCTTACCCGCTTAGCAAGACTATGGCTTCTCTTTACCTTTGGTTTTGTCCATTTGGCTATGCAGAAGATAATTTGAAGGTAAACAAATCATATTTACATCCACACCATTATTACCCATGGTGTCTAATGTTTTAGTATGTCAATACAAAAACAAAATAATGTACTTGTTCAAAAACCATCAAATGAACTTAGGGAGTAAATACTGGGATATTGCAGATGTGTACCCTAACATATTTTGGTTAGAATGTTTGGTTCACGCATTGAACCTCTTAATGGTAGATTTTATAAAGATGAAGGACCATGACTATAAATGGATCAGTGCATTGTACAAGAAAGGAAAGAAAATGATAAAATTTATTACCAATCATAGCCATGCCTGCTACATTTTCTACAATCACTCTAAGTTGGAGCTACTTAAGATTGCAAAGACTAGATTTGCCACATATTACCTCACCTTTATGCACTTTCTGAAGGAAAGAGAAGCATGTTCTATTATGGTCTCAAGTAATTCATGGAAGGATTTGAAAGACAAGGCTTCATTCGCATCCGAAAGTGGAGGACACTGTTCTTGATGGCTAGTTTTGGGCACAAGTTAGGTATGCTCTTCAGATCACCAAGCCCACTTATAACATGATTCAATTTTTAGATACAAATTGAAATTAGTCGATCAATGGGGAGGTGTATGAGCAAATGGACAACATGCTAGGCCAAGTCGAAGACAATGTTGAGCCAAGAGATGCGATCTTGTATGACCATATTCAAAAACAGGTGGCCAAAAGGTTAGATAATTTGAATGGCCACCTCATTCCATCGCATACGTACTTACACCCAAATATTAGTCTCCATCTTGGTCGGCCTAACCAACACTTATAGGTGGGGTTAGGAGAAAACCACACACATGTATAGACTTACATAATGGGTATATGCTTCAATGAGACAAGTTGGTCCCTCACGAAGAGGAGTGTGCTCAAGTAGAAAGCAAATTGAGCAAGTGCATCAATAAACACGGGATATTTGCCAACCTACATGCAACTAAAGATCAAGATAGGTTGAATCCTATTGAACCAAGTGGAACATTTATAGCTCCTATACCACATCTACATAGCTTGGCAATGAGGATGCTTCCACGGATTGTTAACACTTCTTATGCAAAAAGGTGTTGGGGCACCTACAACTTCATCCATAACATGAAGAGAAACAACTTGAATGTAGACCAAGCAAAAAGCTTGGTTTATGTGCACTACAACTTGAGGTTGTTGTCCCATTATTGTGAGGTGACAAAGAATGATGGAACATATATGACTTGGGACAACAATCCAGAAGAGGCTAATTTGGAGGAAGGAACCATAGTTTTAGAGTGCTTGGAGTCTAAACTTTTGAGTGACCATGATGGGGATATATACATGCAACAGAGATGCCACCCCCATCTACCAATAGGTTTCCATATGTATAACCTTTTCCTTTATCTTCACAACATGCGACGTTGCATGGAGGGCCATGTAGTTGTTGGTTGTGTTCCACAACCACTTTAGGGACATGTACTTGTTGGTTGTGTTCCACAACCACTTTCACCTACTCCTACTCCTACTCCTTTTCTTCATAGATCACATGAAAAGAAACTAGAAGTCTCTCGTGGTAAGAGGAAAGCTTACTAGATATTGGATTTATTTGTCTTATTCCTAATTAGAATTTAGTATCTAAAACTTAGTACTTTTGTATTTATTATGACATGTTTTGTAAACATTATATGACAGTTTAAGTTTGAACTTTGAACCTACCTTTGAACTGTTGACTACATCTTACAACTCTTTTGGTAATGAATATGGTTGAGTTATCTATCACGGTTTATCAATGACAAATATTATATGTTAAAACTTAAAGGTTAATGTTATGGTTGATCAATTGAGGGAAATGTTATAAGATATAACTGTTAGATGATTGATGTTATATGCAGACAAAATGGTTGATCTTTTAGTTATCATCATTAATCCAGTTATGAAAATATAGTTTCATGCTCTCTACAACTAATTCGATGTTTTGTATATATTTTTAATATATATGTCATATGCATCAAAATGTATTAAGACATGTATTATATAAAAAAACTTTAAAACAGTCTTGGAATGCTCCATTGCCAAAGGCTTTCTGAAAATTGTGCTTCCAATTTCTGCTCCCTCTCCAATTTCCCACTCACTCCCCATTTCCAACAGCCTTCCCCTAATCTCTCCTCTCTCTCTTCTTCCTTTTCTACAACTCTTCGTTCCCACTCTTTGCTTCTCCATTGCCCTTATTTTTCCATAAAGCCCTCTTCTTGCATTTTGACTCCCTTCCTTTTCTCTTCACTTAGTTATGTCAGTTTATTCCCTCAAGATTGTTCTTGGTTCTCTCATTTTGTCCCTTTTTAATTCTTCTTAACTTACTTTTCGGTTCGTAATGCTCTCCAGAAAGAAAGAAAAAAGCATGACTCTTGTTATTTATAGGAATCAAAGAGTACATATATTTTCTTTATTTCTTGTTTGATTTATATGTTTCACAATTTAAACTGAATTTAGTTATTTCTTCCTCAGCCCCTCCCCTCATTCTCTCTCCCTCTTAATAATAGGTCTTGATTGTTTATTTGTTTTTTATACATTTTCATTTTCAATTCCTCTCCTCTGCTGTGTTATCGAGGCTGGTGAAGTGTTCAACTAAAACTTTGGGTTCAAAAACATATCTTTCATTTTCAATTCCCCCTCCTCTGCTGTGTTATGGAGGTTGGTGAAGTGTTCACCTAAAAATTTGGGTTCAAAAACACATCATGCAGTAAGAGCCAAGAAACTATTGACATGCTGCCCAACTGCAAAGGTTTGCATTCATACAACCACAGTAATAATCGGAAGACAAAACCCATTAGAGTTTTACAAGTTTTGGTTCAAGTTATTTCGAGGCAGCAACGCCGATAAGCAGAAACACAGTAAACTCTGGTTTGCTTCAAGAAAGATATGATGAGAAGATTAATTCTACCTAGCATTTTTTTCATGAGATATGGAAAACTTCTATGTTATTCTATGTTTTGCTAATTTCGTGACAATGAAAGCCATCGTTTCAAAAATGGGAAAACCACACACAGACTAAAATGCAAACAAGAGGGAATGGAGTAAAAGATACACACCACGTGTAGATCAGTGCGACAAACTGCACAAGCTGAGACGCGTACTCGAACATGTCCCTCCGGAGGCTCTGGGATGTTCACTCTCACACTTTTCAACAGTGTTTTGGGAGATTCCAGCACCATTGCACGCATTGTTCTCCCAGCTTCAACACCTTCTGCTGCCATTACCAATGGAACTGGGTTTCCGCGGTTCCTCGGAGATTTCAGAGGGGCGGGCTTTTGTAAAGCAATCGAAATCGAATTATTAACAATAAAAGCAGGGCTTTGCTGGATGAATGACCAGCTATGGAGGTGACAGGTTTGAATGATACCTCTTTGGAGGAAATGTGAAGGCATTGCCATGTTATATTTGTTCTCAAACATATTGGTACCCCTTGGGAGGAAATGAGAACGTATCAATAAGAGAAGAAACGATGGAATCGATACATTTCTAGACATTACCATGTTATATTTGTTCTCAAACACAATGGTTGACTTTTCAACCGATCTTCATGGACGACTCCTTTAGTGCATCTTTTTATGTGTAGTGTAAATAACAATGGTGTTAATGACTTTATGTTTAAAAGAATCTTTCAACTAGTAATTGTCCCAAAAGGTGTAATATAATTTTAAAGGTATTTGTGGTTATCCATTATTAAAAGAAAAAAATTAAAAGGGTGTAGATAGTAAAAAACAACTTTTATCACTTTGTGGTCATGATACAAAACAAGAGATTAAAAAGGTGTAGATAGTAAAAAACAACTTTTATAAAGTCTTGGGAGAAAATGGAGTACATCTCAGAGCAATTTAACAAAAACAATGTTCACATTAGCAAATCAAATCAAAGAAGACACTAGAATGATTTAATATTTACAAGTTATATAGCAATTTTTAGAAATAATCTTAAATTTTATAGTTTCTAAAACAAAATTCTCAAGTAGATGTCAGCAAAGATAGGTTGATCTCATTCAAAACACGATATTTCAAATAGACCCCTTTAGTACCTAAAATCCTACAAAAAAAGGTTCACTTGTGAAAACAATCAAATATAATTTATAAGAAAAGCTTGTTGTTTTTTAAAGTCTTAAATGCAAGCCATATTACAAAGATATCCTAAAACATTAACTTAACTTGCACATATATCTTGAAGCTTAACAAAAAATTGGTTCTTAAGCATGTGAGATATAAAGAAAAAATGCAATCATCTGAAAAATTGTAATTACTATACTCTCGAGTTAAGAACTAACAAAAGAAAATAGGACCTTCATCATTTACCACAAAAAAGTATCCCTAGTCCTAACTATAATGTGCTTTTAAAGTTAATTGGAGCCAACACTAAACATTTTGAACATAGGTTCATTAACATCTTTAAAAACTTCAAGGAACCAAAATTGTTAAACCAACCCATTTTTCTTTTCAGTTTTAGCATTTGGTTTGTATCTTACTTTGTCTTTTGTGAGATTAAATTTTGTTCTTTTTTCTTTGTTGCATTAACATGTGAGATTACAAATTATGGATCTAAGTAATTTAGAGTTCACTACTCTTCCTTATTGTGTCACTTCATATATTAATCGAGTTGATTGACATAACATAATAATAAAAAACGTCATAGTTTCTTAACATTTTTTATTGACGTATTTGTATAGTTCTCTCATGATTTTGGTTAAATTTGATGACTTGTGTAATTGTTTGTGATTTCATTGACCATACATATAAAAGCTTATTTTCCTAAATATAAAATTTAGAAATGTTAAGGGCTTAAATGCATTAAATTATTTAATTTCATTTGATCAATTTAATTGCAAGTATTTATTTAAATATTTTTCCAACAAAAATAATGATGTTTGAACCGATTAATGATGCTTGAGCCCATGGTTGTTTTCATTTGTGTTGGTTGGGATTCCAGTGAGTGATTCCTTTGGTGTTCTATACTTCCATAGTGTGATGACATATTCAATGAACCTCATGACCTTGATGTGGTAATTATGATGTGGTAATTATAATGTGATTCAACATATTTAGTACTTTAAATTTGATTAACATCACTTATGATTTTATAGAGAATCTTCTCAAAAACATGATTAACATCACTTATAATTTTATGGAAAATCTTCAAAAACTTGATTAACATCACTTATAATTTTATGGAGAATCTTCACAAAAATTGCATAGAAATTAAATTAAAACACTTTAGCCACTATTTCAAAATGAACCATACCTTTAAAATAATCTTTGCTTAAAAATCCATTAAAAAAATATTTTAAAAAACCAACAAATTACCATATCTTATACTCGTTAATAAAATTTAACGACTTATGCATAGCTCCACCTCGTTAATAATATAAATAAAGATTAAAATATCATAAGTATATTTACATAAAATATCATTTTGAAAATGGAGGGGTCCTTTCCCACCTCACTTTTGCAGGTATGTCTACATTATGAAAAATATACCACATTCAACATTCCATAAAAATAGTTTACTTTAGTGTATAAAATAAGATTTGTATTTGAGAGGATTCACTTGAGACAATTAAATGACAATCCAAAAACACTCATGTCAAGATGAATGACTAAATGGACGCCCACTAAAGTCTAGTTAAAAGTTCCATTTCGAGGAGTTTATTTTATTGTTTTGGGATCATTGAAAGTGAAAAAGAGAGTAATGTTTGTTAGTATTAAGAATCAAACTACATCTTTTGCATAATTGAATCCTAATAAATTAACAAATGATGTTAATCATCCATTTTAATTCAAGTATAAGTGTAACTCATTAATGTTAAGAGGGTTACAGAATTTTTTTAATCATATATTGCTTAGTTTAATTATGTATTTCTTTGACTTATAGATGAACACTATATAAATATAATTTTCAAGATATTGTAAGTTTTGAAGTGTTTTTACTCTTGTGAAAGGAAATTTTTTGTTTTGAGCACAACTATTAGCTTAACTCCAATGATTCTACAACTATTAGCTTAACTTCGAGTCTAATCACTTAAGGCTTAGTCAAAGTGCATTTGGCATCTAGGAGTCTAGCTAATGTGCACTCATGTAAGAGTCGAACTCCTAATTAAATCGTTCGAACTCCTAAAATTTAACTAAAATTTTAAATTTTTATTTTTATATTAAATTCACATCGATTTTGTTTTTTTATGTTTTTTAATTTTTTATTGAATTAAAAAAATTATAACAAATGAAAACAATTAATTATGGAAACCTTAAGACTACTTAATACTTTTTTTTAAACATTTATATAATATGAATCACAACTATGATTTCATCATAGCTCTCTTCTCAAATCAATGTAATTACCCTCTAATTTTTAATATAATAATTACGAGAGAGTTGTAGTAGCTGGAGGACGGACCGGAGGCGTGAGGAAGAGCATCTTTAGGGTTCAGTGCATAGCTCTGCAGCCGCCATGGCTGCCCCAGGGGGGGGGGGCGCCCCCCCCCCCCCCTCGCCGATCTCAGCTGATGAAGCCTTTCGAAGGCTCATTGGGTCATCCGAGAAGGAAACCGGGGGCCCCTTCCATCCCAAAATTCATCAAGAAGCTTGACGAAATTCCTGAAATAGTTTTACTAGCAGAGCAGCCCATCAAAATTGCTCTGGCGTTGGCAGAACAAGGATTAGTAGGCCAGTTCATGGGTCTATGGCCATCGACCAAAACCACCGATGATTGGATCCAAAGAAACTGGAGGCCCCTTCTAAAACATAGTGTGACCTGCTACCCTGTAGGAAGGGGCTTCTATATTTTCAAATTCATCTCCAAAGAAGACTGTGATCTCATCTTCAGAAGCGGACCGTATTTTATGGGCTCTCAGGGACTATATCTCAATCGCTGGTCTCCAGACTTTGATCCAACCATTGATGCTCCAAAAGAGGTACCAGTCTGGGTGCACCTCCTAAACCTACCTGTTCACTACTGGAATGCCCAATCGCTTGAAAGGATTGGCAATAAACTTGGCCGATACATTGACAAAGCAGAACCAAAGGGACAGTACACCTGTGCCAGGGTTTGCGTTGAGATTGACTTAGAGGTTGGACTACCAAAAGCAATCAAACTCTCCGTTGGAACTTGGCATCACTTCCAAAAATTGGACTATGAGCAGCTGCCCTTCAAATGCAGGCTCTGTCACGAACATGGACACTTCCAGAGAAATTGCCCCAAAGCTCAGCAACCGGAGGAATCTTAAGGATGGCAAACAGTCAAGAAAAGTAAAACGGCTCCAAAAGTTCAAGAAAAACGAGCAACAAACAACAGGCAGAAGCAACATCCAAACGCAGCTCACAAAGCAAACTCCTCAACTGCAAAGAATACAGCAGAAGATCTGAACAAGGAAGCCGATCAACAAACGGCAAGCCCCTCTCACGCCCCAGCAATAGAAGTAATAGAACTGGACAATAACCAAGCCCCTGAGGCGGGAGATCCTTTGGAACCTGGCGAAATCCCCAATTGAGACAATGAGAAAGCTCCGCTGCCAAATTTGGAAACAGAACCTCCTCTCTCTACAGACCCAAAAGGAACTCCAGCTTATGATACGGATCAAGCAAAATCTAAAGATCTGGATGAAGACCCGTCTAATCTGGACTCTGATTTGGGTGAGTACTCTGATGAAGGTGCCACCGAATCTAGCAGCTCGCATGCAACCCCAATCCAACCCACTAGAGGCCACAAGTCAAAGAAAAAACATAGGGAAGAGAAAGCTCTATGAGATATAACCAAGGGAACTCAAAAAACTTTGTCTACTATGATGAGCACCAGATCAAAGCAAGGACAGGCCTCCAAAGGGGCCTCCCCCCCCAAGAAGTTTTAGAATGTGTTACATCTGCTGGAACTGCAGAGGTTTAGGCTCCAAATCAAAAGAAGAAGCACTGAAAGACATCATCAAAATAAATAAGCCTGACATCCTTCTGGTTCAGGAGACGAAAATGGAGGATACTATCCTCTACCAAGCTGGAAATACCTTTTGGAAAAAAGGAAAAGGGAAGGCGATAAGCTCAAGGGGAGCATCAGGAGGATTAGCCACCTTCTGGGACACGTCCAAATTTGAGATAATCAATGAAGAATGCAGCATGCATTGGCTCTACACCAATCTCCGCCATATTGATTCGGGCCTTCAAGTAAATCTCTTTAACTTATATGTTCCTAATATTCTTTATGAAAAGCAAAACTGCTGGGAAACCCTGGAATCCTTCCTTAATCTGCACAACCCAAGAAACATAACCTTAGCTGGGGATCTAAATATTACGTTGGTTGGGCTGGGCCCGGGCTACATTGTGGCCCGTCTCGACGGATTCCTTATTCACTCTTACTACCTTTCCACAGGGCTGATGGCCTCGTCCAAAATCCTCCTCAACTGTACCTCTGATCATAAACCCATCCTCTTGGAACTCTCTTCTGAACCCAACCTGGGCCCAATTCCCTTCAGATTCATCCCTCTTTGGATCCTCCAAGAAGATTTTCAGCAAATAGTCACCGACTCTTGGACCACCCCGTTCCCTGGCTCCCCCTCTTTCTCCTGGGAGCAGAAACTAAAAAGGCTCAAAAAGGACCTTAAAGAATGGTCCAAGCACCTAAAATCTCCCACACCAAGCAGAATTGAGGCCCAAAATTCTCTTGAAAATCACCAGCATTTAATGGAAACCATCCCAATCACGAACAGCATTCAATCAAAAGAAACTGAGCTCCAAAAAGCCTTCTTTCAAGCTTGCAGAGCAGAAGAGGAATACTGGCGACAAAAATCTAGAAGCATGTGGCTCGAAAGTGGCGACAAAAATACCACATACTTTCACAAGCAAGCAGAGGCTCGAAAAAACTACAAACCTGTGACTGAAATCTTCTACCAAGGGACACTGGTAAAAGATTTTGAAGATATCAAAAAAGTGGCCTTCACCACCTTTGAAGACATCTTCTCAGCCCCAGATGATGAGCCCCTAAATCCCTCAAGCCATCCCTTTGAGTTGATCCCCCATCTTGTCCAAGATGCTGATAATCTAAGGTTAACAGCCCCAATCTCTATGAAGGAACTCAAGATTTCTCTTTATCGTATGAAACCAGATAGTGCCCCAGGTCCTGACGGGTTCACTGCCAGATTCTTCACCACTTGCTGGGACACGATCAAGATTGAACTTCTCAGAATGGTTAGATTTACCCAATATTCAAATAATCTGGGAGGGAGTACAAACTCCACTTTCCTAACTCGGATCCCCAAAGAAAAAGGAGCAACCCACTTCTCTAGATTCAGACCAATCTCACTGTGTAACCTGAGCTACAAAATTGTGACCAAAATTATTGCAAACAGGCTCAAAAAAATCCTCCCCAAAGTTATCCCGAAAAACCAAGGGGGATTCATCAAAGGCCGAAAGATTCAGGATAATATTCTGTTGGTTCAAGAAGCCATTCACTCAAGCACCCAAAACAAAGAGGAAGGAATGGTCATAAAACTTGACCTTGCCAATGCCTTTGACAGGGTCAGACATGATTTCCTTTTCCTTGTAATGACGAAACTAGGCTTCTCCCCCTCCTTTGTGCACTGGGTCCAAGGTTGCGTAAGCTCGCTCTGGATTGCCCCGCTGGTCAACAGCCGACCCACTGACTTCTTCCAAGCTTCCAGAGGTTTAAGACAAGGTTGTCCTCTATCTCCTCTTCTCTATGCAATCCAGGCCTTTGTGCTAAGTTTCCAACAAAACCATAGTCAGCAAAGAAGCTTGCTACCTGGTATCCGAATGGCTGAACAAGTAAAAGAAATAAGTCATGCTCAATTTGCGGACGACACATTGTTGCTGGGAGGAGCCAGTCTCCACACAGCAAGACATTTCAAGCAAGAATTGGAAATCTACAAGCAAATTTCAGGTAGCAAGATTAACTTCCAGAAGAGCAAAATCTATGGCTGGAATTGCTCAGTTCGAGATCTCGGAGAGATAGCAAGAGTTCTAGGAATGGAAGCAGTTCACGAATGGAATTCCTTCACCTACCTGGGGGTGCCTATCTCTAAAGGTGGCCCAAAAGCATCCCACTGGTCCCCCATTATTAACAAGTTCAAAAACCGAATTCAAAATTGGGGCTCCAATTGGTTAAATCTGGCTGGGAAAGTCGTGCTTCTAAAATCAGTGCTAATGAGTATTCCGATATATCAAAACTCCATTCTGCTAGCTCCTTCCTCTATTATCGAAAACCTGGAAAAGCTGATAAGAAAATTTCTTTGGGAAGGAGGAAAAGGAAACTTACACAGACCCCATCTGGTCAGCTGGGACAAAATTCAAAAGCCCTTCAAGGAAGGGGGCTTGCAAATCAGAAATCTTGCCAAACAAAACTTAGCAATGGGAGCGAAAATTCTTTGGAATCTCGTCTCTGGCCGGGAAAGCTGGAGCAAGAAAGTGCTGAGGAAAAAGTACTACCCAGGTCCAAGATTAAGATGCTTAGATAAGCCGGCTATCCGTAAAAAAGGATCTCCAATCTACAAACTCTGCCTCAAAGTCTCAGAGCACTTCAAGCCTATGCTCTTCTGGATCCCAGGGGAATGGTAAACAAATCAAGTTGTGGGAGGACTCCATCATGGGAGAGCAACCTTTGGAGCTCCTCCCAGGAATAAGAAATTTAAAAATCTGGATGAAGGAAAACAGCCTGGAGACTCTTTGGGATATATCCAGTTGGGAGGATGAAGGGGACTGTGTGTGGAAGGACTAGAATTTAGGCAATATCCCCATGGAGCTTAAAGAGGAAGCAGATCTCCTGTTGCATCTTCTACAAGGGAAAGCACCGATGACAGAGCGATCTAAAGATAAAAGAGGTTGGGGTCAACTTTTAAGATCTTACACTGCTGCAGAAGGATACAGGACCTTTCAAGCCATTCAATATGCAGCCCCTGATCCGATGAAATGGAATTTCATTTGGTCTCATCCCTTTGTCCCCAAGATAGACCTCTTTTGCTGGATTGTAGCTCATAATAGCATCCTCACAGGTGACAATCTTAAAAGGAGAGGGATGGAAGGCCCCTCCAGATGCCCTCTCTGTCTCGCTGAGGAGGAAACCATAAACCACCTCCTTTTAATTTGCCCCTTTGCAAAGGAAGTCTGGGAGATCGTCCTCAATCTTAGTCCCGAAACAGTTACTCTCCCTGGAAATGTCACCGATCTGTTCTCTAATTGGGCCAGACTCTCCCCCTTCGATCTTCATAAGAATTCTCTCCTCAAATCCATCTGGTTATGGACCCCCAAAGTCATCTGCTGGAAAATCTGGCTTGAACGAAACAGGCGAATATTTAGAGATGAAGGAAGACCCAGCCCCAGGTGGCCTCCATTTGCAAAGCTCTTTTGGCTGAAGTGATTGATTCCAAAAGAACTCTCAAAAATTCAAGAGATCTGAGCCACAATGAACTTAGTTGGATGTCTCAATTCCCTACCAAAGCAACAACATACTCCAATACCAATGATCAAACAGAGAAATGGGAAATCCGTCTGGACGAGCAAGCATTCCTTAAGTGGCGCTCCTCTCTAAACGAAAGTTGTCTCTTCTTTGATGGGGCCTCTAAAAGAAACCCGGGGCAAGCAGGAGGGGGGGGTCCTCTTCTCGGTTGGAAACTCAATTCTGACTTCATATGCTTGGGGCCTAGGTATGGAAACAAACAACAAAGCCGAAGCCTTAGCGCTCTGGCAAGGACTAAAGCAGGCCCGGAGAAATAACATTGATGAAATCTCAGTTTTTGGAGACTCAAGAATCATCATCCAAGCGATGATCCTCAAGAAATTTCCTCATCTCCATATCTCAAGGATCCTCCACAAAATCTCGCTGATAGCCTCCAAATTTCAAAAGATCAGTTATTATCATGTGCTGAGGGGACTCAACGGTCTAGCTGATGCTGAAGCAAATAAAGCGGTTCACCTGGGCAGGAGCATTATTAGTATGGATGGCAGAGAAACCAAATGTAACCTCCCCTAATTCAGATCTAAATTCTCTGTCGAATATTGGTTGGGCGCAGGTAAGAACTAGTCAGTCTCTTATTAATTTCCACACTGAAAACATGGTTCACAATCCAAGAAGCTATGCGACAGTTTACTGGGAAATCACGAGGTTCTATCTCTCCACACTCAATCAGAATGAGGCTGTGACTGCCACGTCTCATATCACAGCAAAATCCAAAAGAGTCTCAAGCATTGGAGGCCGCTTTCATAAAGACCGTGGCGAAGCCCATCATCAAATAATTCCTTTTTTGCTCTGTCCATCATTTCTGGTCCTCTGGATCTGCTGGGATTTTTGGGACTTCTGTTGTAATGCTGGCATTATTAGATATGCTTTCTACTCCCGAGATCACTCGATATCAGCCAGCTCCTTGAATTTTGTCTATTCGGGAATCTCTCCTTATGTAATGAAGCACCCGGTAGCTTTTTTACCGGATCCTAATTAATCTTCCCCTTGTTTTGGTAAAAAAAAAATATAATAATTACTCATTTTTATTTTTATTTTTTAAAATTTATTTTATAATAATTATTTCTCTAAATTTGTATAACTATTTATAGATTTCTTGTTCATGGTGGAAGGTGCTTCCATTCTACCCTTCCAATAAAATCATGGCACTTTTACTTGATAACATAGTGAGTCCTAAAAAGATCATGCCACTTTTACTTGCAACATAATGAGTCCTAAACCTTGACTCTCAATGGTATTATACAGAAAAATAAAGTAAGATTTACTTGTTAAATAATAGGATGGAAAGTCACTTGAGAATGATTACCAAGTTCTTTATTACTACATTGCAAGTCCAATTAATGTTGCTGACTATTCCATTCTAAGGTGTTTGCTCCACTTGTGTAACTATAATTATGACTTTATACAAGAAAATTTGTTAGTCAAGTCCAAATAATGTTGTGGACTATTACCTTATAAGTAGGGCGTTTTCTTTCATCTTGTAACTATAACTATGGCTTTATATAAGAAAATTTATTATTCATCTTATTAAGTAAAGATCATGAAGCAAAGTTCTAAACTTGGTCTATGTTTATAGTGTTGAACCTAGGTTGATGACCTTCATTCTAAAACGCTTTTTGTACACAATTAGTAGTGTTCTCAACAAGAACAAAAGTACAAATATTAGCAATTGGACTATTATGGTTGTTCAATGTTGACATAAACAGAAGTGAATGATTTGCAAGGGTGTAATGTTCCCCCATTCTTAGATAACAAACTCAAGGGACACCAAGGCTTCTTCCCTTTCTCTTGGCTCCCATTTTGGTTTCATCCCTTGAGAGATTATTTGGCGTTTTGTTGCACCTTTTGGGGCAAGAGATTATTTGGCGTTTTGTTGCACCTTTTGGGGCAATTGCTAGTAATGTTGTTGCTGATGAGATGTGCATCATTGAATCTTATGTAATATTGTTTGTCGTTAGTGTGTTTGGAAATTTTGGACGCCGAACAGTGAATGGCAACATCTAGTTGGTGGATTATTTGGGAGCTGAACTATTGGAGGACCATATTTTCTGCTCCCCGCCAAGTGTCGTCTTGTTGGTAGAGAAAGTGTCCCACACCTGAGTGCCGAGGTCATCTCCCCACCGGCCAAGACTGGAGGCGAGGGTACAAATGTACCATGAGTGTCTCATCATTTTAGGGAATTAGATGAATAGGTATGGTATAGAGGACTTATCTTTCGACATTAAGAACCTTGGTATTGATCATGGATCAGATCTGAGTCATTCACTTGAGAAAATTTTGCATTCGTCTATACTATAACTGATTTCACTTGTGAAACGAATCAAACACTATGTTTGATTTTAAAAAATTAAAAAATTAATTATTGTTCAATATTTTATTTTTATAGTCCATAACAGTACCAAAACAATGCGTAAAAAAAGAAAAGACATGAAAAAGTTACTTTATATTTCAACCTTTGAACATGAATAATGTGTTATGCTTGTATTTTCTATAAATACTACTTAGATATGATATTTTTCGTTAACTTCAAGATTCTCCTCCCATAATCATAATATATAAATGTGTTATTCTCGTATTTTCTATAAATCATACTTAGATATGATATTTTTATATTTTTTGTTAACTTCAAGATTCTCCTCCCATAATCATAACCTTTATTCTTTTATTTCTTTCCTGATATTATGAATAATCTTTTTAAAACTAACCCCACTTTATCTTTCTTTTTAAAAGCAATCCCACTTCATCTTTCTATTCCTACTGGCTCCATCTTTCTTTTGTTTACATCTACAGTATTGACTATACGACACAAGCTTATTGAAATTGTAATTATCATATTGTGATTCTTCATTGATAGCATTATCTAATTTAAGGAATAAGTTGCTACCGGTGCTCCTCCATACTAATACATGATTCACATTACAGATCATAATACCAGTATGGGTGGAATACATCATTCACATTACAGATCATAACAGATCATAATACTATATGTTTGGGATACATTATTCTCATTACAGATCATGATACTAATATGGGTGGAATAGAGGATAGGGAGGGCAATCATTTGCTAACCCAGGATTCAATCATAATCTGGGAGTTAAGATTCTGATCAGCAGGGAGTTCATGGCCTATACGTGACACAACCACATGGGTGAGATTTGAGTGGGAGCAGACATAGCCGGCCAACTTGTTGGACACTTTCCACACCCTTCTCTTGGAGGCCATAAAATCGACTAATCCCTCCCAATCGAGAAGAGATATCCAGTCTTCAGCTGAGACGATGTCTTCTTGGAGGTCAAACTGCCCCTGATACAAGAGAATTGGTTGTTGTCGCACCAGGATTTCCACCTTTCACTTAGTGCTCTTCATCACATCGTCGCCCATTCTCTTCTTCACCACCTTGCTCCAAGCCTTCCATTTGGTATTGCCATGCACCTTCAATGCTTCTGTGACAACACGCTGATTGAGAAAGAGGGAGAGGTAATCGGTGCCGTTCTCAGAGGTGTAATAGGGGATTGTCCTTCTCATGTCCATCAGAGTGGCCAAGCCTGTAATGTTTTCCAAGCGTTGGAGAACACGATTTCTGGCAATGTGGGACTCATGCCATTTCTCTTGGAGTGTGAGGTTTGCCACTTCCTGCTGTAGAGTTTCAAGCCGGAGCTTTTCCTGAGAATAGATGAGCCCCACAGCGTAAGAAACAAAGGCGTGCGACTGCACCTGAGCAATGGGATGGACCAATCCATTGGAAATACTACGATGATAACAGTAGAGAACACGCAAACGGTCCCAAACAGGACCTCGGACCTCGGAGAAAGAACACCCAGCAACAACAAAGAACACGCAACCACAGTCTCCAAACTCCAAAATATGTGGCAAACGTTGATTGGGTAACGAAAATGACACGTGGTAAAAAAAATTGGTTGAAGGGACGACCGTTTTCGCCACGGTGGTGAAAAACGGACCTCAAAGAAAAACGTCTTCGACGTAATTATCAGTAATTATAAATGTAAATGGTAAAATATAATCTATAAAATATTGTTTGAAGGTAAGGGAAAAGCTTTTTTTTCTTTCAAAAAGGGTTTAGTTTTTAAATGTAGAAAATAAAAATATAATCCATAAAATATTGAATTGGAAGTCAGGGAAAAGTTCATGAGTTGAAGGGATATATCTTCCTTGTTCATAAGATCTAATCGTATGCTTTTTATAGAGGCATGTAAGGATTTTTTTTTCTAGAAGAAAAACAATTGTTCCTTGGTATTCATTAATAGAATCAAAGGCAACTTTTTTACAGCACGATAATAACAGTATTGTATCGTATCAGCATAAGGCAATTTGAGAGGCTAGAACAATATAGAAAGGAGAGATCAATCTGTGAAGAAACATCAGGCAATCTTTGACAGTGTAGGTCATCCATGCAAGTATACGGAGAAAACATAAAGATCCCAGTTCAGTGTATCCTAGGAAGCACTCAAGGAAGAGTACTAATGTCAATACCTAGTGAGGAGAAACATTGCCAACCTCAAAACATCCAGGATGCAAAAAGACTCGACCATCCAAACTTGTGAAAGCAACCTAAAGGTTGAAGAGTAGGAGATACAAGCTTGCTCTAGAAGAGTTGAAGCTTATCTTCCCCAATAGCTCTTCCTTCATAGTATTCAGTGAAGGAAAGTAAGCCAATAGCCATGGACAACGCTTCCTTGGATAAACTATCTGCCCTCTTATTGTGTTCTTTAAAGACATGATGAAAGTCTAAAGTGATAAAGTAAGCCTTCAGCTCCAAAATATTTAAACACCAGCCATCCAAGTCGAGGGCAGAGAGAGATGCCTTATCATTGACCCAGTTTATGATAACAGATGAGTACCCAAACACATGAAGAGTTGGGATGCCTAATTCTTTTGCAAAATACAGTAGAGCCCATAGTGCTAGTAATTATGATCTAGTGTTAGTGTTGTGCCCGCATCCCATATTGATGCAAAAAAAGTGATCCTAGCTAATCAACATAAAGATACCAGCTCCCCCATACTTGTTTGTTACAGCCCCATCGAAAAAACCTGATGGGTAGGTTAAAATTGGAGCATTACCTACAATCTCGCACTTGGATTTTCTTTTACAGTTCACATGATAGGTGTGAACTTGGTCCATAATTCTATGGCAAAGGAGGATCAGGCCAAGAGGATTTTCCTCAAACAAGAAACAGTTCCTGGAGATCCATAGATTCCATATGAAGAGAAAAGGAAGGTAGAGATGTTCCCTTTCCCTTTTGAACCAGTTTTCTAAATTGTCTAGAAATGATGGATCATTCCAATGCATAAAAATGTGAAATTTCCAGCTTAGTATGTTGATGGTTTCCCAAGTGAAGGAGCAATCAACAAAGAGGTGATTAATAGATTCATCACAATCTCCGTAGAGGCAACATCTGTTGGGCCCATCCCATCCTTTTTTGTTAGATTATCCCAAGTATTGATGCGGTTTTCCATACAAAGCCAAGTAAAACATTTCAATTTTAGAGGCACATTACAGGACCAAATACAAGAATGTGAACTAACAGGAGATAAAGGCAGCAAGGAGGAAGTAATGTGTTCATATGCCATCTTGGCAGAAAAATATCCTGTAGCTTTGTTGTACATAAATAATAATGTGTCCTTGACTTCCTTTAATCTGATACATCCATGAGTTAAACCTTTAACATAATCAGTCCATTGTTCCTTCCAACTTCCCCCCAAGTCCAAGTTTGCTACAGATAACTAGTAATTCCGTGAGGTTGTACCAACTCCCAGGTTATGGTCTTGATTGAGGGTAGAAATGCCAAAGTCACAGAGATAATCCTTGAGGCCCTTAAAGAGAACGAATGAGGAGTTCAATCCTGCAATAGGATCAACAGCTAGCTTGATTCTTTTTCCATCACCAACATTACAGCCCAGTTGCATAGTGATCCAGGAAAGTGTTCTTATGAAGCCATTCCAGAAGTAAGAAATACCTTGAATAGGGAAATTTTATTGGCGAAGGCAGTCTTCCATAGACAAATTTTTAAGATATTTGTGGCCAATGACATGGCTCCACATTCCATTACCGTACCATCCATAAGCTTTTCATTCGGAGGGACATACTGAACAATTCCAAGTTCCTTATGTTCAAACTGCCATATTCATGGGGCTTGGAAATGGAGAACCAATCAACTAAGTGCATCTTATGCTTGCCCCCTATGTTTCCCTAGAGAAAGGTAAAAATGCAGCATCTGAGACAATTTAGTATGGATTTTGGGGAACTGGGCTAAGGCAAACCAATAGACTGTTAAGCCCATGAGTACAGACCTGGAAAGGATCAACCTTCCACCAAGTGATAGCAATCTGTAAGCCCAGTTACTAGTTCTTTTTTCAAAGCTTTTTATGATCCACCTCCAATCATTAGTGCAATAGCCCAGGGGTTTGAGATGATACCCAAAGTACTTGAAACCTGTTGTGAGGGGTTCTATTTTGTAGGGGAAGATGGAATCAACATGTCCCTTGTTTCAACATCCACTTCACTGTATAGGAAGGAAGACTTATCTAAACTGATGTTCATACCTGTAGCTGAACAGAAGAGATCCAGTATTTCCTTATACCTTGCCATTCTTCAAGTATCCCCATCCCAAACAATATAACATCATCAACAAAGAGGAGGTGTGTTATAGACAAGCTAAAGGAGACTTTGATCCCATGGAACTTTTCTCTTCTCTGCACATTAGCAATAATAAGACTTAAACTTTCAATCATAAGAATAAATAGGAGAGGGGATAGAGGGAATCCCTGTCGAATACCTCGTGAAGATGGGAAGAAATTTGTTGGAGTGCCATTGACAAGGGCTGCGAAGTTTGAGGAGCAAACACAACCCATGATCCAGTTTACCCAGTCAACAGGTATACCAATTTGTAAAAGAACAAGCCTCAAGAATGTCCAGTTAACACGATCAAAAGCTTTGACAAGATCCAACTTGAGTACCATTACCTATTGTTTTTTCATTTTGATAGTGTGTAGGATTTCATGTGTGATGCCAACATGTTTAATGATATGTCTATTATGGAGAAAACCATATTGTTGTGCTGAGATGGCCTTGTCTAGGATAGGCTTCAAGTGGATAGCTGTGATCTTTGAGATGAGCTTGTAGACCAAATTGCAAAGCGAGACAGGTCGAAAATCAGCGTAAGTTTGTGGCTTTTCACACTTTGGGATGAGTTTAAGGAAAGTAGCATTGATGGATTTAATGACCTTCCCCTCAATCTGAGACTATTCAACAGCCCTTAGAAGGTCAATACCCACCAAATCGAAGAACCACAAAAAGAACTCCATCGACCATCCATCTGGACCAGGGCTCTTAATCCTTTTTGAAGCCTTTTAAAGCTCCTTCAATTTTTGGGGCGTCTCTTGTTTTTATTAAACAAGAAATGCTACATAACAATAAGTCTTTTTTTTAGTACTTGTTTTTTAGTAGCTAAAGAAACAACGCTTTAGTAAGATGGTTATGGTGTTTTTTATTGCTTGATTGTTGTAAAGAGTTGACATGCCTGTGGGATTTTATACTTTTTGAGTGGATTTGAAAATTCTTGAAACCTAATATAGAAATAATAGAAGGAAATGGATTCAAGAAACTTCAATTAATTATTGGTGTCATTTATATGCAAGAACTATAGTTTCGTCCACATGCATTTCTCCAAGCAATAATACTTTTGTTTTGTAACCAAGGGGTCCACGAAATCACGAACTAAGCAAAATTCCCTATACATAGGACTCCCTTGATATTAATATCCTCGTCTGTTGGAACATAAACATCAATACATATAACTACTTAAACAATTGTATTGTCAAGAAGAGGACAAGGTTGCTGATTTTGCTTCTATGTTTTTACACAAGGAATAACATCGACATTTGCATAGATATTGAAAATCAAAACTATTAGACCTTGTTTATATTTAGGAAAACACATAAATATGTCTTATGTTGTTTATGCAAGAACATCATTAAGTATGGGGCATTTCATGGACGTTTGCAGAGGAAGTTATGGGGTAAAGTTCCCTCAAGACTTCATGATTGTTTGAAAGTTGTGAATCAATTTATGATCCTTAGTACATGAATGTTTCCAATGGCAACAAGTGAGCAAAGGTGGTCCACAATTTTCATAATTGTGTTGCATTTTGGTTCAATTTCTTCTATTTGTGCTCAGATTTGGCTATAGTGATGAATTCATTTGTAGAAATTTGAAGAGCACTAAATAGAAAAAGTATCACCATTTATTTAAAGTACCTGGATATGTATAATTATAATTGTCATTTGATTCTCAATCGATATGTATACTTATAATTGTAATTTGAATCTCAAATTTAATAAAAATAATAATTATTGAATATCAATGTCTAATGCCTTTCTAAGAAATTTGTTTGTGATAACTTCATGCAAGGAATTTTTCAATTTTTTTAGTATTGTGTAGAATATAAGTAGAAGTTGTATATTGCAAAATGTTTAACGTATTAAATGGTTATTGAATATCAATCTCTAATGCCTTTCTAAGAAAATTGTTTGTGATAACTTCATGCAAGGAGTTTTTCAAATTTTTTAGTATCGTGTAGAATATAAGTAGAAGTTGTATATTGCAAAATGTTTAACGTATCAAATGGTTAATGTTGAGAAATGTGGAATTATTTTAGTTGGTATGTAAATATGTACTTCATAATAATTTAAAGTAACTTAAAAGGAATCTTATCATATGAGTGAAATGTCTTTTAAATTAAAATAAATAAATAAAGTTATGTTGGTTCGTATTTGAAAACAGAGTTATGGTTGTGGATAATTTGATCAAAAGAGGTTGATATGGTCCTAATGTAAGCTCTCTTTGTTATGCGGCAAAGGAATTGGATGAACATTTTTTTATTGACTATGCATTCTCGCAACTTGTGTGGAAGGAACTCTTTATATTATTAAACACTTCAAAAGTATGGTCAGGCAACAATCTCCTTCAATGTTTGAGAACTAGATTTCAAAAGATGGTACTTTTAATCATTTAACTTTGTTTGTGATATGGGGGATATGAAAGCAACATAACTTAGTAATCTTTGATAATGTGTAGCCAAATATTTTTAGGGTCTATTCTAAAATTGTTGATTTCTTTAATGAATTTTTTAAAGATGAAAAGGATGGCGATGTTCAAATCATCTCTGCTTCATTATTAACTTCAATTTTCCCTGTTGATTTTTTTTAATGAAGCATCCTAATCAAATCAACATGGTGTAAGGATAGTCATCAAATTGAGTAATGGTCATTATTTTCAATTGTGGATGGATGTGGGATCTAGCACAAATATGAGAGATGAACTTTTAGCTCTATGGTGTTTACTCTTATTTGCTTACACAAAAGATATTTCATCACTACATGTAGTAGGTGATTCAAGAGTCATTGTAGATTAGGCAGTTGGGCATTTTAATTTACAAACGACTCTTTTTTACTATTAGAAAACCATAAGAAGGGACATACCATCAAATTTCAATCATTTGTCTTTCAAGCATATATATAGACAGTTCAATTCACTTGCATACCCCTTATCAAAAAAGGTAATTAAAGTTGGTGAAAGTTGGCTTTTCTTTGAGGAGCTACAGGATCATAGAGTGGTTTATGCAAGGAAATTCTAGACATATTAAGCCTCTTCTGGAGTATGTGGTTACAAGAAAAGGAGTTACTTCTTTAATTATTCTTTTTGCTATAGATGACTATAACATGATTTTTCTTTTTCTTTTTGGGTCACTACTGGACTGATTTGCGCATAGTTTTCATTGAATTATACTATGATGGGAAGAGTATATTTACTTGAATTTGACATGATAGATATACTATCATATCATTGAGGTTCTGATCTCAAAAGTTATTGTAAGGATTTGAGACGATTTTGTTATATTTGATTCACTTTATGAATATGTAATGTCCTCATATAATTAAGCGCCAAGAAACATCCATTAACCTATTTAATTCCCATAGGTTCGAGTGGGTACTAATAAATAGGGAATTAACTAAGGACTAATGATACATGGAGCTAAAGAATACATTAATGTAGTGTTATTAAGTAATCCATAGATAATAATAAAAAAGGGGCCTCCAAAGCAGTTATCAACTAGCATGAGGAGCATGCTGGCCTTAGTTCACTTTACATGTGACGTGTGGCATTTAAGTTTCATGCATGCAAAAGCATGTCATGCAACATCAACTCTATAAAAGAAAGCAAGTCAAACACTAAAAGGAGATATGCTATTATTGATGATTGAGATTTGATTTCATAGCTCTAAGAGCTATTTGGGGTTAAGGGCAAATTTCCTTGACCATTAATGATTTTAGTGGTGAAATTTATCTGTCCTAGGAAATTAACGAGGTAGGCCATCTAGATCTATCACCCAAGCTTCAACACTGCAACATATTCATCATTCTTTTGCAGGGATCTGAGAGCATTCAAGCAGTGAAGGTCTGAAGAGGGGGCATAATTATACACCTCTTAAGGGCGCAATCATTATTTCTTACTAGGGCGCATTGTTGGGATCATCTCAGAGGCATACCACCTCGATATCATTAGATACATACTCGTTATCATCTTCACCAAGGCACAGTAGAGGTCAATTCCACAAGAATCATATTACTCTATCATATTTGGAAAGTAAAATCTCCTTAACCCAATGGCAAGGGTTAATTCTCCTTTTCCAACTCATTAAAGGCATATTCTCTTTGATATTGAAGACTCTATCATTCACGCAATCCATTGGAAAAGTGATCATTGGCCTTATCACTGCTTACGAGGGTCCATTCTAGCATTCAAGGAGTCTTTCCCAAAGATGTGAAGAAAAAGGAGGGTGTATTACTATCTGGTCGATTTGTACAAAGAAAGGGATAATCATATAATCTGGATATGTAGTTGTTATTTGGTATGCATGAATTTTTTTGAAAGTTTCCCCAACCCGATTTCAATCCTTTTGGCTTCTCTGCATAGTTTAATGCCCAACCATTTCAATGCATAAATTTTAATAAAATTTACTCTATCTGAAACACATGTGAAACTTTTTCCTAATTTTAAACAATTCAGAAATTTTCTTTTGACTGGAAAAATTTCAGACATTCACACACATGAAATTAACACGCTTGTTTTTTACCAATGGTTCAGGACAAAACCCCCAAGGGAAAACCTATTTTCTGAGTGAGATTTTATTTTTCTTCAGCAAAATTACAAGAATAAAAATCAGTAGTTCTTATCAATTTTCAGTCTCGAAATTTGAACACCAATGTTGAAACTCCTTTCTTGAAAAATGTGCCAGACTCAGCCTCAAAATTCATGCAAGTTAACTATTGTATGGACAATAATTAATATTCTGAATTTCACCTCAAAAAATGAGCCACCAGACTGCTGTACAGAACATAAATAAATTTATGTGCTTTCACCTTGGGAATCGTGCCAAATCCATACTGTACGGATTCATAAAATTCTGACAGGCCATACCTTGAAAATCGTGTAGGAAATTTAATGCAAACCGTACTGTGGTACGGAAATGTCAGATTGCCTCAAAATATGTACTAGACCGTACTGCTATACGGATTCTCGAAAACTTTGCCTTTTATTGATTTTTGTGCAAGGGAATGTCTTCTCTCTCCTGGTTAAGAAATCTATCCAAAACCTCCACTTTTTTTCTTCTCTCTCTCTCTCTCCAGAAAATTCTTCTGAAGACGAACACAATGAATGAACTTTTTCCTTGCCCTAACCTTTTTGTTCATGGTAACTTCCCCTATCAATGTAATGGTCAAGATTAGATTAGATGAGGGGTTCACATTAAATGCTCAATTAAATAAAAAATTAAAGGAAATTTAGTGCACTCACGTCATTTAATAAAGTTGAGCAACCCCCTTTTTCTATTTAATCACTCACTTAACTTTTTAAATGTGAACTTAGGAAAATACCCACTTAAATTTTTAATAAATTCACTTTAAAAAATATAAAGTGCATCTCTCTTCATTAAATGCACAAAATGACTAGGAGTCACATTTAAGTGTCATTGTCAACCCTAAGGCAAATCTAGGTGGACAAACACTTCCTAGGCAACTTTTCAGCACTCCCTCTTAGCGAGGAAAGTGTTTTTCACCACTCCCAACTTATCTCTGAAGTAGGCATGCTTCCCTCTACCCAAAGCCTTCGTGAGAATGTTAGCCACCTGTTCATATGTAGAAACATACTGCAAGGGAGGAACAACCCCTCTCTGAACATAGTCCTCGATAAAGTGGTATCTAATCTCAATGTGCTTCAACCTATCATGAAATACCATATTCTCAGAGAGTTTGATGCAACTCTGATTATCACACTGTATAACTGTGGGACTCAGCTCCATATCAAACAAATCCACCATCAACTTGCGAAGCCACAAGGCCTCACAACTGGCCTGACTGGCTACCATATACTTAGCCTCATCAGAACTCAATGCCATGGACTTTTGCTTCTTGTTGAACCACGACACAACTGCCGAACCCAAGCCGAAGCAACAACCCAAAGTGCTCTTTCGGTCTGAAACACTATGTGCCCAATCTGAATATGTATAGCCAACCAACCCCACTTCACCAGATCTCCTATAATCCAATCCATGATCATTTGTACCTACAAGATATCTCAAGATGTGTTTTGCAGTGGTTCAATGCACTCTCCTAGGCTTCACCATGAACTGACTGAGAGTGTTCACTAGAAAACTCGTATCTGGTATGGTGTTGACCAAATACATAAACGAACCAATCAACTGACGATATAAGGTAGGGTCCACCAACTCTCCCTTTGAATCATGAAGCTTCACCGAATTGGTGATCATGGGTGTCGACATGGGTCTACAATCAGTCATCTAAAATCTCTTCAGAACATCTATAGCATATTCTCCTTGCCCCAAGAAAACATGTCCATCCTCTTGCCAAATCTCCATCCCCAAATAATAATGCATCAGTCCAAGGTCTGTCATCTCGAATTCTGAAGCAACATCCTTCTTGCATGCATCAATTAGGTGCTCCCCCCCAATAATGAACAAGTCACCAACATACAACAAAAGAATAAGTGGAACACCACCAACCATAATGTAGGATAGGTTGGGATCCGCTTCACTCTTCTGAAACGAAAGCAAGTAGGTGTTGATCCTGGAATACCAAGCCCGAGGGCTTGCTTCAGTCCACACAAGGCCTTTTTCAGCCTGCAAACATGAGTGTCTCTCTCACATACGCCAAATCCCTATGGCTGCTCCAAATATACCTCCTCTTGTGGAAAACCGTTGAGGAAAGCGGTTTTCACATCCATCTAATGGATCTTCCAACCCATCTCTACAATGACGGAGATCACTGCCCTAATCGAAGAAAATCTGGCCACTGGTGCAAATGTCTCATTATAGTCAACTCCCTCGATCCGTGAGAAACCATGTGAAACAAAATGAGCTTTGAACTTCTCAATACTGCCATCCGTGGCATGCTTTATCTTGTAAATCCATTTGGAAGTCACAATTGACTTCCCCTTTGGTCTCGAAACCACTTCCCACACCCCATTATTCATGATGGAGTTGTACTCCTCCATCATGGCATATCTCCATACCTGGTGTGTAGAAGCCTCCTCATAAGTATCAGGAACGGTGTCACACAAGCTAGTCCCCTGTGCCATATAGCTGGAAAATCTCTTAGGTGCCCTGCTCTTCCTGACATCCCTCTTGGGCGGTCCAACTAACTCCTTTGCTTCCTTCATCAACTCCTTAAACCAGCTTGGCTTTCTCTTCCTAGAGGAAGAATCCTGTCTCAAACTCTCCTCAACCTCCTCATCAGACATTTGTCTCCCTAAAGAAGTACCAACAACCTGAGAACATGTCCCTGGTGAACCTATACATGTACCACTAGAACTCGAATCACCTGTGAACCTATGATCCATGAACTTATCCCTATACCAAAAGTATCTATATACTGATCCCCTGTAACTGAAGAACATGTAACTTGTGACCCAGTCACACCTGAAACCAGTGACCCTAAACTCTGAACTGTCACCTGTGTAGTACCTTGTTGATCCTCCATCTTGGAATCAAGAGACCTCATGAAGGCTTTCTCCTCCTCAAACTTCACCTCCATCCTTACTACAACTTTCCTCTACGAAGGAAGGTATATGCGAAAAGCCTTCGATGTATCATCATAACCAACAAAAATACCACGCTCACAAGTAGCCTCCAACTTTGTCCTCTTCTCAGAAGGGACATGAGAGTATGTAAGGAAACCAAAATTCTAAAAGTGACCTATCTCAGGAGCTTTCCCTGTGAATGTCTCCATAGGAGTTTTACTCCCCAATGCACGGCGCAGACTCCAATTGAGAACATAAACAATAGTACTACAAGCCTCTCCCTATAGAAAGAAAGGAAGACTCTGATCATGCAGCATGGCTCTGGTGCACCCACTATGGAACGGTTTTTCCTTTCAGCCACTCCATTTTGCTATGGAGTGTAAGGAATAGTCAACTCCCTCTTTATCCCCTCCCGTAGACAATACTCATCAAAAGCATGAGAAGTATACTCACCTCCATTGTTTGACTGAAGTACCCTGATCTTCTTTCCTGTCTGGTTCTCCACAAGAGCTTTGAACTCTTGGAATCGAAGCAAGACTTCCTATGATCTCTTGCTTCTAAGGAAATAGATCCAGGTCTTCCTGGAAAAGTCATCTATGAAAGTGATGTAATGCTCATATCCTGTCAAAGAGGAAGATGACATGGGACCACACAGATCTGAATGAATCAACTGAAGCACTCCCTCTGATCTAGAATCACTACTTGGAAAATCAGTCTTTGTGTACTTTCCCAAAGCACACCCTCTACACACACCACTCGACTCTATGCTAAAATATGGCATACCCGTCGTCACATCTCTCAGCATCCTCAAAGCTGGATGGTGAAGATGGGCCATCCTCCTAAGCCAAAGCTCACACAACTCACTGTGGCTCTAAGTGTGTGACATTTTGTGATGTGGCTCAAAGAGAAGCTTGTACAATTTCTCGCATCTGATTCCAATCACCCGTGAATCAGATCGACCTGCTGCCTTGGGAAAGATGTGAACTTTCCCATCAAGAACATATACACTGAAGCCTTTGTCCTTAATCATGGAAAATGAAACAAGGTTCTTCTCGAGCCCATGGAAAAACAACACATCCCTCAGATACATAGGATGTATGGACTCCCTTTCAAAGCGCACAGTCCCTCTCCCAACTACACTCACCACTGTGTCATCTCCCAATACAACCTCCATCTCCAGGTTTGACTCTGACATCTCTGTGAACATATCTTGATCACCTGTCATATGACTAGAAGCTCCACTATCAATGTACCAAGTGGAGGAAGTAGTGGTGGCACTCAACGAATTCCCAACAATCATGGAATGCTCCATGTGGTCCTCAAAATCCATGCTAGTGATAGAAGATGCTCTCTCAACACCAACACCTGCAGAAAGAGAAAAATATCTCTCAAATCTCATTGCAAACTCATCAATCTCTGTTGTAGCTGCAGTTTGCTGCTTTTTCTTCTTGTTGTTAGGACACTGTCCAACATAGTGTCCCATCTTCCGACATGCAAAGCATTTCACTTTGCTCATGTACTTCTTCTCTCCATCATTCTGTTTGGCTCCCTCCTTGGAACCCTTCTTGAACTTTTTCTTCTTCTTCTTTCCCTTCGTTGCTAAAGCAATATTCTCCTCATGAGTCATCATCCCTCTAATGTTACGAGCTACCCTATATGAACCCTCTCTGTATCTCCTCCTGTGTGAGATCACCCCACAATCGATCCCATGTGGGCATGTTCTCCCTCCCAATAATGGTCTGAACAAATACGGTCCACTGCTGTTACACTCCATTTAGTGTTGTATGCATCATCTTAGGAATACCTATCACCTCTCCTATAGTTGCAAGCTCATCTCTTACTTGTGTGATTTTGGTAAGATATGATGCCATGCTTTCCCCTTTACTCATGTGCACATGATTCAACTTCTCTCTCAATACCATATTCCAGTTTTCATTGGAACTCTGATAAAGTTTTTTCAAATTTGTCCACATCTCAAATGCATGGTCTGTGGCTGAGATGTGAGGGATCACATGATCCTTCATTGCATCAAGAATGACTCGTATTGCCCTTATATCCTATATCATAAAGGCTGCCTTATCTGTTGCATCAACATGTACTACTACAAGATTTGTTGTTGTCCCATGAACTATATCCCATAGTTCATTATCTTCAAGAATTAAACTAATTCTATCCTTCCAAGGGCTAAATTTTGCAAGCCCCTCTAATATGTCTTCCACTCTAAGACCGAAAACCATGACTGCAACCTGTAACCTCAAGCAAGTTGTTCAAGACTTTTTTTCTTCAAGCCCCAGTTTCTGAATGTTTAAAAATTCTGATCTTTATGAAAGCTCTGATACCATGAAAGTTTTTGAAAGTTTCCCCAACCTGGTCTCAAGCCTTTTGGCTTCTTTGCATAGTTTAATGCCCAAGCCTTTCAATGCATAAATTTTAATAAAATTTAGTTTGACTAAAACACACATGAAACTTTTTCTCAATTTCAAACAATTCAAAAATTTTCTTTTGAGTGGAAAAATTAAATACTCAGAAAAATTTCAAACATTGACACACATGAAATTAACACGCTTGTTTTTTACCAATGGCCCAAGACAAAACCCCCAAGGGAAAACCTGTTTTCTGAGTGAGAGAGATTTTATTTTTCTTTAGCAAAATTACAAGAATAAAAATCAGCAGTACTTATCAATTTTCAGTCTCAAAATTTGAACCCCAATGTTGAAACTCCTTTCTCAAAAAATGTGCCAGACTCTGCCTCAAAATTCGTGCCGGTTAACTGCTATACGGACAACAATTAATATTCTGAATTTTACCTCGAAAAATGTGCCACTAGACTGTTGTACGAAACATAAATAAATTTATGTGCTTTCACATTGGGAATTGTGCCAAATATGCACTATACGGATTCATAAAATTATGACAAGTCGTACCTTGAAAATCATGCAGGAAATTTAATCCAGACTGTACTGTTGTACAGAAATGTCAGACTGCCTCGAAATCTGTGCCAGAATGTACTGATGTACGGATTCTTGAAAACTATGCCTTTTCTCGATTTCTATGCCTCTTCTTGATTTCTGTGTAGTCTTCTCGATTTCTGTGCTGCCCTCTTAAATTCTATGCTGCTCATCGATTTCTGTGTTGGGGAATGTCTTCTCTCTCCTGGTTAATAAATCTCTCCAAAACCCTCACTCTTGTTTTCTTCTCTCTCTAAAAAAAATATCTTCTGAAGATGAACACAATGAATGAACTTTTGCCTTGCCCTAACCTTTTTGTTCATGGTAACTTCCTTTGTCAATTTAACGGTCAAGATTAGATTAGATGAGGGGTTCACATTAAATGCTCCATTAAATGAAAAATGAAATGACACTTAGTGCACTCATGTCATTTAATAAAGTTAAGCAACCCCCTTTTTTTATTTAATCACTCACTTAACTTTTTAAATGTGAACTTAGGAAAATACCCACTTAACTTTTTAAGAAAGTCACTTTAAAAAATATAAAGTGCATCTCACTTCATTAAATGCACAAAATGACTAGGAGTCACATTTAAGTGTCCTTGTCCACCCCAAGAAAAATCTAGGTGGACAAACACTTCGGGCGTAACTTTTCAACACTACATGTTGCTTCTCTTCTTCTCATAGGACCATTATTACCCTTATTGTTGAGTACGATATCCTATATCATCTTCTAGAGGTAGTTACGAGTTATTTGAAGATCAAGGGAGGCACATATCTTGCATGGGTGAATTGATTAAGGAGTTCATCATGTTTTTTAGCTATACCGGGTGCATAGCACACATGTTTCCATAATAAATATTGCATATGTTCAAGTTTGATCTTTGAAGATTGTTCACAATATTTATTTAAATTACTTGTACCGGGGTTTATGCACTAGCATGCATTATTGACTTATTTATGCAATATTTTTTGTGAATCCAAAGTATCACAAAACCTATAAGAAATCAATAAATAAACCATTACTGTGCCAATAAATCCACACACTAGAAGAAAATATCAGTTTGGGATATTACATTGGTATCAGAGCATGTTCTTTGCCAATTGTGGACTTGACATGAACATGCAAAAAATAGTTAGATGAATCTAGAAGACACTACATTTTTCACATACACAAGGAGAAGGGGTAGGTACACAGAAGATCTAGATATAGAGGAGATAAATCTAGAGGACACAAAATCATAGGATTATAATATGATAGATTCACATGCAGATAGGGGAAAGAGAGCCATGGAAGAAGAGGATAAGATAGCTTTCAATAGTCTTATCAATGCTCTAAATGATTTGGCTAAAGGACAAAAGGAGATGTTACATAGAATGAACAAGTTGGTTGATAAACCAGGGCAAGATCAAAACAAGCTACATATCACACAGGGAGATAGAGTATCCACCAATGACAGTGGGAGTCAGGCACATACTACTATACAGAATAATCCTCACATATATCACAAGAAACCCAAGTCTACCATGACACAATTTTTAGAATATAGCCCAACAATAGGGCCAATAGCACAAGCACAATCAGATGAACCTTATTGGTCTTATCTAGAAGAGTACATGGTGTTAGGAGATGATTTTCACTCGACCATGACCTTCTCAGACTTTTGCAATATGAAAAGCAGGAACGAGACAAGAGGGTTCAATAGGGAATTTAATCACAACTTTGAGCTACAAAGTACAATGAGGAAGCTAACTATCCCCAACTTTGATCGGAAATACAATTGTTCCGCCATGATTTGGGTACAAAAGTTGGACACCTACTTCCAAGTCAACCCAATGATAAAGGTAGATGCAATTAAACTAGATACACTACACTTAAACGAGTAGACCCATGAGTGGTGGTACCATGGGTTGGTGATGTTGGGTCACAACATTATCATATCCTACACAGACTTCGCATAGAGGCTAATAGAGCGCTTCAATAGGAGGGATCATGAGATTCACTTTAGAGAGTTATCCCAACTCAAGTAGATAGGTAGTCGAGATGCCTTTATATCAAAGTTCCAGAGGATTGCAGTGATAGTGATAGATATATCTAAATCTTGGTTGGTTATGCTATTTACAGAGGCACTAGTAGAGCAACTACGTGGTTGGGTGAAGGAATAAAGGTCGATCACTTTGCAAGATGCTATCAGCAAGACTCGTGACCTACAAGATTTTGTTCCCAAGAGTAAGACTCCACTAAAACCCACCAATCCTCTAGAGAACAAGGAAAATTTGGCCCTACAGAAGGAATGGTTGGATAAGAACAAAGTGGATGAGTACACACGGTGATATTTGAGGAGGAAGAACTTATGTTTCAACTGCAAAGAACCATGGGCACTAGGCCACATGTGTTTGGGTAAAGGGAAGGTACACCTCATTGAATTAATCCCATATAGCAGCGAGGAAGATGAATTGGAACAAAAGCAAGATGGAGAACTACGTAGCATAGACTTGGAACAATTGCCATATAGAGGTACTGGTTGAGAAAAATAGGATGTGGTATTTAACAGATAAAGAGAGTGGAGAGTCTTCCATTGACAAGTTACTACAGATGCAGTTTGGAGTTGAAGGTTCAAATCCAAGTGTTGAGGAAACTATTTTCAGAACTCCAATTCTTCTTGTACCTATATATGAAGCTCCTCCCATATCCAACAATAATCAGTCACAAGATAAACCATGGAGAGCAAGGCATCAATCATAAGAACAAGCATGGGGAACAAGGCATGGTCGATGGAAATACCCTTTGTGAGGAGCAAGAATTGGCTAATCACCAAACTTGAAATCCATGATTATGGTATGCACAATGGAAAACTCTAGGATATGAACCAAGGTACAGTCAAGGGCATGACCCAGGTTTTGGACCAAGGTACATTTAGGGGCACAATCCAATCCTTTTTCGGATTTGCTCATGGTCTTTTAAAACTCCTCTCATATTGGCCACCAAGTATTTACTTACTATATTTTCCATATTAAGGTCCTATATGTTATCACCCAATAATTTTCCTATGGTTGTGGTAGGAAATCACTGGGGTAACCATTTCAAACCAATCTTTAGACTGTATTCTAGCCTATACAGTCAGAGAGGGCTCTCTCTTTGTCACATGAACATTCACATACACATATAGATTTAAGCAAGCATTCAAAAGGCTAGATTTTTTAAGGGGATGGGTTGTTAGGGCTTGAAATAGTTTAAGACAAACACACAAACAATACCATTGGGAAATGGAGTCAAATCCTGGAACATTCAAGGACTTACATCATAATGACTAGTGATAACCTTCATAATATGAGGAAAAGTAAGTGTTAATATTCAACTAAATATCTTTTGAGAGATGTCAGGGGGAAATGAGAAGAAGCCCAATGAAACAGGAGGCACCAATCTGTGGATGAATCTCTTGAAACACCTTTAGCAAAAGCAACAATAAAGGATGATAACTGAAATGGAGCATCTAACAGAGGATGAATTCCAAGACATTTACCATAAACACATAACAAACACTTTATCTGATGCAAGGAGCACTTAGCAGAGAACAAATCCCTTGCATACAACTAGAAACACGTTAGCAAAAACTACACATACATGGGAATGAAGCATAAAACAAATAGCCATCCTCATATTCATCATATATAAGCGAGCTAAAATATTCTTTAAAAACATCACTAACAGAATTTTCAACATGTTGATTGTGGTCTTCATAAAACAAATTAGTATGACCCTCTTCCCGTACATTGCTGCGTTGATCATCTTCTTGCTCCTCCTTTACAGGTGGACTAAAATATTCTTTAAAACCACCGCTAACAGAGTTTGTAACAAGCTGATTGCATTCTTCATAAAACAAATTGTTACACTCGTCCTGTACAACACTAGGTTGATTATTTTATTGCTGATAAAAAGGAGGATTGGAATGTAAAGTAGATTCTAGTTGTTCATCATTCTCATCTTCTTCTTTGTGATTTAACCCCTCATGGAAAACTGTTGTTTTCCTCATAGGCTGGGATTGATTGCATGAGTGCTTGCCCTTTTCATTATCTATTTCTGAAAATGTCATATCCTCAAGTTTTTGTGTTTGTTTAGAGGCTCTTAATATTTGTTTTAGAAATTCAAATGTGGCATAACACAATGGAAAACAATTACTTGCATGATGTCGATTGCAATATTCATAAAAAGAAGGATTGGAATGCAAATCGGACTCCAGTTGTTCACCCATCTCATCTTCCACCAACAAAGAGGGATTTGTATGTTCATATGAATATTCAGGTGAAAATTGAGTTTGAAAAACACACAAAGGTCCTTCTTCAACCATTGACTCAAAATCTGATTCCTCTTTTAATTCAAACTGCAAAGGAACTTCAGGATCTTCATGAGGGTTGTTATCAAAGAAAGTGGAAAATCCTAGATTAGTGTCAACAACATAAATTGAATGATTATTACCCTAATTGTAAACCATTTGGGTTATTTTATCCCTGCATTCAATATTCCTCAACAATTCATTGAAAGAGATAGATTTTTTTTGCTTTGATAGTTCCGACTGCAAATTGAAGGGTGATACTGTTTTGTTTCCATCAACCAGTGCTGGTTGTTTATTCTCCTTTGATTTTTGCTCTGAATCTATCTCTGAGATATGATCGTCTTCTTCGTGAGAAAATAAATTATGTTATTCTTCAGTAAGGTATATCCCAGAATCAATATCATCAAAGTGATGATTTTGAATTTCCATTGGATCTTCTCCTGCCTCCTCAGCAACATAATTACCTAGGAAAGGTGGCCCGATTTGTTGGTCTTTGGGGATTATTTGATTTCTTAGAGGAGGATGGGGTCTTCTAAAATTATGGTTTCTATTACGTTGCTCTTGATTTTCCATGGGAGGTGGTCTATTACCCATAATGAGTCTCTCCATCAACTTTTCCATGGTTTTTATCATCATGCCCATTCCGGCCTCTTGTGAGTTAGAGGAAGAAGGATATTTGGGCTCTTTATCCTTCCTTCTATCTCCCTTTTCTCTTCTTTTCTCTTTAGCAGCAGTCAGGTTTATCTCTACCTCTATGGAATCATTCATCATATCGACTAGGGAGGTTGATTTTCTTTCACTCAACCACAAGGTAAATTCACTATCAAAGGCTTCAGCATATTGGAGTTGGGAAAAAACACGGGGAGGTTTGAATTGGGTAGGGACGACATTATATATTTTCCTAAATTTGTCTTAAAACTCTTGGACAGATTCACTCTCCCTCCTCCTCATGGAATGGTATTGGGACAAACACTTCTCGGGGTCTTTCTTGTCTGCCCATTTGTTCTTGAAAGAATCTTCAGAAGCTTGATAATTTAGAATGGAGTTGTCTAGAAGATTTGCAAACCATTTTCTTTCTTCTCCAAAAATACTTTGGGCAAAAAATTTGACCTTAAGATCCTCATGGTCTACTTCCTCCAGGTTTGTCCAGTCTGAAAACCATCATAAGTGTTCATCAGCTGAATACCCCCTCTCCCCATTAATTTGTTTGAGTCATTAGGTGTATTCCTAGGGAAGTTCATGAAGAGAAACATGGAGAAGTATAGGGGAAAACCTAGTAGCCTTTCCTAGGGTTATAGTAGGGTTTTCAAGAGAAATTGAAGCTAGTGTGACAGATAGAATCAATATGCTGTGAGGAACTACAAACCTGTGAGGGGCTGTAAAACTGGATGATGAAGGCTGCTTAAGCTCTAAAGTAGTGGGAAATAAGGATATGGCAGCAGGATGCTCTATGGTAGTGGAGTTTAATGAGGATAATTCAGAGAAAAATAGGGGATACTCTCGATCAAATAAGTATTGAAGATCCCTACCCAGAGACTCGGAAAATGATGTAGTATCAACGGTAGTACCATGAGTTTTACAGGGATGATCATTGTTCTTGTGTGGCTCGAATGAAAGAGCTTGGTCAAAATAATATGTACAAGATGAAGAGATACTTTCAGTTCGTGAAGAAGGATGTATAGGGGTAAATCCATGGCCTTGTTTTGAGTGCAATAAACAATTTGAAATTCCTTTGACAATCTTAGGAAATGATAGGAAATTTTTTACAAGAAAGGATAAGATATCTTGGAAAAGATTCACACTTGAGTACCTTATTTTTTCACGATGCCTTTCCATATATTAACATTGAGCTCATTTCCCCCAGTAGATTCGCCATAGAAAATATTGAATACTGGATTCTTTGAAGGTGGTATCTCCAGGTGAAAGATGCACAACCTTATTGATGTTTGACCGTTGTTCACCATCAACAGTTAAGTATGAAACTCTTTGCAGCTTATCATCTCCCAGTATTTCTAATGGAGTCACCTTCCAAAAAATTTGAGTGGATTTTCCATAGCATATACAACTAATACGTGTCTATGACCGACTGCTCAACCAGGTCGTAGAACTAAAACAATGTTGTTTCCCCAAGGAGATAATAGTGATTATTCCCTGGCAACGACACCAAGATGTTATCACCAAATAATTTTCCTATCGTTGTGGTAGGAAATCCTTGAGGTAACCATTTCAAACCAATCTTTAGACTATATTCTAGCCTATACATTTAGAGATGGCTCTCTCTTTGTCACAGGAACATTCACATACACATATAGCTTTAAGAAAGCATTTAGAAGGCTATATTTATGAAGGGAAGGGGTTGTTAAGCCTTGAAAGAGTGTAAGACAAACAAACAGACAATACCATTGGGAAATGGAGTCAAAGGCTAAAACATTCAAGGACTTACCACATAATGACTAGTGATAACCTTCGTAATATGAGGCAAAGTAAGTGTTAATATTCAGCTAAATATCTTTTGAGAGATGGTAGGGGGAAATGAGAAGAAGCCCAAGGAAAAAAGAGGCACCTATCTATGGATGAATCTTCTGAAACACCTTTAGTAGAAGCAACAACAAAGGATGATAACTAAAATAGAGCATCTAACAGAGGATGAATTCCAAAACATTTACCATAAACACATAACATACACGTTATATGATGCAAGGAGCGCTTAACAGAGAATGAATTCCTTGCATGCAACTAGAAATGTATTAGAATAAACTACACATACATGGAAATGAAGAATACAGGGTAACACCGACTGAACATTGAACACCGTAATGGATCTCAGACACTCATGAAATACTTTGCATTAATACTTCCAAGAAAAGTTACAGAGCTACAAAACCAAGCACAAAGGCTTTAAAAATGAATGTCGAACCTCCTTTTTTTCCTCTATTGAGGTTACATTTATAGTTTAATTTTCCCCTGAGACGAATCTTGAAGAAGAGCGTAAAAAATCAGTTTACATCATGGGAATCAAATCTGCACACACTATATCCTAACAAATTATGAGTTGGAAAATTTTCCATGATCACAAAACAAATCAGGAAATCATGTTGGGATGCGCGTGATGGATCAAAATGGAAAACTTGAAATTTGGGAGTCAGGATCATTTGATGAAAATGATTGCTCAGAGCATCTCCGAATGACCTGCAACAATTTCATTCATCCTCGCATCTTCAACCAACGAAATATATGCTAGTCGTATATTTCAATCTTACCCACATCTCAATTGTTTGGTGGTGCAACTCCTACCTGATTTTGCAGTCTTCTAACCTGACTTATTCCCTGCACATGTTGCCATTTTTCACACCGTTGATCCTATGCAGAAACTTTCTGAGTCGTTGATCTGAGATCAAAGTTATGGGATGCGGATCGCAAAAAGCATACTTCTAGCTTTCTTGAAGCTCAATTTCGATCTTTCTGCTCCCGCCTTATCCTTTCTGCCCTTTAGCTTTCTGCAACATTGATTTCCTTCAAATTCATTTTTAATCATTGATCTAAGATCAAATATGCAAATTTCTTTCGATCCATTGATCCTACGGGCTGCAGATAGCAGAATGCAAGATTCCATCTTTTCACGACCAAATTTATGTCTTTTTTGCTTCTGCCATTTTCTTGCGAGATCATTTTGTATCGTTTATTTATTTCGGATCCATCCTTGGCTATTGATCTGAGATCAAAGATGCAAAAGCTTTCTGGACCGTTGATCCTACGGATCGTAGAATGCAGACTTCCAACTTTTCACGACCAAATTTCTGTCTTTTTCGCTTTCCGCCTTTTTACTCCTGCCTTTTTCTTTCCGCAAAATGGCGAAAAGCAGAAAGTGGGTTCACCAACTTTTACAACCGAAATTTCACCTTTTTTGCTTTCCGCCTTTCCAATTCCGCCAAATAGCGGAAATATGAACGCAGATTCTCCAACTTTCTCAACTGAAATTTTGCCTTTTCTGCTTTTTTGCTTCCGATTTTCCCTCATTGAAAATGATCTGTGGCCTTTGATTTTCTTCATTGTGCATCCAGGCCCTCCATTCCTATCACCCTATATCCTTGAGCAGATTTTCTTATTCTTCCTTTTATTGGCCTAAAATTTTGCAGGGGAATCAGTGCATATGCTTACTGTAAAAATCCCCGAAATTTAGCAGAGGTGCTAACGCTATAAAGCATCTTTCCCATTACCCATCTGCATATCTCGCTTTGAATTTACTTCTATTATGTAAGCGTGTTTCAAACCGACAACCTAAGTTTAGTTTGAGTTTTCATATAAATGTCCTATAAAGCATGTTTCCCATTAGCCATTTTCATATCATGCCTGGAACTTGTTACTATTATTCTAAAGGGACTTTCATAATGGTGACCTAAGTATTTACTTACAGTGTTTTTCATATTATAATGTATGCTTATTTTAGATCGGGTGCTATTAGTTTTAGTTCATTATATTTTTCACTAGTTTGTATTCACTGAAAAATTTCTGGTTAGCTTGTTCACATCTTCTATGTAAACATTCTACCTTGCATCTATTTCAAATGTATTTTACCTCCAACATTGTTCGGGTACATAGGGTACTCCCAAAAGACCGAACACCTTCAGATACCGCTTCACACAAACAGATCATAAATCAACACACCGATGTTTGTCACGTGGTTAAAACCCTCGAGAGGGAAACTGTCCACGGCCCCAGGC